>VZSR01001033.1:2750215-2865178 GCA_013398615.1 Brachypodius melanocephalos | reverse complement strand
GCCGCTCTCGCCGGGGCCGCGCAGGTGACCCCGCTGGGGGTGACCCCCCGTGTCACCTCGCTGCCCCGGCGCTGTCGCATCCCCCTCCCGGCGGGCTGTGTGCGGCTGCCGCTGCTCGGAGGGCCCAGGGTTGGTTGCACCCCGTTTCGGTGCAGGGATCCCCGAAACTTCCCGGCTCTGGGGGGTCGCAGAGACTAGCAGGGTGTGGAGCCCCGCGCTGAGGCCATCGCTTCCCACATGGTCCAGAGCTGTGTTTCTCATCCCTTTCCCCCGGGTTCTGCTCGGCGGGACTGGGCTGGGGCGCTCAGCCAGGCACAGCCACGCTGACGCGGAGGGTGCCCGTGTCAGACCGGGGCGTTGCTGGGTGGCAAAACTGGGGTCATCCAGCCTTAACTCCGCTCAGTGCCTGCCCTGCTCCCTCTTGCTGCCGAGGGCGGGCAGCGAGGCCGGGCAGGCACCGTGACACCGCTCCGGTCCACGCCGAGGAAAGGGAGGGGTGGTTTTTGTGAGAGAAGGGTTCCTGCGTGAAAGGGCAGGAAAACTCCCTACCAACACCCTCATTGCTAAGCTGGTAGGGAAAAATACACCCATGGGTTGGTGCCGTGCCGGGGCAGGGCGGCAGCTCCGCGCAGGCCGGGCCGTTCCGTGCGAGGAGCGGCGGCCCCGGCCCGGGCTCGGCAGGAGCCGTGAAAGCTCCCGGGGGTCCTGTCCCTGCAGGGACCGTGCGGCACAAACAGCTCGGGATTCCCCTCCTTCACCTCGCTCCAGCCCTGCTCCGCTGCTTAAGTTTGCACTGCAGCTGTGGGTGCCGAAAGCGAGAGCTGTGATTTATTTTGGCCGAAGTTGTGAAAGGGTCTGCGCGCAGCTGGCTCTGTGTCCGTGGCACGCTTCTTGCTCTTTTTATGTGTGTTTATGTGTCTGGACACCGACCTTTTCCTTCCTCCGTCAGTTTTCCTCTGCTTGCATGCTGAAGCAAAGACTGTGCTAATGCCAGAAATGATTGAAGTATATTCGCAGAGTAAGGAAGGAAAGCTGGCATGGTAGACTGCACAAGAAACAAGTTAAATTTCTGAGTTTTTCCTTTTTTTATTTATTTTTTAAATTTTTTTTTTCCCTTTGGAAAAAAAAAAGTGCAGTTGAGTATGATAAAAGTGAGAGACCTTCAGAAACTGCTTCAAAGTTAATCTAAACCAGAATGAGTTGGGAGGTGTGAAAAAGCGCTGCAGGGTTATTGCCGAGCGGTGTTTGTGCACACAAGCAGCACAATTAGAAGACAAAGCAGAGCTCTCTCACGAGTGACAGAGTGGATTCGGAATTGAAGGGGTATTCTGTGGCTGACAGGTGGCAAGAGCGACTGTGCTCTTGTCTTGTGCTTACTGAGCCTGGGGAAGCTCTTCATAATTCCTTGGAAGAGCATCTGACACTGTGAAAGCTTGTTTCATTTTCTGATTTGGAGGTGGGCCGCTCTCAACCAGCCATCGTGCACCATTGAAAGTGTTTCCAAAACGACTTGTGTCAATTAACAATGTTTGAAGGGATAATGTTGTAAACCTTTCAGTAAACAAAACCTTTCAATGAGCTACCCAAATAGAGCCTTTTCCTTAGATTACGTTTCATCAGGTAATAATTACCAAAATAGTTTAGTGCTTCCTTAGCCTCTTCAGCAACTTTCACCTCTCCGCTTTGGTTCTGGAGTGTTGATATGTTTTAAAAGACTTTTTACTTAAAAATTACATTGCAGCTGCTCGGGGAGTGGAATGGGCTGCTGCTCTGCAGGGATTCAGCTCATACACTGAGGAACAGCCATACTTCTGGAGTAGATAAAAAAGGAATATTTGCAAATAAGTTTATTTCAAAGGATTAAAAATGATCTCAAGTCTGTTTCATGTTCTTAGCTCCACCATTAGCTTTCCTGTGATTGCATTTCCACACTTTCAGCCTTTGAATTTTCTGAAGATGAGTGATAACAGCATCAGAATGACAGTATAAGCACATATGCTGCCAAGTAAACAAATAATTTGATTTTTCTCCTGGTTTTCCTAGTTCAGGTTTGCTTATAGTAACAAGAAGTAGCGAGTTGTGCAGAGAAATGTAGAGAGATGCTCTAAGCTGTGTCATTTCAGCTTCCACCTGAAGGAAACAGTGCACTGAAGGTTTTGTCTCTTCCATAAATAAATAAATAAAAAAGTGGAGAAATTGTTGGTATATTTTTTTAAAGAAACCATTTCCATAAAGTTGATAATTAAGCCGCGTGTTGTTAATTGCACACAGCTTCTCCAGTTCATGGCTTTTGTCTGTTTGTGATTGAGTGTGAGCAGCTCCAGTTCTGCAGCTGAAAAACAGGCTGCAAAGAAAAAGGCAGGGAATTGTTTATAGGCAGGATACTCAAAACAGTTATTTCTGTGGGAAGAGAATGTTAGATGCTTAAAGGTAAACAAATAAATCCACAGCAGTGCAGTTTGCCAGAGGTATAAAATGTGTTGGAACTCTGGATACCAATGTCATTGTATTCACTGCAGAAGTGTTACACACACCTTTGTATTTCGTTATGGAAATGGAGCAAGGAAGCTGGAGAATAATCAGTATGAAAATCAGCAGCCTGTCTTCTCATTTATCTTAAAACAAGCAAAACTTTTCACCTGCCTGCTTTCCATACAGCAAACGGCTGGACTCGAGCTGAGCCTCACAACAGCAGCTTGTAATCCCAAAATTTGGATGAAACCCCAAGTCTGGTTTGTTTTATGTGCCGTTGCTGGAATTTGGAATATTTTACGTGGCTGTTAAGTATACATGTGGCATTAAACGAGTTGAAATATTATGCAGCAATCACAGATGATGATAATTGTAGATCCAAAATAGCTTGTAAAATAATAATAATAAAAAAATTGTTGCCAGAAGCTGAAATTACATAGCTGGTGACAGCCATTGTTCTCTGCTTTGAAATGGGTGGGCTGGTCTTTGTTGTGTATTTGAAAATCTGTTGCTGTCGTAGCAAAACCTGAAGTCATTTAATATGAAGCTATTTTTATGTTTTTAGAGATCACTGAGTGGAAATGAAAACCAAACATACTAAGGCAGTTTTTTTTTTTTTCCTTCTTTATGCAGGGGATTTGGGAAGCAAGGATTCCAGTGCCAAGGTAAGCCACTTCTTTGCTGGCACACACAGGTGGTTGCACCTCATTTTAAAGGTACCCAAAACTTACCAGCAGCAGGAGAGACACAATCCTGGAAAAACGAAGCAAGCATCATTGCTTATGTGAATTCTAAAGGAAGACAATTTTTCAATTAAATATTATTGATATTTACATAGTTTACATTGAACAATCAAGTAATTATTCATACTGTAATAATATAAAAAGTTGGTGGGGTTTTTTTAATCCCAGCACAGTAAATATCATATAATCTGCATGACTCTTAACTTTTCATGGAAATAATCTGTGTGATTTAGCTTTGCAGAGATCATTTTTCTCATCAGAAGCTCTTCTCTGTGTGGGCGTTTTGGAAAATGGATTCACTTTTTAGTCATATGGCTTCTTTTCATAACCCAGAGCCCCTGGTTTTCATTTTCATCCAATGCATGTTCAGGAGGACCTTTGGCTTTAACTCTGTATTGGGACAAGACAATTCTGTCTTATGTAATACTGAATCACAAAAAAGAAAAATCCACCTGTATAAAATCACTGATTTAATGACCCTGCTAACCTTGAGAAACTGAAAGCTGCTGTGGCATAACTGTAAATGCTGTATCCTCACACAGCCTGTATTTCTGCCAAATACTTATCGTTATTTGGCATTTAATCATGAAATAACCACACCCAACTAGTGCAGGTTTTTTTCTTTTGTCACGTGTTTGTTAAGTTAGGATGAGCTTTTCGTTGTCCCTCTCACTTCCCCACCTTCTTTTTCCCTGTCACCTGTGCTGCAGCTGCACATTGTGTACTCATTAGTTGGCCTTTTCCTTTTTTCTTTCCTGGCATTTCTGCTGGCTATTTGCTCTTGCCTTAGAGCACATTTGACTCTCCTGAACGTTGCTTTTACTTAGCAGTTAGGGAAATGATGGATTCTGTGGTATTTTTCTCGTGAAGGTTGATGTGAGCTGATGCTTCCTGAAATTAAACCTCTGAGAAAGTGGATGTCAGAGACTGATGCCTTTTAAAGATTTGTGATAAATAAGTTTTGTTTCTGTAAGTTAAGCCTTGCAGACACACACGGCATTTCGTGATGGAGGTAAGCACACAACAATGATTTTTCCTCCGTGCCCCAAAACATTAATATTAAATTTTGTAGCTATCCTTCAGCTTTTTGCCACCCATCACATCCAAAGCAGTGCTGTAGATGAGCGTGCAGTGCTTAGGTGCTAATGGAATGGCATCTCCCCAGTCTCATTCAGGACAGCTCAGTAGTTCTTAGTTCCGGAATTATATAGAGGTTCATTTCAGATTTCTGTTGGTGTCCAGAAAATAATTGGGACTGCATTTAAATGCAGCAGTTACCCAGCTTAGCTTTTGCAGCTTGCACAGTGCTGACTTTCTCCAGGAGCTGGGGGCTCACACTGGGCAGGATCCCACAGATCCACCCTGGCCTGCCACCTCATCTCCAGAGGTTTGGACTCCCTGCCTGGAATTCCTTCTACCATGGTAATTCTGGTGAGCCAGGAACAGTTCTGCTGCTGAGGACTGATCTGTACAAAGCCAGAAGTAGTTCTGGATTCAGTATTGTTTTCCCTGCAGATGCCCTTCATGGACACAACCAAGAGTAAAAGCAGTAGAACAGCTCTGTTTATTTTTAAATGCCTCAGAAGTGGTATTTTTTAGGAATCTAAATATGCTCAAACTTGAATTTTGTCTGTATCAGAGGGAGAATCTCTACTTCCTGTTTAGAGACTGTTGTATCCAGTGGTTTTGTCTGTGTTCTTAGCTAAAATCTCTGAGAAATATTCTGATTTTACATGGTTTGTAGCAAGGTGTTTGTGCACCAGTAAGTTTAAGTAATGGGCTTTTTAACCATAACTCATAAAACTTGTGCTCAAAATCAAAAAGTTCATACTCTTGGGATAAAACTCTTGAAAAATAAAACTTCTGTGATAAAGTTAAGCCACTGAATCAATGTTTTTTTCAGTTCAGCTTTCTGAAGCTTCTGTCTAAAAAGTCACCAGCTAAAGCTGGAAGGGCAAATTGGTGATCAGAATTACTGAGAACACGAGGAATTAAAACTAGAAGTCTGAAACTAGAAGGTGGGCTGCAGAAAAAATGTAATTTCTATAGTGAAGTGGCTGTCTTTACAGAGAAGGATAACAAATGGAGAACGAAATGGGATTTTGAGTGTGACGTGGAGGAAAGAATATTGCAGTGACAGCTCTTAGCAGGACTGGCGTTCTTGGTCCATCAGTGTTTCCATTATAAAAAGCCTTTTCTACTCTGTTTTCGAGAGTGATGTAAAATCTCCCAGTAGACTCAAACTTGTTCTCAGGCAGAAGTCAGAGCTGGGGGTTTTATCTCCAAAGCTGTTTGAAATTCCTCTGGCCTTTGACACCAAGGGGAGGAGGAAAGCCCACAACAGTCTCACACAACACTCAAATGATGTTTCTACTATAAAAAACTGCAAGTCTGTCAATATTTGCGTTAGGGTTCTTTAATTAAACAAAAGGTCTCAGTTTTAAATACTGCGGCAAATGTAGTCTGTTTTTATGTGTTTTTAAAACTTCAATTAAAAAGTGTCACACAAAATACCGTCCTAGTTTTATTTTTGAGGTGGCCTCAAAATATTTTAATATAGATTTTATTAGAATTTAAACTGTGCTATAATGAAATGAACTGATTTTGGACTGTTAATACCTTTTTTCATTGGACTTGCTTAGGTCCTGATTTCACTTGTGTGTTATCTCTTTGATTTTCAGGTTTGAATGCCTGTTTCTGCTGTAGTGTTCCACTTCAGCATTACATAAAGACATTTAAATGAGCTCTTTGGAATTGAAGAGAATTATTTCCATTTATTTTCCTAAAACATTTTTGCAAGATAATTTTTTCCACCTTCTTATTTTTGGGGGATCCTGATGAGTTTGCAAAAGGCAGCAAATTAAGTGTTGGTGTGGTTTTAATGCCCTGAATGTGGCAGGGGGTCAGGTGCAATTGCATTGTTAACACAAAAATGCTTAGCAAGGGACAGTTCGCATCCTAGAGTCGTTTGTCTTTCTTAATGGGTGTATTTTAATGTGGCTGCTGAATATTCCAGCAAACAGAACCTCAGAAAGGCTGCTTAGCTTTGCAGCCAGGAGCTGGGTGTTTGGTCATGGAGAAGAGGCAGAATTCTGTTGCATGATTGGAAAGAAGTTTTTTTTTAGAGAAGGGGTTTGGGGATCATAAAGTAGCAGTGGAAAATGTCTTTTTGGCCACGTTTGAAGATGAACTGGAAAGACTTCAGCTGGATTAATGTTCTCCTGGGGATAGGATTCAGGAAGAATTTCTTCACAGGAAGGGTGGTCAGGCATTGGGAGAGGCTGCCCAGGGAGATTTGGAGTCTCCATCCCTGCAGGTGTCCAAGGCATAACTGGATGTGGACTCAGTTTTCTGGGCTGGTGACAAGGTGGGGATTGGTCACAAGTTGGGCTTGATGGTCTGGGAGGTCTTTTCCAACCTCAGTGATTCTGGGATTCTATGAAATTTTTATTCCTGTTCTTAGAAAGCATTTTGCAGTTTGATATTTGTGGTTTGTTGTTGATTTATAGAAGCATGGAGTATTTTAAATATTGTGCGTTTGAAACAGGAGTTCTCATTCTGCTGTTTTGCTTTTGCTGTTTGCTGTTGATCATGTCTGTGACAGTGCTGACACGATGGGAGGATTATTCCAGGGAGTTTTGGCTTTGTTTTGTTTTCTTAGGTTGTCAAGCAGGCCAGCAAGCTGTCTGTAGCACTGAAAGCTTTCCTCTGATGTGCACCTGGAAATACAGCAAGAGCAATGTGAAAAACTGAATAATTTAAACCTTTTTCAATCTGCCACAGCATGAAAGTTCCTCTTTTGAGAAAGCAGACTTCAAATGAAGCAACCAATTAAGTTAAATTTTGGCTCCATCGTTCCTTTGATAGACTATTACACTCTGAGTGTAACCTATACTTGTTTCTTTCTGTTGGATTTGTAAGAAGCATTTTTCTGGTGAACAGAGATCAGCAAATAGGAATTCACTAAGATGTAAAGAACAAACATTGTAGAACATGTATTTGTGTAGGTTTAGAGGTTGTTTTAAGTTCAGCACTGAAGGCTCAGCACGTTTCCTTAGGGCAAAAATATTTTTAGTTACAGTAATATAAATGTGATCAGCTCATGTTCCTAATTAAGGGTCTATTGTTAATTCTTTCCTAAATGGTCAAAATTTTTAGTTATTAACAGCAAGTTTTCCCTCTTCTACATGGTTGCTGCAGGCTTTCCTGAAGTGCAATATTCTGCTGTAATTCAGCTGTGAAATACACTTGGCTTAAGGATAATAATGAGCTAAGAAAGAGTTTCACATTTGTTTCCTAATTTACATAAATAAAAATTAGAGAAATCAATTAAAGCAGATCATTATGCCTCCCTAATCTGGGTAACTATTGCTCTTTCCACAGTTTTTTCCCCCCTGTCTTCCCTCCATTTATTTTCAGCTCAGTTTTCTCTGAATGTTGAATTTTACCTTCCATTGTTGTCCCAAGCTTCCTGCAACAGCTGGTGCCATGTTGGATCTGGGCTAGGCAGACATCTGCAGCAATTCCTTCACTAAAGAGGGAAATTGGGGGCATTTTATTAGTTTTTAATATTTAAATATTGTAACATTGGCACATCAAACCAGCACTTCATTTCCTCTGCATTGTTTATCTCTTAGCTGGTGGTTCTTGACCTCTTTTCTACAACAAAAAGACCAAAGAACCCCCTGGTGCCACCTCATTTTTAAATCACATATTCTCATTAAAAATGTATTAAAGATGATTTGGTTGAGAAACTAATTTTCAATGCTCTATGATCTGAAGATTTGAACCGACAAAAACTCTGACCACTTCCAACCTGGTTGACACAAAGGGTTTTCATCAATCCTCAGTGCTGATATATTTATAGTACAAGCAGCCCCATTTATTCTTTCTTTGTGTATGGATGAAGGCTTAATTCTTGGTTTTCCATCCTGATGGCTGTGCTTCCCCTACAGTTTCTTCTTCCTTTTACAATCTTTGTTTTCCTTCGTAACCTAAGAAAGAAAAATCTATTGCATTGCTGCCTTGCTTCTCATAAAGAGAAATTGTCTTCCTTACTTGGAAGTGTTTTTGCCAAAGGGTGGACAAGACACAAAGCAAGTTCCGCTTTTCATGCCAGAACCGCTTCTCTTGAATCATTATCATTTTTGTGGTGAGATGGGGTATTACAGACCAGGCCTTGAACAATGTGGGTGTTTTTCTTTGTGCTCTTTCTATTATTTATTAGTCATGTGCTACAGTTTACATTAACTAAGGTTGCTGTAAGCCTGAGATTGAGAAATTAATTCCATGGAAGGCTGTGACTGTGGAGCTTGAAAGTCGGCATGAAATCTTCTGAAATGGGAACTCAGTAAAAATACACTTCCAGCAGCTGCCTCATTAATGTGTTTTCATGTGCAAAACTCGGAGGTATCTGTTCAAAACTGGAAACCCCCAGAGCAAAACCCAGACAGTTACACACACTCCCCAAGAAACCACAACCCAAAGAAAATAATAAACAGCACCTGAGAGCATAAATCGTATCTGCACACAGTTTCCATGGTTCCCCTCTCTCCTTTGTCCTTTCCATTGGCCATTTGCCCTCAGCCTGGTCTGTGGACTGTGTATTTCTGGACCCCTTCTCAAAGGCAGTTTTTTACTGATCTGCAGATCATTTGACATGCACACACACAGATAAGATGCTTGTTGTGCATTTGTCTTGTCAGCTTCTATTTATTGTTCCTCCCCTCCTTTGGCTGTCCTTACTTTTGCAACATCTGACCCATTTTATGAGGAAATATGGTGCCATTAATTGCTGATGCCTGTGAAAGTTGAGATTCTGTTCCTATTTCTGCAGGTGAACTCTGAGACAGCTTTGAAAAATTGCCCATGTTCTGAGTTTTTCCTGAGATCAGCAGTGAGGGGTGAAATTCCTGAGTGTTTTAATGAGTGTAGACACATCAGTGCTGGTTCAGATCAGGAGAACCCTTTGGGAATGTGTATCCCAGTCATCCCAGCTTTGTCTGTGTTGCTGGGTGGTCCTGGAGTGTGGAACTTGATTTTCCTTTGGGTGCTACAGAGCAGGTGCTGGTGGATTTTGATTCCTGGATCCCACTACAGCTCATTGGACATAAAAGCCCTGAAATGGAGGGCTTAGTTCACAGCATTTTCCTCTCCAGATGTGTTCCTGTTGGAGCATTACCTGACAATGTAGATGTGTAGGTTCTGCTTTCAGCCATTGCCTTCTGTGCTGGGAAGGGATTTGTTGTCCCTGAGCTGGGTAGAAGGGGCAGCAGGACATCTGTGCCAGGACAGGGAAGGTGCCTCTGCTTGCCTTGGTGAGGATTCTTTGTTACTACAATCAGGTGCATTCACAGAAGTTCAATATATTGAATAGATCAGGATGAGTCCCCGTTCCTGGGGGGATTTAAAGAAATGGATGTGGCGCTTGGGGACGTGGTTTAGTGGTGGCATTGGATCACCAGGGTGTGCAGTGATAGGACTGAAGGAGGGCAGGTTTAGTTTAGAAATTGGGAAGAAATTCTTTCCTAAAAGGGTGGGGAGGCCCTGGCACAGGGTGCCCAGAGCAGCTCTGGCTGCCCCTGGATCCCTGGGAGTGTCCAAGGCCAGGTTGGACACTGGGGCTTGGAGCACCCTGGAATAGTGCGAGTGGAACTGGATGTGGAAACCATTCCATGATTTTTTGCTGTTCTTCTCCAGCCTAAATGATTGTGTGATTCTCAATGCTCAGTACACAATTAAGTGTATAATTCACTCAACACTGAGCATGGCAGTAAAATAAATAAATAAGGCATTGTACTCCTGTTTTTCTAGAAAATTTCCTTGGTGATACTGTGCTCATCAAAACTCCAATGTAATTAAACTTTGTCCTGCAGCAAACATTTTTTTTTCTTATATTCCATTTCAAGAGCAAAACCATCTTCACCCCTCCCACATTCTAACACGTGAAGTTTTGTTTTGTTTACTTGCATTGGTCAGATGTCCCAGCAGTGTGTTCCAGTTAAAGACTGACTGTTCCAGTGCCCTGGATGGAATTCCATGAAGCCCTTCAGCTTCTAACTGAATATATGGGAATGATAGCTCGTCCCAAGTTGACAGATAAACCAGTTTGAGGCCTGGGCAAGATAAAGTTTGGCGTATTCTTTATTTTTCCCTCTGCCTTGGTGTAATCCTGCACATCAGCTGCTGTTACACAGCCACATATGGTGTTCATTTTACTCATTTTTTGGGGATGCCACAAGCAGAATTTAATGAAATGTTGGAAAGAAAGTTGCAGGAAGATGATTTCCCTGTTGGGATGCATCAATAATGATTTCTTTTATGTTTGCTTTTGTGGGCTGTTTCTCTTTACGGTGAGAGGTAAAAATAATAAGTTATTTAATAAATACTTTAGGCTCAGTTCCTCAGCTTTTCCATCTGCAGTCAAAAGTGTGAAAGTCTTAAGAGAGAAGGACTCTCTTGTGTATAATTAATAACAGGAACTACCCTTTAAGTGTTTTTAAATTCTTGTGGATGCTGAACATTTTAATTCTGTTTCCAGCAGTGCCTGTTGAAGGCTTGCAGAGGCTGGGAGTGCTTGGAGCTGGTTATCAGCTGGTAATTTTTCAATTGCAGCTATTTATGAATAATGCCTTCTGTAAATGTGATTCATAACTGTTACCTTCTAAGTCAGGCAGCCAACCATATGCATATGTAACTTTCTGTGCATTTCAGTGTCGTTTACTCTGGTTTCTTAATTAGAATGTGATTTACATGAAGGTTTTTTGTTCCTTTTTGCAATCACATAATATAGACTATAAGGTACTGCAGGCACATAGGTCTTTTTTTCAGCTTATCTTCTAGTTGACTTAATTTAGATTTTGAAATCACAATATTGTATTAATTAAAATCTTCTCATCAAATGAGCTTTATTAGAAGTCTGGAATATGTCCTTATAAATGTAGAACTCTACTGGAATTATTATTTTTGTCTGTCCTGTTAGTTTACAAAATGTCCTTTTTTATTTATCGTTCAGACTGATACAGAAACATACTTTTTGAACTAAAAGTGCAAATTCATCCAGAAACACTAAAAATACAGTCATAATTGCTCTTAGTTTGCTACTTTTTAGTTTTTAAAATGAAGTTGCAATTAATGCTTGTCTTTATACAGTGGCCTGTCAAGATTTAGATTTGCTCATCATTTACAATCACAAATAGAGATTTTGCCACTGTCAGAAGTGTCAGTGGATGGACAGTGATCAACACAAATTGCAGTATCAAGGCTTTATTTGCCTTGTGTAGCAGTTGTCAAGTTGTCTTCTTTTGCTAAGAAAATAGCACATATTAAAAAAAAAGTGGTTTTTAACTAGAGTTGCAGCTATTGCTCCTTATTTAACTTCAATTAAAAGGGTTATATACAGCTCTTTGTATTGTATACACTGCAAGCATTTCCGTAGAGTTAAATGAAGCTTGTCATTTCTTCTGAAGCAGAAGCAGAATTTTATGAAGATTGTGTTCCTGTTTTTCTCTCTCTAAATGATCCTTACATGGGTGGCACAATTGAATATTGGTGGCAATTTATTTTGCCATTTTCAGATATAAACGTGAAAGGATCAGATGTTCAGGAATTGGGTTCTGTGTGCCTGGGTTTTGAAACCGGGATGTGCAGAAGGGTGTCTACTTAGAATATGTTTAAAAAGGATTAGTGGCTCAAAAGTGGCTCAGATACTGACCTTCCTTATTTTACTGCTAAAATGAGGGACAAGTACATATGGCAAGCATGGACTGTAGATAGAAATTCTCATTTTGAAGAGTGCTGAAGGTTATTCCCGATGTAACTCTCTTCCCAAGGCGCAGATACTTCGCTCTTCCATTGAAATTATCAGCATTTGTAACTTCCCTGGAATGTGTGCTGAATGTGGTATTGCAGCTCCTTAGTAAACAAACCATTATTCACGTACAAGGAGGAGTTGGAATAATACTTTATCTTCTTTCAGCTTCTAGTCTGTGTGGGTTTATTATTTTGGTTTTTACTCAGCAGGATTAGCCAGAATCCATGTTGAAGTATTCTTGTTCTCAAAAAATTGGCCTTAACATTAATTAAAAAAACCCAGGTGAATCTTTATGCTCTGAGAGTGCAGAAATAATTCTTATTTTATGCCTATTCATTGTGTACATCAATGTTTTATTGGGTCGATTTGAAGGGGGTTTTGTTGGGAAAAATCCCCCCCAGAGTTATTTTTGCTCCTCTATCACCCTGTGTGCATTTCCATGGCATCTCCTGATTCCCTGCGAGAGGTGTTACCTGCCCCTGTTCCCTAGAACCTCTTAACCTGAAATACTTTTCCATTTCTTGCATCCAGGCTTTGATCCCCAGAGCATTTTTGTGTGTCTGAAGGTGACACCCTGTGAGGTGCTGACAGGTTCTGGGCAGCTCTATTTTTCTCATGTTCCAGAATTGTATAAAATAGGTTTCAGCCTAACAATTCCTTGAACTTGCTCCCATAAAAAAATGTTACAAAATAATGATAAACACAGAAACAGACTAAGCAGCAGAGTTTATAATAAAGTGTATATAGTTATTTTCATGTTATTTCATTGTGACAGGTTAGCTGAATGAATTTGTGATGTGCTGTAAATTTAGATTTTGGATTGTTCCTACCTTGTTTGCAAACTTTAAATGAATTACATTTGAGGTTATTCCAAGTACGTCGGTTTTATATCTTCCTCTTTTTTGTCATCAGCTTTTGCATATTCCATCTGCTGGATGTAATTTTATAGAGTGAAACTTCTCTGTTAAAACAAGTGATGTGGATGCAGCAGAAAGAAAGCCTAGGTAGATTCCTCTGGGTGGGTGTTTTTCAGTTCTGCTCTGTGTAGGTTCCATTGAGGCAAATGCTGCAACAATACAGAAGAAAATGGAGAAAAACATGATTTAATTTATGGTCTGTTTCAGATAGTTTGATGCCTAGATATTGCTCAGAATTCTTTTTGATCTTACTGAGAGATGCTAAGTTGTGAACCTTTAAAACACAGTAAAAGCTCAATAAATCTTGTTGTGCAGCTTAGTTAAATTGTATTTTATGGTGCTTTTAATGCAGTGTATGGCCAGGAGAAACACACAACTGTGGCAGTTGCTCGAAGACCCTGGGGAATATTGTGTTTGTTAAATATGAAAACTTCCTAAAGTATCATTCTTAGCCCAGTAAATCAGTGGGAAATGTGGTATTTTTTAAATGGTAGTTTATTTCTTTGTGTTCACAGAATCACAGGATAGTTTTGGCTGGAAGGGACTTTAAAGCCCATCCAGCACCAGCCCTGCCATGGCCAGGGGCACCTTCCACTGTCCCAGAGTGCTCCAAGCCCTGTCCAACCTGGTCTTGGGCACTGCCAGGGATCCAGGGGCAGCCACAGCTGCTCTGGGCACCCTGTGCCAGGCCCTCCCCACCCTTTTAGGAAAGAATTTCTTCCCGATATCCCATCCAAAGCAATTCACTGTCAGTTTGAAGCCATTCCCTGTGTCCTGTCACTCCATCCCTTGTAAAGAGTCTCTCTCCATGTTTCCTGTAGCTCCTTCAGACACAAAAGGCCACGGTTAGGTCACTTCTCTTCTTCAGGCTGAACAATCCCAGCTCTCCCAGCTTTTTCTCCCAGCAGACCTGCTCCATCTCTCTGATCATCCTGGTGCCTCCTCTGGACTCTCTCCAGCAGCTCCACGTCCTTCCTGTGCTGGGACCTCCTGACCCCTGTGTTGATGCCACCGGTACAGATCCTGCCGTGTCTGTAACTGCTATCCCTGTGCAGCAATATCCCTGATTTGCCTCTGAAAAGGAGCACTGGAGAGCTGTGTAGTTGCTGAAGAGGGTTTTGAAGTGCAAGTGGTGGAGATGTTTTATACATTTTCCTAGGAAGCTGTATTGTTTCCTAATGGATCTGCAGTCATTATGCCAACTGCACAGCAGGCTGTTGCATTAGAGGGTTTTACGTTCTGTTGCTCCCTGTGTGCTCTTGCCAGTTGTTGTTTCACTGAGCAGTTCTTTTAAGTGTTTTTTTCTGCCTCAGGTACCCAGGTGTGCCTGATGGAGCTGTAAAAGTGGTGTCTGCCCTTGTTTTCCTACAAGGCAGCAAATCTCATCTCTAAGATTTCTGCAAAACTCAAGTCTTGTCAGCATCTCTTGATGCTGTGTAATGAGGAACAGCTTAGTTGTCAAGTTTATATAAAGTGCTGATGATCTAATTGAGCTTGAGCTTCTTCGAACCCTTTGCAAAAGCAGAATTTTGTTGTATATTATTAAACCTGGTACAAGGCCAGGCGTCACTTTCATTTCAGAATGTAAATGCATTATGTTACGAACATTTAAGGCTTGTGTTTTATTCAGTGCTGCATCGTTGTACTGTGGCAGCAGAGGTTTTGCATGGTTTCTGTGGGTTTGGATATTTGACAACAAATGTGCTGAAGGCAAGGTCTGTCAGTGTCAGGGCATCAAGCAGCAAATCCCTGGAGGCCTGGGACTGCTCAGATACCTTGGATGGACACAAAGCAGTACAAATCCCTTGACATCTTGATCAATATGACTTGTCCAGGTTTCTTTTTTCATAAATGGACTAAAAAAAGGTAATAAACCACTGTAAAATATTTGCTAATACAGCTGTTTGTATTTTGGGAAGGGGTAGGACAAACATTTGTCACCGCTGCATCCCTTTCCTGCTTTCTGCAGAGGGTCTTTGGCCTCAGTTTCCTTTGTTTCCTGCCTGCACCCTGAGCTTCCCTGGCTCTGTGCTGGTGCTGTGCATATTTATAGTCACAGGCTGCAACTGCAGCTCCTGTTCTTAAACAACCCAGGCACCATAATGGACATATAAAGTCTCAAGGGTTTTTATTGCTCCTGTCATCTCAAGTGCTTTTGAATCCTGATTACAAAGCAATAAAATGTGGTTGGTTGGGTTATTGTGACTGACAGGGACTCTGCGTGAGAAGGAACTGAGTGAACAAATTCATTGATGCAAGGCCGTGAATTTATGGACATTCCATAACTTTGCACTATTGATTATATAAGTAAATGTGTAGCCTAAAATTGATGGGGGGAGTAAAAAGACCTCATATATCATTAATGCATTCAGGAGGTCTAATTGGGTTTTTCTAATGAGCTTTCTGAAAGAAGCATTGACAAATAAGTTCAGTAAATTTTAATGAAGTCCTCAGCACTATCTATGAAGCTTATTTTGTCATTTAAATCAATACATTAGACAGAGTGGTAATTGTAGAACTTACTGTAGAATTAAATTTTTAATAATTCTTGCTTTCTTGTCTTTTATTCCCCTTATGCAAATGTTGACCCTTGAATTCTTACTGTTGCCCATGTTTCATTGAGCCTCACTTTGAAGGGGTGAGGGGACGTGTGTGTGTCATCTTTAAGCTTTGGTTGTAATAATTAAAAGGGCAGTGTCAGACATTGGATCATTTGACATTTAACATGGCAAAATGAAAAGGAAATCAGTGATAAAAATCTGCGGGGTTAATTTTAGAACTGTCAGATTTGCAGAGGACAGAATGCAAACTGGGCTGGCCAGCAGGTGCCTAAGCGATGCCTTTCCTGAACTTCCACAACACAGTTTGTCCCAGTTCTGCACTCTCTGTGAGAGTAGGATTGCATTCATGCTGAGCTAATAGGTGTTCTTAAAAATTTTAAAGCCTGGATCTTGCAATCTGCTTTGTCGAAGGGATGAGTATCACGGTCAGTGAATGTTTATCTATTACATTCTTCTACATGGAACAACCGTTGGGATCTGACCTTAATCTGTAGTTAATAGTATGGGCTTTAATGCTTATTTTTATTTGCAGTTCAGAGATCCTCTGAATAACCGAAGCCTCATATTATGCAGAGTTCTGCATTAATATTTAGTAAAGCGAGCTGTCCTTGATACAGGAGGTTTGGTAACCTAGAGAGACACGAGATGTGCTGATACGTGCACATATTATCCTCTCACTTTCCAGATGTACTTTATGAAGTGGAAATTATTTGCTGGAGCTCAGTATTGAAATTGCAGTTTGATAGCATGATAAGGTCTTCTGAAGTTTTACATAAAAAATATTCTGTCACATAAATAGTTGATATAAATTAAATTATGCTTGTTATGGCTGTGTAAGGACAGAGCTATGAACACCACCTGAAGCATTCATGGGATGCTTGCGAGCAGAAAGTGGCCAATTAAATGGATTATGCAAAAAGAATTTCTCATTGCAGGCATCTCTTGCAGCAATAATTAAGAGGCACAAGTGAGAAGATGCAATCCTTGGTTCCTAGGAAGCTCAGAGAATGGCTTCATGCCCTGTGCTTGTGTAAAACACAGATAAACCTTGTGAAATAATTCATATGATTTACCATGGCACACATTGCTGACCCTGTAAGGAAAAGCCCACAGCACCATTCCTCAGCAAACAGAGTTATGCCAGGCTTGATGAGGAGGAGATGATTTATTTTCATCCACTCCCCTCTTGTTTTAGGACGTAGTTATCAATGGAGCAGAAAATTATATAGTTAAAGCTTATTCTCCTCAGGTACGCCCTTCTCACTTAGTGTGGGACTTTTCCTGCTGTGCTGTCGTGGGCACAGAAAGCTCAGGTGATGGCCCTGCTGTGCGTTGTGCTAGGAGAAACTCACTCCTTGAGCCAAGTTATGTCTGTAGTTCCCAGTGAGTTTTAGGGTGAATGAATCCCTCCATGGAAGTTGTTTTGCTGTGTGCAGTTAGTTGAATTAAGAGGGTCTCAGAAATCAAAGAGCTGATGGGAACAAGGATGATCTTGCTTGAGAAAATCAAGAGATATTTTCTCTTGTGTTAGTTATAAAATTGGTAGGAAAATGTCGAAGTTGCTTTTCAGGTTGTGGATTTCTCTTTTTTTTTTTTCTTCCCCTATTAGGTCATATTTTGGAAAAATAGAAGCCTTAATTCAGCTCTTGTTGCACAAGCAAATTATTTATCCCCAGGCTGAGGCTTTAAACCAGAGTAATTTCTTCTTCTGTGGTGTCTCTTCCTGCAGTTAGGTGTTCATTCTGCCCTGATGGCGAGATGCAGGGTAACAGATGCAATCTTTGGAGCAACCAGCCACAGCTTTTGTGTTAACCAGTCATCAGGAAATATCACTGAATTACCAGAGTACAAAACGCATCTGTTGGAAATAACTTTCAACCTTTCATGTAATAGGATGGGAAAAACATGCCTGGGCTGGGGATTGGCTCTGGAAACAGCTGTGCTGCAGGAGGGAGTGTGGGCCATGTGAATGAGCTCTTTTCAGAAACCCCAGCAGCCCCACTTGGAGTTGGGTCCATTGGCTTCTCTCCAGCTATTCTGGCTCTCTGACTGTTGGGTGAGTGAATTCTGGGCTCTGGGGTTTCTCTCAGCTGAGATCTGCCCCTCTGCAAGTTGGGGATGTGTGACTTCACATCTAAAACTTGCAGGTTTTGTTGCTTGTAATTCCTGATTTAGCCTCGACTTGTCTGTGTGTGTTGGCTCCTTATTTTTGCAGGAACACCATCTTAATTTCTGCATTCCAAAGGAAAGCATGAACCTACAAATGCACCCTTTCACATTTACCTAGCCCCTAGCTTTGATATTTTATTAATTTGCTTTAATGGCAGAACCCATGTTGCCATGAGAATGCTTTTGAAGGCTGCTCTCCGGAGCTGATGTCCTGCTGAGTTTTCCAGCAGCCTGTCCTAATTCCAGCATGGAGCTCCCAGCCTGATCCCTCCTCCCCCCTCACACTCTCTGCAAAGGCACCACAGGCCTCCCTTACCTGTTCTTCACAGCACCAGCACTTGGCAAAACCTTGATGTGGCACCTGAAGCAAGATAATGAGTCCTGGATTAGTTAACACAGGATAAAACATCACTTTCTTTCAGCATCCTTAGCCATGAAGCCTTCAAAAATTTCAGACTGAAAACAGAAAAAAACAGTTCAATCTTTCTGCTCTTGCACATTTTGGACTTTGGTTTTAGGAGAGGCAGAACACTGGTTATTATTTAACACGTGTAGCACCTGCATAATGGTTTTGAAATGAGTCAGTTTTAAAATGGTTTTAAATGTGAATTGCTTTTAAGTCGAGTTGGGATATGAAAACCTCTCCCTGTAGATTTTCTTTTTTGTTATTTTGTGAGATCAGTTTTCAGAAAAATTCTATTGAACAATGCAGATTATTAAAGCTTGCTCAGCTTCAAAACAGATGTGTCCAAAATGGTTTCTGTGTTGATGGAAGACTTCCGGCTTTCTCTAGAATAATGCACTAAACCAAGGTGGTGCTCAATATTCTGTTTTTCCAGATTAGTTTTATGAAAAATGCCAGTTGTAAAGATGGTGGGTGATTTTAGGGTTAAAAAAATTGCATGCTGTCTCTTGAGGAGATACCATGATCTCTGATAGCACAACTTATTTATAGATTGCTGATATGTTTACAAGACAGAAATTTATCAGCAATCCAGATATTCTAGTTTTGCTAATAACCTGTGTCTGCACACCCTTGGGCTGTCTTCACGCTTGGACCTGCAGATCTTAACATGCTTGTGATATTCAAATCAAAAATGTGTCAGGCTTTCCTAAATGTTGTTTTTAGACAACGTTCTGCATTGCTGTCATTGATTTAAGGCTCTCCAAAACACTAAAACTGGAATTGCTTTGAGTCTTATTTGTCTGTTAGTGCCTGCACCTGTAAAATGGGGATATTTAGCAGTGCTTGGGTTGCACAGGCTGTGTCAGGATCAAGATGAATGTGAGATAAATGTGGTTTGTTTTGGTTTTCATTGCTGTGGTACAAAGTCTTGTGCAAAGATGTATTTATGTTTCCCCAGCTCCTGGTCCTGAGGAGTGTGAATATTAAAGGGATGAGTCAGAATAGGAACAGAACCCTGCAATTCTGACCTCTGATGCAGTGATCTGGCTGTCCAGTGTTGCTTGAGCAGAGTTTCTCCCCTGTTTGCCCTTGCTCTTGATTCTGCAGAATAAGGGGTGAGTTTTTGGCTGGTGGGAAGTCGTAGTTTTTCAAGCAAGATATTGTAGAGGAGATCACTACCTAGAAGCAATTTTGTCTTTCACTGAGGAGTTTTTTTTCTAACTTACTACATCTGAAGAATGATTATGTTTTCTTACTCTTCCATTTGGATTTCTGATGGGGAGTGTATTCTCATCTAAACCTCTTTTGCTTTCTCAAGCACACTCCATGATTCAAGGGTTGTTTAAATGAGAATAAATGTGTCCTGGATACCTTTCTCAATGGCTGCCTGCTCCCAAGTAATCAGTTCCCAAGATCATCCATGTGGCTGGCACCAATCCAGTGATGAGTTTCTGTAAACTGCAATAACCCTGCCCGTGCCAGACCCAAGCTTGTCTCTGCTCCAGTGTTGTCATTTCATCACTCATTTGGCAGGTGGGGATTTAAATTCTGATTCCAGAGTTAATATATTTTATGTATTTAGGTTGGGAAATCAGCGAGTTGCTTCCTCTCTTGTAGTTCATTGCAGGATTTGACTTGAGAAATCCATACGAGCCTGAGATTTTTTTGGCTATTATGGGTACTGATGGTATCTACTCTGGCTTTGTAAAATCCCTCTTTGCAGCTGACAAGTTGTGTGTAAGGGCTGAGGGAATGAGCACATGTAGAGGTTGGAGTGAGATTTGTACTATATTCCTGCAATTCCGAATCCTTCTCCTAAACCACAGCACTGTTTTTTGGGTCATGGTTAACACGGGAAAATTTTATCCAGTCATGCTCACAGAATCTCGTTATCATCGTTGAATTCTGCTTCTGGAGAAGAAATGCTTCAAAAGCGTGTTGCAGATGGTGTTCCATCTTTGCAGATAATAAGATTAAAATGTGTGACAGGGCGTCTGCAGAACAAACCCGGGATGGTGTTGGGATCCTGTCACAACCTTTGTGGAAGTGACAAATGATGCAGGGAATCGATGTCTTGGCGAGTTTGATTCTGGGGGAAGCTTGCTACAGCTGTGTCTTAAAAAGCCTGGGAAAACTATTTATAGGAACTAATTTCTGCAGACAGCAACAAATCCAGCGTGCTATCACCATCCTTGGGATGTTTCCTTATTTGAAGCTGATGGAATGAAACGGAGATATATTAAAAATGCAGCATCCAGCAGGGCTAGAAACCCTGAGTTTAAGAAGTGTTTTGGCTTCCTGGCTTCACTTCTTTCATCCAGGAACACCCTTTGGCCTTGATTGGAGTCAGATTTTTTTCTAGTTTAGCAGCTCTCAAGCTAATTGTAATTTCCCCTGGAGAGATGAGCCTGGTGCCAGGCTGCTTCTGAGCAGGGCAGAGGGTTCACCCTGCAGTGCCCAGGCACTGAAACTCGTGTGGGCTCATCCTTCTCTCTCCCAGCCTGCCAAGGAATTTGGGCCTGGCAAGAGGGGACCTGCCCTGAGCTTGCACCATCACCAAAGGATCCCTGTGAGCAGAGGAGGAGAGAGGAGCAGCAAACACCGAAGGGGTGACAGGAGGAGCCTTGGAGGAGGGGAGTGCCATGAGCAGAGAGCTGGGGACCTGCCTGGGCATCCTCAGGGTGACAGGAGTGGCTCTGGAGTGTGCCAGCAGCTGGCTTTACACTTCCTTGGCTTCTGGAACACTTGGGGAAAGGAATGGATTCCAGGAAACTGAACCTTCCATACGATGCTGCTTTGCATCTGTTTGAAAAACTTCAATTTTGTATTTCACCACTGTTTTTCACAGGTGGGATTTTATCTGACATGAAGCATTTCCTCTAGTCCTTGCTGAGTCTGTAGGAAGATTGTTTTGTGGGTTTTTTTTTGCAGTTACCCTTTTTTTATTAGTGAGAAGTGAAATGTGGCTTGCACTAATTAATTTCATTAAAGCCTTGTATTTGAGAATTTCTATCAAAAATGAAGCTGGTAAGAGGGTCTTTGACTTCTGTTATTTTGTCTTGCCACTGGCAGTCACTTTCACATAAACGAAAAATATTTCAGAATTTATTCTGAAACAATTCTTTTATTCCTTCAGTATGAAGTGCATTAATTTAATTTTACACTCAGAAATCACTTTATAATGGTATTCCATGCAACCTCCATCTTTTCTCTTAATTTACTGTCGGATTAATTTTCTTTTATTACACTCAAATCCCACTCTGAACTGCAGCAGTCAGCTGGTCTGGGCTAAAAATAACCCCTTCCTTGTACACCATGGCATTACAGCCTTTTATTTACAGATACATTATAAGGAAGGATAACTTCTGTGACGTATGAGGAAAACTCTGACACTCTCTGTGTACACATTGGAATATGGTCAAAGGTGTTACATGGGACTTGCTCTGCCAGGGAACAGAAAAACTTCACTTTTTAGCACTTTTTGTGGTGGTTTGACCACTGTTCTCCTCAGCCCTCAGCCACTTGGCTTTTTTATTCCTTGAAGACTGGATAAAAATGTGAAAAATTAGTGTTATACTTCCAGCCTTTTTGGTTTCTCATATGTACTCGAAACATTTGGGAACTGATTTTAGGGCTGTGCTCTTTTAGGTTGTCAGGAGAATTCCTCATCCCCCGTGGTTTGAGTGGTGAGATTTTGGATGCCTTGCACAGGAAGGTGTGGAGCAAAGCACTGCAGCTGCCCCAGAGGTTAATTATTGCTCTTTAGAAATAATTTACTCAGAGCTGTTGGTGCTGCCAGCCCCATCCTGGCACCAGAGGAGCTGTCCCTGGCTTCTCTGCCCCAGCACTGTCTGTGCCATCCTCTGCCTCCTCCTCCTCCTCAGTGGGTTGCTTGCAGGGTTTCATTTCCACTCATGAAATGAAAAAGGTGGATTCAATAGGAATTAAAAAGATGATTTCAAACACCTTGTTTCCTTCCTCTTAACGCTCTCAGAGGTGTTGGTTGTTGGAAATCATTAAATATTTGACTGCACTAAACCCTCTGAGTATTGTTTGAATACTCCTGCCTGCCTTTCTTTTTTTTTTTTTCATGTAGATGTTTTCTTTCCTTTCCTTTCTGTCAGTTGTCCTGTAAATAAATTACTCAAATATTGTAAAGATTTCTTATCTTGAGTTTAATAGTCATGGTAACAAAAGCTGTACATATCCTGAACCTTGCTCTGTGTGAAAGAAAGTTTGGGGTGGGGGAAAGATTTCACTTACCAAAAAAAGAATCCTTTTAAGAAATGGAAAGAAAAGCAGTGCTTTCACATTGGTATGAATGGAGGAAATTGGGTTTTATTTCTGTATTATCACACTGTTTGTGGAAGTGTTCTAAGGGTTTGTTCCTGCTGGGAGTTATTTACATAGGCTCAGGTGAAAGGCAGATAGATATTAAAAAATAAATATTGTTGAAATTGACTTTTCCTCAGATTATTTCAATAATAAACCATATTTAGGTAGAATATTCCACACCTGAATTTTTTATTCAGCGCTCAAATTTAGGGAATAAATTGTCCATTGGCTTTAAAGTCGAATTGCCTAAATTGAGTGCTGTCATCTCTTACTTTTATTTTTCAGAGATTATTTGTTTTGAATTATGGTGCAATTATAGCATTTAAGACTGAAATATGGTGAGGGGGAAGAAGTGGATGATCTTTATTGTCCCTTAAACCCCAAACCATTCTGTGGTTCTGTGATTTATTTGAAATCTTGCTGTAATCAAACTCCAGTCACATTAGAAGGAGCTTTTGTATTTTCCACCAAATACTGTAGGTTCTAATATTCTGAAATATATCAATTTATTTCTTGATTCTTTGTTTTCATTTTAAATAACAGCAAAGCCTCAAAGTGTTTATGAGTGAAGCTTCCTTTGTATGTGATTTTGGTGATGACCCACTGGGGGTTTTTGACAGTGCAATACTAAGGCATTGTTTATATTATGTTGCAATATAAATACATTTATGTGTAATTTTTAAAAAATTGTAACTAATTTCCCTTCCTCAATTTAAATGTAGCAGAAGTTTAGGATGAGTGATGCCAAAACCAGTGCTCTCCTCCTTGAATGGCCCAGGCCAGGGAGGTTGAGGTGTAGCCCCACAAACCAACCAGATGTCACATTTTTGATGTATTTTACTGTCAATCTTTTCGTTTCTCCACAAAATTAATTAGTGTTTAAACTCCTATAAAAAAATAAAATTTCTAAAAATAGCCATAGTGCTCATCTCCTTGACTGCATTTTGTTGAGTATTAGGTATCTCTCCTGGCTGCTCTGTATGATGCTTATTTTTAGGGCCTCTATTAATACCTTCAAAAATATGATGTAAGAAGGCTTGAGACAGTGTTAAATTGGAAAACTTAATTGCTGTCTTTGTAGTTTTCACTGTTAAATACGAGTAGAAATCAATACCAGTGTTTAATACTGGAAGTTTTAAAGGGAAGAAGCCGAAGTATGTGACAGCATTTTTTGATATTTAAAAAAGCACAAATTTAAATGAGGGGAAGGTGTTTGTGCTCCCTGACACTTCACTTATGGGTGTATTCTGCATTATTTGGTAATTTCTGTAGGAATCTGCATGGCCAGAGTTATTTCAGTTGTCAAATATTGATGAACTAAACATAATACATGCAGAGGTTTGCAGACAGGCTCTGTAGTGCTCTCTGCACATGCAGGATAAAGGTTCTGTAACTATGGTTATTCTCAGCTGTGTCTCCTTGACAGTGTTGCAAACCCCCAGGTCTCTCAGATGATGTGCTCAAGATTTTTTTCACCACATTCCGGCGTCCTAAAAAGAAAAAAAAATAAAAAATTAATGGGGAGCTTAGTAGCCTCTAATTGTTTTAAATCTGAAACTTTTGCTCTCTCATCAGCAGCAATTTGAGAACGATAAATCACCTCTCTGATGGCAGCACCCTGATTTCCACCTTGTAGTTTTCTGCTTTTGTTTTGGCAGGACTCTGACTGGTGGGGCTGGCTGACAGATCCTGCAGATTCATTTTCACTGAATATTGAAGGCAGCTGCTGCCTTCAACATTTTAAATCCAGCCCATTATTTCAGCACTGGTGAACTTTTATTTTCTGCCCTGCACCTTTTCCTTTTCCACTCGCAGGGCTGCCAGTGACATTTTTATCTCAGAAGTGCTTGGATCTGGTGCCAGGGATTGTGTGTTAATTTGAGGACAAATAAGCATAAACTTGTTGTTAATAAATTTAGGATGGAAATTGCTGATCTTCTGGCTGCTGAGGAGCAGTTGTCCAGGAATAGCTTTGTGAAGAGATTAGCAGACCAAGAAACCAAGTGATTTCAATATGACCTTCCAAAAAAAAATGGTCATGGTTGCCAGCAGGAGCAAGGAGCTGGATTCAATTACCCTTGGAAGTTCCTTTCAGTCCTCTGCTCCTAATTAAGCAGGATTTTGCTCTATTCAGCTAATAAGTTAATACTGATCTTGTAAGTGCTGATGATATGAGATAGAAAAAAAATAATTGAAATTAAAATCCTATTACTGTAATGCATAGAAGCTGCTATATTTGTGAAAATATAAAAATGTGATGAGATGAAGACAAGCATGAGCTCGAGGGTTTTTACCAGACTGTATATTTTACCTCCTTAAAGGCTGTCACTGTGTCAAATGTTTTGGAGGGTGTGTTGGTTTTGGTTTTTTGGTTTTTTTTCATATGATGCATTTCAGTAATCTCCTTGTAATCCCATGATAAACTGCTTAGTTTGATGGAGAATGTCAGATATTATTAGTAAAATAGTTGCCCCCTGTGAAATCAGTTTAATTTTATGCTGTGCTTTCAAAGGATCTACCCTTCACAGCTGTGTGGCCATCCTTGCATTAATCTAATCAACCTCTTTGTGAGAAAGGAGGTATGGCCTGGATTAAATTCTTAAAATCAGGCCATTGGGAACAATACTGGACAATCTGCATGATTTTAGGATGTTTACTCCTTTTAAGTGTGTTCTGTTTTCTGATAAACCATTCTTGTTTAATAATTTTGCTTTTTCCTCTGTTGCTGTCTTGCTGTGTAGACTTTTTCTGGAAGGATTGCACTGGTTATTAAAAGAATTTACCAGTCTTGTAGGCAGGTAAAAGCTGCATATATTTGTCTCTTTCTTGATTGCCTTCAGGTCTTCTAAGCAGGATAAGTACTTCCCTTAATTTGTAGGACAATTTGGGGCATAAATGTGTCATAAGCTTGTTAAAAACACGTACAGAAGGTGTTGAAAGTCCCTATTTGAAGTAATTTCATATTCATTAGAATACAGCATGCTCCTTAATTCAGCTTTGATGTTTTCTTGCTGATTTTTTTCCAGTCCTTTCATTTTCATATGCCAAATAGACCTAAAATGAGCATATCCCCCTAGGTATAAAGAAAGGAGTGTTCTCGTTGCTAAATTATAGATGTGAGGGGAGGGAGGAGAGTGGTTGTTTGAAGATCCTCTTATTTGTGCAAGAAACACAGATGGGATTTAAACAGTTTGCTGGAGCTTCCCTCCCAGTCTTATTTCCTTGCTTCAAGGAATAAATATATTTTTTTAAAAAGCTCTGCATTTAGGGAGGTGCAGACACTCCCATCCTTTAGATGGTTTGCTGTTTTTAAAATATTCAGATGATGTAGTGTTTGGGGGAAAAAAAAATCCTTGTGTCTTCAGCACTGAAAGGGAGGTCTTAGGGAAAGAAAAAAAAAAAAAAGTGAACTACCTGGATCCAGACTGCTTTCCTTGGCTCAGTTTATAAATTGCACACCTTGTTGGCTTCGGGCAAGGTATTGAATTTTACTTACCTGCAGTAAAGTGTGTGCACTAATGGAAGGTTTGGCAGCAATTTCCAGCATCACTTGTAAAAGTGCTCAAGCTCTCCAGTGTGGGAGGGGGGTTTGAATGCTTACCTTGAGTGCTTACCCTGTACTTCAGGAATTTTACAGAAACTCCACCTAAACGTGGATTTAACCCCGTGACAGCGCTGAGCTTTCAGTAGCCGAGGTAGTTGATTCCAAGGTTGCCCTATTTTTAGGTTTATAAGCTCTAATGAGTGAAGTCCTAGAGAATCTCAAGCTTTATGTAACCCTGATGTTTGGCTCTGTTTGTGGGGCTCCTGGGAATATGCCTGGTGCTTTTTATAAGCAGCTTGCCTCCCTGTAATGGATAGCTGAGATAAATCTTGTTCCTAGATCAAGCCTGATATTGATGATGACACGAGTGTATGAACAGGAGCTCAACTAAAAATCCATTTTAATTTCAGGCCCTATTAGTGATGCAGAAAGAAATCATTATTTGTTAAACAGAAAATAAGGACTGATACCTCTCTGAACTGTTTGTTTCAAACTCGAAAGTCAGTGTAATAAAATACAAACATGTTGATTGATTTTTTTTTTTCATTATTTCTTGAGCTGTTTGAAAAATGAACTGGGAAAAAAAATGAGTAGACAGAGGTGAAAATAAGAAAATGGACTGTGACATGAGGTAGGGAGGTCAGAGTGTATTTGTTTCTTTTTCAAGCTACTCGTGTAGTTGCGTAATTGTGGTTGTGTTTGGAGGTTGAAATAAGTACTAATCCTCAACTGGTCAGGAAAGTGTTAAGTGACCTAAAAGAATTCTTTAAAGTTTTTAATGTTCTGCAAAGATTTATTCCCTGCCTAATTGAAGATCTCTGTGTTATTTAAGATCGTGTTGCCTCTTTAAAATCAGCATTATGTGCAACCTCAGTGGAGATTTCTCTTGTCCTATCTGGCTTTTCTGGGAAACATTGACCAAATCTTTGGTCTCAGTGTTTAGGTTTGGTTTTTTTTTTAATTATTCTCGTACTTGTTTAATTTAAAAAGTTTAGCTGTGGCTTTTCAAGTTATTGAGATAAAATGGAAGCATTTTATCTGGAGTAACTGGTTCTCATTGCTTGGACCAGATCTTAACTAACAGAATCCAAAACACTTGAATCCAAACTCTTTTTTGGACTAGGAGAAATCTTCAAAATGGGAACAGTCTTAATGCCAGCAGGACATTTCAGGAAGGCAAGTTCCCATTAAGGTGCATTGGATCACGTAACTGACCCCCAGTTTTCCCTTAGATCTCTTTTTTTTCCCTTGAGAGAAACCTTTCGGAGGACCATCCTCTTTCTCTCTAAATTCACTTCTCGTTGATTTCCAGAACACTTGGTTTCTGTTAGGTTCACACTGACAGCTTTTCATGCTCTGCTGAATTCCTGGTACTGAACTCCAGGGTGCAAGAAACTGCAGGATCCAGCAGATGTGTGATGGGGTGTCCCTACCAGCAAGGGGACAAGAAATCCCATTCTGCCATGAAATTCCTCGTTGGCTGAGAGTTTGGGAACACATGGAATCAATTCCTGTCTTTATTGAGCCTCAGGGAGGTGTTGCAGTGACTGCAAACCATGGAAGTACCCAAGGTTTAAACTTCTGCAGCCAATAAATTCAGGGTGACACAGGGCTCAGCAGCCCAGTCTTTGTGCAGCCTCTCAAGTGGGTTTTAAAACTTACACCAAGTTACCTTCCTCTGCAGAAACAAATACACTGCTTCCTGAGCTTGCTGCTTCAAAGATGCTGAATCTGGTATTGCTGCAGTCACTTAAAAATGTCCTAAAAGGTGTATTTCGCTCAGGTTCCTTGATTGCAGAGTCACCATCAATCATGGTAGCACTGACAATATTCAGATGTAATAATTTCCCCTGATATATTTTTTTCTAGCACAATTAAGACCTTTCTTTGAAGACATAAGTATGAAAATCTGGAAACAGCAGGACACTGTCACGTGTACTTTTTAATTGCAGGCAGGTTTTTTTTTTCTTTTTCTTTTTTTTTTTTTTGTTTTTCCTTGAAAAGAAAATAATTGCTGTATTTTTCATGTAGTTCTGTTGTCAAGAATATAGTCTGTGTCCTTATGGGTACATCAGGCAGTGGTACTGTCTTACAGATGTTTTTGTAGGTTTTTTTATGCTTGAATTACAACTATATATTTTTCATCCCCCAACGTCTCTTAAGTGTAAATGTTGTGGTGGAAAGTAATGGGAACAGGGAGAAAAGCAAACAAGACAATTACGTTGCTTGCAGCTGCATCAGGCCATGCCATGCTTGGCTGCAATGCCAATAATCCATAAGGTAACATGTAATGACACTTTTTATGTGTGCAAGTTGTATAGAAATCCACGTGGAATGAGAATAAATCTCTCTGCTGTTGGTGCTGCAGTACCATTGCCTCAGCCTTCTGATAGTTGTGGCTTTGTCAGTGTTCAAAGAAATCACTTTTCTGAGCTGGCTGGAGCTGTGTGATTGTGCTCTGGGGATATTGCTAAGTTTAATTTTGGCAGCTCTTGCAAGTGCTGAGTGTGGGGCTGTTTAGAGCAGCTTATGGGTTTAGAGCAGCTTAGGCCCATGGCTTATGGGTGACACCCTGCCCTGGTTCTCACTAATGACAGAAATTTAAAAGTTAAAACTAAGGCCAATAATGAGGATAAAAGGCAGCATTTCTGTGTTAACTGAGAGATGGGGGTGCCCCAAAGCAGGCAGGTGCCCTGCCAGTGGTGTCTGACCCAGCTGCTCAGGGGTTTATCCACCTCTTCCTTAACCAAGATGTTAGATAATGCCTTCTAAAATCAGCTGCAGCTGCATGAACTCAGCACTTTATCCAGACTTTAATTTTTTTCTGGCATTTTTAGACATTTGATGCACTGACACAGGCAGTGCTGATACTGGTAAGGGAGGTGGTGAATGATCGAAGATTACGACTGAACTGTATTATTGTGCTCTTGCCATCATCTCTAATTAACAGATAAGTAGGTAGTAGGGGCAGCACAGTCAGCAGAAGCTCAAGATGAAGCTTTTATCTGACTCTTTGCATTATTTGTGAATATCAGTCAACAGTAGAGCTGCAGTGGGCGGTAATGAAAGTAGAACATGACATTTCTTTCCTCTCCCCATCTAATAATCTGACCTTTTGCATCACTCTGCTTTAAAGCAGCTGAGTGTTTTGAGAGTAAACTGTTTTCCCCCACCCCCACCTTTCACTTTTCCATATGAAATGGAACAGAAACACAGATCAGTGGAGGTGGAAGGGCCCTCTGAAGTCGTTTGGTCAAACTCTGCCTTGGATCAGCTTTGAAGTTCTGTTGGTTTGCTCGAGGTCCTGTCTGGTTGGAGCTGGGATAACCCCAAGGGCAGAACATCCCTGTTCTGGTGTTTGACCTCCTTTGGCAGGAAATTATTTTTTGTAGTACCTTGTTGGAATTTCCCCTCCTGCATCTTGTGTGCCTCAGGCTGAGTCACTTTGCTGCCAGACACTGACCCAGTCTAATCCTGCTTCCCTCCCAGTCAAACCAGTCTGGCACTGAGGGTTACTGCTGGTCCCATGGGCTGAGCTGGGCATGGGATTGATGCAGAGCCTCTGTTTTGTTCATTAAAAAGTTCATTATCCCAGGGCTGGGCTGTGCTTGTGTCCTGTTGGGTGTGAAGGCACAGTCCTGAGGAAATGGTTTGTTATAAGGATGGGTTCAAGGAGCACGATTGGGATCTTTATTGCCTCTCCAGACCCGGATATATGGCCAAGCAAGCAGCCAATATTATTTCCTGTATGATGTGCCTGGGGAAAAAAAGAAAAACCACTCCAGAAATATCTATTAGTTCTACCCATGTTTATTTATCTATGTAAACAAGTTTTATCTCTTTCTATCTATCTAAACACAGTTTTGCATTCATCATGGCCTTTCTGATTTATTTTTTCCTGATGTTTTCATTTTTTTTTCTTATAAAAGCATTATTTTGATTTTTTTTTATTCTGTCCTCATTGTGCAAAAGGAAGAATTTTTTTTTTCTGTAGTTCTCTGTGACTTTCTAATGGTAGAAATCAAGAATAGTAATTTTTATTAAAGAGAATTGTAGTTTGCTTGTAAACTTTTGTGGCTTCTAGTTGTTTCTTGTATGTCCTGTGAGCTGTGAATTTCCTTACAGCCCGAGCAGGGATATGACACAGTGTTCTGGGTTACATGTCCTGTGTGTTCCCCACCACCACCACCACAATTCCTGCTTGTGTTGCATTATTAATCTCAAGGAAAATTCAGAGTTTGTGGGGCTTTTGGTGTTGGTCCAGCAGTTTTGTTGGGCTGTTGAGAAGAACATTACATCCTTTGGCCACTTGTTTCCAGTTGAAATGAAGCAGTGGGGTCTAGCTAGAAATGTATTTTCCATACAAAAGAAAGAATTATTTAGGAGGTAGAATAAGCAAACTGTTTAAAAACGACAGAACTGTTATAAAGGCGTCAAATTTCCGGTTTATCGTGAGAATTTTGTTGTCTGAAAATTTTGGGCGAAAGATTGAGTAAATCTGTGACCTCTCTGTATTAGACCTGTGAAAGAAGTGTGCTGGCAGTGTCTCCTTTTGCCTTAGCATCGTTTTCTGTGAAGCTGAGCAGAAAATATCCTGGGAGATGTATTGAGGCAGGCTGGAGCTTTAGGCTGCTGTTGATGGAGAGCGGCACCCTGGCTGCTCTCACAGCCAACACCTTCCTGGCATTTCTGGGAGCTGCTTCTCTGTGCAGCCTGCTCTGAACACATCCCCTCGTAGCTGCTTGCTTGTACGCTGAATTTCAGAGTGCAAAAGTCCTTTTGCATTCAGCAGCAGAATTTCTCTCCTGCAGTGCACGAGTTGGGGAAGACAAAGGAGCTCTCACTGCCTGTAACTCAGATGAGTCACGGCTCAGTATGTGGGTTCAAAATGCTTGGTAGAGATGCTGTCTTTGGTGGATCCATTAAAAATACAGGTTTATGACTAAAACTTTATTCAGTCATCTCCAAGAAATGGCAGAATTTTCAGATGCAATTAGAGCAGGAGCTCGTATTCTTTTGTTCGGGTTTGTTTCTTGGAAATGGATCAAGATTTCGATAAATTCACTTCTCTCCCTTCTCTCCTGTGTTTTTTCTAAAGAGTTGCATTTCTTCCACTCACCTCAGCCCTCATAGTGCACAGTGTCAGCTGGGATTTTTGATGCCCTGAATAATCAATACAAACTGCATTTGCTAAATTATTTCTTTAATGAAATTAGATGCACATTCTTTCCATCTCTTGAACACAAGCTTGGGGCAATACACTGAAGCTGAAATGAGTAGGAACTGCAAGTAATGAAACTGCTGTTCACACTTTCCAGGTAGGAGGTATTTAAGAATTTTTTTTTTTCTTTTGTCTTGATGGTTAAAAATCTGTAGTTAAAAGTTTTTTTGTGGGGTTCTTCCCCCCCTTTTTTTTTTTCTTTTAGCTAGAGAGTAGCAAAATCTTTCCTTAAGAGAAAGAAATTATTCTCTCTGGTCTTCCCCAGCTCTTTAATCATGTTTGGTAAGGAATGTTGCCCAAATTGCACTGAAATATTAAGCTGACTTAAAATTAATACTGCATAAAATTGAACAGCCATTTTTATTGTCTTTCAAAGCATTGGAAGGGACTGCCCAGGGAGGTGGTGGGGTCCCTGAGGTATCCAGGGAAGGCCTGGATGTGGCACTCAGTGCTCTGGGCTGGGTGACAAGGCTGGGATCAGTCACAGCTTGGGCTCTGTCACCTCGGAGAGCTTTTCCACCCTCAGTGGTTCTGTGATCTTGGTGGTACTTTCAGTGCAGAGATGTGGTTTTGCCCATTCACAGCTGCTTTTCTCCTTTAAAAAAAATACTGTAGCAGCAATTGTTTGCCTCCTTACATTCAATAGGAATAATTCCGTGGAAGCTTTGGCTCTTTAGGTATTTACAAGGATGTAATCATCCATTCTTATTAATTCATTAATATTAATATTTAATTGAATTACATAATAATTAAACTAGCAGTAGTGTCTTAGCTATCCTGTGATCAATCTGTCAACACTTAAACTTTCTCCTGCTGGATTTTTCTTTTAGTACATTCTAACTAATTTAGGATTAATCGATAGTGAAAAAATCGTTCTCCTGTAGCTTAGCAGATGACTTTGCACACGGATATGTGTTTTCCTGGTTCCACCCTGTCCATTTCTTTACATATCTAAGCAACTCTAGACATAAAGTTGACTATTTTTTAAATTTTATTTTAAAAATACACAATGCTGTGGCTTGTATATTCTGCAAAGATGACTTTTTAGTCCCCCATCAGATTAGAAGCTTCTTTTGGTTTCATTTTTGAAAATAAAGAGTAGAGACAAAAAAACCTTTTTAAGAAGCAGAGTGGCTTGTGTGATGGGATAACTTAGAGAAATAATGACCACTGGAGGTGTAGTTGAAGTTAGGATTGGAATTAGATGTACTAGAGGATAATATTGTCTGGCACCGAACCTACCAGTAGAATTTTGGCCGAGTTCTCTGCCTGTTTGTCAGTGCATTTTTGCTGCATGTTGACTGTGACCAAACTGCACTGTATAAATCCCCAAAATGTTCTTTATCATGGAGTACAAATACTCCTCAGTATTAAAGATAGGCGTATTCAGAAACTGTATCCTCTTGGTTCTTGTTATATTGAGCTAAAAGCCTTGGCAGAGCCATTTCTAGAAAATTCCCATTACTGGGTCTCGGATATGGACTTGCTGCTCACTTACAGCTCTCTTTAATGACAAACACTCCTTGGAAATGCCTTAATTGGATTGTCTGCTTAATAGCATTAGGATTGTTGTGCTGGTTTAGCTGAGCTCTAATGGCCCTTTGCTGGTTAAGAGATCAGTAAAGCAGCAAAATGCAAAGAGAAACTTTAGATTTGAGAGAAGAGTCTTTGCTCCTTTGAGAACTGCTACCCCTGAAAGACAAGGAGGGGGCTGCTGAAGAAAATGCTGAATATATTCCCTATATTGTGACTCAGTGGGAATGTTTTATTGCTGCTTCGTAACTGGTTCAAGAACTGCACATTTCGCTTTCTGGTCAGCCCTGAGGTTTGGCACAGACTGTTGTGCTGGCACAGAGAAGGTTTTTGGGTTCTAGTCACAGTCTTGGTCCTACAGCTTTAAAAGGGGATCTCTCAGGCAGTCACAAACCCCTGGGAAGTGGGAGAATAAACTTCTGGGTGCTTTTTGACTTCTTTCTGAAAGTAATTTCTGACAATACAAATTTTTCCAAAGCCTTCATTTCTGAGAAGAAGAATCAAAAGGAATAAATAGCAAAGTGTCCTAGTGGAGAGAGGGGTTAAATGAATTTTACAGGCCATGGTTTGTGGACATTCTTCATTGAGCAGAATATGGGTTGAGTTTGTGTGGGTCGTTGTGGTGTTTATTATTTCTTCTCGCTCTCAGGGAGCTTTTGCAAATTGTTTGAGGTGTCTGGTTCCCCATTAGCTCAGTGTCCAGAGAATGGTTCATCGGTCCTGCTTTTAAATGTGATCACAGGAGACTACTTAGGCTAATAAAAACTCCTTTGTTACAAGTATATCATACATATTAAACAAAATTCCAAGAAGCAGATGGCTAATTAGATAGCTTGGTGATGCTAAGATGATCATATGTTCTAGCTCTAAATAAAAATTCAACAAAGCTTCATTTTAATATTTTAAACAGACTTACATAATGGTTTCTAGTTAGTATTAAGTAAGGTGAACACTGTTGAGATTGTCCACACAGATGTGAAAAGACACCAGAATTCTGTTCCCTGTTGGATTGGGGTTTTCTGGTGTTTGACTGGGATGCTCTTTCTTGAGGGAACACAAACTAAAGGGGGTTTTGTGGTTATCATTTCACTCTGCACATTTTCATAACCCCATGCAAAGTGAAACGAGATAAATACTAAATAGATATGGGAAATTTCATTACTTTTAATAGCATTTCTAGCTTGATAAAGAAATTCCGAGGCATTACATCATTGGAATACCTTATTTTTGTGTGGTGTCTTTTTGTCTGTATGTCAAGTTGTTTTCACAGTTAAATTCAGGAAAAGAAAATACTACAAGAAAGTCATGAATAAAAACACTTAGAAAATTACAGGGGAGGGAGAAAAGGGATTACAAAACTGCTTGAAATTCTTATTTGAAAGTAAATTGAATGAGTGAAGTTCACTATGGAAATTTAGGGAAGACAGATATTTCCCAACAGTGAGTGTATCATGGAAAAAAATGAAGATAAAGTAATATAAGAGATGTGTGTAAAAGGGAAGAAAGAAAATCCAGTTAGGTAAGTAGGGAAAAGGAATTCTTAAAGTAATGACAGGCAGCTTTGTAATTAGATTTGGGAATGGAGAAGTCATTCAATTGCTCATAAGCTTATTCTGAAGAATTTTGTTTCCTGAGACTGATCACATTATATGGTGCCATACCTGACTGTTTGGATTAAATCCCATTGTGTTACAAAGGTGAACTGAGAACACTTTCTACACAGTGCTGTGGACCACAAGAGTAGTTTTTTATGGAGGCCAGAACTCAGGAAAAGTTTTCTCATATATTTGGTGTGAAGAAATCAGAAGAGTTCTCCTCCCTTTCCCCTTCCTCCTCTTCATGATCCTGCCTTTCAGTCTCAGGCTTGATAAGCAAAATGAAGGTGGTGACTTGCATTGTTTCCAGCCTGTGCAGAGGCAAAAAGTATAAAATGCTTGATAATATCTCAGTGTTCTTTAGCTTGATGAACAGTTTTTAGAGCCTTTTTGCAAGACAAATTAAAATTTAAACTTCTAGAATGACCTCAGAAAAAATCCAGGTTACTGTTTCCTTGCGATCCAGTTGCTCATCTGAGTCTCCATGGAAGATTTTCTAAGTTCCAGCCTGAAAAGAGGTGAACACTGTTGGCAGAGACATTTGTGCTGTATTCACATGTTGGATTTTATTTAAAGTAGTCTGTCTAGGCAGGGTCAGGAGTGTTATTTGCAACAACCTTGCTTTTTGGTGCCAGCTGACTGAACAGGGCTGCTGCCATCCCCTACAGTGGAGCATGGCTTGGCTCTTCTGAAGCACACAGGAGGAGAGGGAGAAGATATTTGCCTCTCTTAATTGATTTCCTCTATCCCTCTCCAACAAGCTGTCAGATTGGAATGTTTGCCCCAGTTTTCTTTGTCATATGTAGAGGTAGTGGGTTGGCTGTTCAAAGCTGGCAGGAACCTGCAGATACTCTGCCAATAAGGAGAATTCAGATGCCATAGATGCCTCAGAATATTGGGGGAAGCAGTGGGATTCAGGATTCATGCTCTGAATTGCGTTTATAGGGCTGTCACCACCCAAGTACTTGGACATTGCAGAGTTGTTTTCCCATATGGAATTTTCTCTGTATTATTCTCTGTCAATGTTAAGCCAGTGGTTCTGTGTCTCTTAAGTCAGCTGTAGTTCTGTAATTCATTGAACTTGGTCTTAGCTGTCATTTAATGATTGAAAAAAAATTCCCTCACCATTCGAAAAGACTCCTGTATCCTAATTTTACATGAACTCAGCACTGGTATTTTTGCACAAAAGAACAGATTGGAGTTAGGGGAATAACGTGAGTCCACACAAAACAGACAAGACTGGCTCAGCACTGATTGCTATTTGCTCCTGCTACCTTGGAAACAAAGGATGGCATGACAACAAAAGCAATTCAGACAGAAAGGTTAAACCTCCAAAATATTGGAAAATGTATTCTTGTGGGGAAATTCTTCCTCAGTGTATCAGGATGGATTTTCCAGTTTTAGTGTACATAGGTAAGAACTGTGTGTTTCTCTGAACCTCATCTTAGGCTGAAATCAAGACTTCAGACTAAAAAATACAAAGATCTGATTTTAATGTATCAATACTTGAAATATTAAATTTTAGGAACGAAAGAAAAAAGGCCTGAGGTCTGTCTGCAGTTAAAATAAGTTTTAGTCTGAGCCGTTCAAGGGTTTCTTTCGAAATTTTTTGTCAAAAACTTCCTGAAACCAGGTGTTTCTTGTGTAGGTAGAAATAAAGGTAGAGGCCATAAAGATTGTGGGTTGCAGTCCAGCAGTGTTCCTGGTTAAATTGCTGTATTTTTTTCTTAGCCCTGCAGTGCTCTGAGGTCAGCATGGCACAGCAGTGAGGATCCCTCAGTTTGTGCTGCACCTGGAGAGAGGTTCTGGATGGAATTCTGTCCATCCTACTGTCCATCCTCACTGAAGCTGAGGACAGCAACCCCCATACCCTGGCCATGAGCAAGAACCATTAATGTTCTTTGAAGTGTTTGGGATTTTTAAAAAACTACTATTTTCTTTTTTCACTTGTACTGCTCTGGGTTTGATTGTTCGTGTCTCTATTCTGCCATTGTCTGCATTGATTTCCCAAATAACTCAATTTATCCAGGTTAATAATACTAAAGACAAATATCAAAATTTGTCAAAAATCAAATGCTTGAGCTCACTTTCAGAATGGGTTCCCTGAAGACAGGAACAGCATTATAGCTTTCAAGAAAAATGGAATTTTAAACATTTCTTTTTATAAGAAGTTGACTTCCATAGGTGTAAGCTCCCTAATTCATTAACACCATGTTTTGCTGTTGGGTTCGGTCGTTCAAAGGCTGTGCCAAAAGAGGAAAGAAAGGAGGTATTTATGTTTTGAATAAACAGTTCTGGTGTACTTTGAAGGTCTCTTTATTCATGCTGAGGCAGCAGCGAGGTGAACAAACAGTGTTTGCTTCTCTTTTCAGTCCATCCTCCAGAAGGGCTTTTCTTATTTGGTTGGACTCTTTCAGTGCAGTCACCCAGCAACTTCCAAAGACCTTTGATTCTGACATTAATCTCTAAATGAAAAACCAGACGGAAAACAAGGATCCTTAGAAAACCTAAACTGCAAACCTGAGAGTCCTGAAGTTGTGCTGCAACTCAGTAACAAGCCATTAGCATAATACTTGAATTCTTAAAAACACATTTCCAATAAGATCCAAACATTTAAAGATATTTTTTCAAAGCCATTTGCAAGTTACCATGTTACTAAACATAGTTTGGGAACTGTACATGTTACAATATTACATCTCTCCACATTATCACATTTTTTACAAATTAGGATAATCCAATACCAAAATACAGGTTTAAATTTCTCAAATTGAAGGTAGAAGAAAGTTTCCAGCAGGAAATCCTTGCATTGGTTTGATTCCAATTTTAACAACTCCGTCTTCATACTCCAACAAGCTTTTTTGCAATTGCCAAAAATTAAGTTTCTTTTTATTGCCACACAAGAGAGAAGTACTATAATTCAAAAGATAAAATGTATTACAAGTCAATTTTAGCAGACTTCAACCTGTATTTAGAAATTGAGAGGTAAGAAAGGGCAAAGGATGTCAAAAGTTAAACAGAAAGTGTAGGAACTATTATGGTACATAGGGTCTCTTTTGGAACAGGCACAGACTGATTCCACTCACAGTTAGTTTTAAAATGTAGACATGATCATCACTTGATTGGTTTTGTTAGTAATTGTTTTTAAAAACACAGTAAATGTGTCTGTTCTGTCCATTTGCCCGTATTTGGGAACACTTGAATGATCCTTCTCCAAAGTATTATAATGTGGACGATAGAAAAGGACATTTATTACCTTTCAGCTAGAAATGTAGAATTCTGAATTTCTAAAGAAAACGAGGCAAAATTTTCTTCAACTCCTGCAGTTTTCATCAAGGCATTTCTAATCTAAGGGGCTTCCAGTGCAAGAAGCTTCTGTTTGTCTTCCGTGGCTGTACCTGTCACAGCAGCTTGGCATTTTGCAGGGAGCCCAGAATGGAAATGGCATTCTGCTGGAATCTGTCTGCTCCACGCAGCAGGAGCATCCAGGGCTCCGAGTCATTCACCTCAAATGCTTTTCTTCTGTTTGAAAATTAAACCCACACGCACTGGACTAAGGTTGAGCTGTTTGGGGTTTTTCCCTCGCTAAATCTGTGGGGATGACGGTGGTTTCATTCTCTCACCCAGCAAGATTTGCCTTATTAATGTTCTCTGCAAAGGGATGACTTTGTGCTGGGAACTGGGAAACGTTTGGAATGTCTCTCAGTGAAAGTTGTAATAATTCTGTTCTCTCAGATCACTGAAGCATTTCATATATTTGTGAAAAGGGAGAAACCTCAAGAGTCATTCCAGCTTGTTCTCCCTGGTACTGAACTACACCATAAATATCCTTTGGTTATTTGGATCTCTTTGTAGGCTCTTCTTCCCTTACTCAACTATTGAAGCATTCAAACTTCACATCTTTCTGATGTAACTTCCTTAGAATGACGTTTAGAACAAGTTTTTTACTGGAAAATTGCTGAAAAAAAGTGTTCATTTCAATCCGTAGTGGAAATTAGTTATAAAAGGAGCTATATTAGTCATTCATTCATTTTACAGAAAACTTTTTTTTCATAATTTTTGGCGTGCATTTCTTCACAATTCTTCCCGTTATAACTGTTCTGTTAAAATGCTATTTTATTAGGCCTAAATCAGGAATTCTTTGAGGACATTTTTACTATGTAGCACCTAGAATTTGGCTGTAACTTGCTGCCTACAAACTTCCTGCTGCCTGACATGGAACTGAGGTGGGGGGAAGATCCTGCATCCAGATGGGACAGAGCTGTCAGCAGAAGTCGTCTCTAAAATGACAAGATTCAGACTGACAGGGAGGCTCCTTGTGTTTTGGTTACAGACTTTGTTTATATTCTTGCTGGGTCATTTCTAATACTGATTTATTAGAGGAGAAAATTACGTTCAGAGGTCATGTTAATAGTTTGAAAATTCAGCTTAGGAAATGAGAAAATTCCTCAAAAATAGAAATATAGGAGGACCTCCTCTAGTGTAAATGTTCTGTAGATACCTTGATATAAAAGGAGCTGTGATTAGCCACACCAAGAAGGAATTTGGTGTCTGAATGTATCCCTTTTAGAGAAGAATGGTAAGTGGGAAAATGAATATATTTTTGAGAATGTGGTAAGGGAAAAACTACAAACATGAAGAGGCAAAGGATGGTAGTAGTCACATTTTTCCAGGAAATTACTTAAACTGGTGTGAAAGAGTATCATTCATGATGGGACTGGGCTGAAGGGAAATACACAACTTTATATTCTGCAGTCAGATTCTTTTTCAGGCTGTCAAAGGCCATGAATGAAACATTCATACTCTGAATGAACATGTTGTCCCTGAAGACAGTCATGTTTTGAGCAGAATAAAAATAGTAGTTGAAAGAATGGAAAAGAGTATTAAGTGCGTTAAGCAAAGGAACAAAAATTTCTACAGAGCACAGCTGATTTCAAGTTTTTATTCCAATACAGCTTTGGGCTATTTTTTTGTTGCATTTTCTGTGTTCACGTGTGTCCTAAAAGTGAATAAAAAAGAACATTTTGGCAGCTAAGTCACTCTGCTCCCACAAAGCAAGCACCAAGGGAGGATAATTGCTGCACCTTAGGCTGAGGTGAGCTGTTCTTCCATCCTCATGGCCCTGGGCACTTCTTCCCTGTTTTGCCAAAATAATGCAGCAGTAAAACCCTCATACTTTCTTTCAGTTTGGAGACCTGGGAGGCTTTCTAAAAGTAGTTTTCAATTACTGTTCCTGTTGGGCATTATACTGAGAAGGGATTGGAATAAGAGGTTAACATTATGACCTGCTGATTGCTTTTTGTATAAAAGCCTATTATTCAAACTGGAAATTCCACAGGGATAGAAGCGCTCAGTAAGTGACCCACAATACACAGTGCGCACTCTACCTCTGTTATGTTCGTGATACAAATGATGTATTAATAGTTTCAATGATTAAAACAAAATTACATTAGCAGGAAGTAATCAGTGAAATGCATCCTTGCTTAAATCTGCTAAATCTACTAATACTTTTTTGGCTTTTAGTGCTGACTGATGCAGCAGTGTAAATTTGATGCAACATGCAGTCCAAAAGCTTCTTAGGCTCTTTTAATCTTAAAACCATGAAATGATGCAACTGCCCAATGTGTTGCTTCATTTGAGGAACAGGCTCCTTGCTATAAATGAAGACTTATCACATGAACACAGATTTCCTCTTGGAAATTCAAATTTCTTACCAGTTAATCCAAAAATTGCATTGCTAATGTCTGTAGTGGCAGGCTGCTCTCAGGGTTTGCCCAGCCATACAAAGAGAAAATTCATTAATTCTCCTCTTGACAAATAATAGTAGCAGACGTTACACCAAAACCTCTGGCTCCATTTTATATTCATCTTGGAATTTCTGTGCAGAGCATGGTCAGAAAGTACTGGTTTAGGAATTTGTAAATTTACAGGCAATTTGTAAGTTTGAACACCTCTGAAAATCATTAGATTTCTGCTACCTGAAATTGTTAAATATTGATTAAAAGGTACATGTAAGTTAAAACTATTCCATTCATGCTAACCCAGTATATTGTATAAATTGGTGTGAGTTTCATAGGTAACAGCCACTACCTTGTCTAGTAGCCCAAAAATCTGAAGTTCTGAAATATTTAGATGGGCAGAGGCTTCCTGGGAGTCCTCTTAAGCCTGTGGTAAGTGCTGCACATAACTCAGTCCCAGAGAACACAGAGTATCACCAATTTTTATTAAATTCACTTATTTCAGTTAGAAAACTTTAATGGCAAAGCTTGCAACCAGGAAAAGTTCGAGTGTCTTTTCCCCATCAGATAGAAAAGAGGCAATTAAGACATCATCTGGGTCAATGAATGAGTCTAGACACACTAATAGCCACCAGGGAATTTGCATCTATTCTTTCAACGTGCATAATACGGCCAGAAATCGGTCCAGAAAGGGAAGGAATGAAGGGAAAAGGCTGAAAGTCAGTTTTGCTCTATTTATAGGAGGCTTTGGTGTGCCTGTCCTCACACAGCCCCAGGCCCTGAACGAGCTCCCTGCAGCTCCCGGTGTGCTCGGAGCGAGCCTCAAAGGCAGCGGGATCAATGCCCGAGGCCTCGCGGTGAGGAGGGAGGGCAGCGCTCAGGTAAAGCACTTTTTAACCTCAAACCCCAGCACAGAAATCTTCAGCGAGTGTGGTGTTGATGGGAGCAGGAGGCAGAGCAGGAGACAGAGCATCGGTTCTTGTTCCATCCCAGCAGCGCAGGGGATCCTCCCGGCTGAGGGCAGAGCCAGGCCCGGCAGCCTCAGCCAAGCAGCAGGGGCCGGCTCCCAGCTCAGTGCACACACAGATCATCCTGTTCATTTAAACCTTAGTTTGCTTTATCCAACCTATACCATGAGATTAATCTGCTCACATTTAAATGCCGACGTTGTAAATGTTACACTGACACACGGCTTGGATCCCTTTGTAGCCTGTGGAGAGGAGTGAGCTCTGCTCAGATCTGATTCATCTCATCCTAAAGAATTTGTTTAAAGACAGTAGCATCCATCTTTTCTAATACTTTTCTTTTTTACGTTTCCACACAATGCGAGCAGTTTACATCAGGATGAAGCACTGCTTTTAACAGACCTACCTGTTTCCCTCCATTGATTACAAAGCTCAAACAAACACAAGCTCAGTTCAATGTCTAAACGTGCACATGGGATAAATCCCACTGGTGCTCATTTATAAACCTGTAATCATCGGGCAACCCAAGACAGCCCCCCCTGCTGTGACTTGCTGAATCATAACGCTCCAGCCAGGAAGGATAACAATTTTATTTACAAAGAAATGTTAAGGGTAAACAAGAGAGAAACCAAGTCGTGTGTTGCTCAGCAGAAGTGAAAACCTGGCTCTGTTTTGACAGTGGCCATTAGCTGAGCAAGGAGAGTTCTGCTCCCGTGGTGTTTGGAGGAGCTAGGAGGGCATTAACACAAATTTATTAACGCCAGTGTGAGCAAAGCCATCACGTGAACACAAATGCTTTTTCCTCTTAAAGCAAATGAAGCTTTATTGTAAATTCCTTGCTAACAGAATGATGAAGGTGTACAGCATAGCTGGAAGTAGAATTTAAATGCAGAAAGAATGCTGAGAGAGGTCATTGACTGAGGAGGCTGAAAGTCTCCCGAGGATGCTGAGGCTTTAGTAATTCCTGAATCAAACTGAATAACTACCCTGAAGTAGGAACATTTTTCCCCATGAAAGAGATGGTGTGGGGTTTCATTTTGGTCCTTTTCTTGTTGCCATAGGCCATTTTAAAAACCCTTTAACCAAGTCTTACATGTAAGATCCTGAAATGAAGATGCCAGCAGAAAGCATGACAGGCCAATTTGTATTGTGCAAAAGCTCCTGAAAACAAGCTAAAATCTGCATCTCTGTAAATCAGAACAGTGTGTGCCAGCTGCTGTCAAAACAACACAAGTATAATAGAAGTTTGACAGATTTTGGTTGCATCTTATTCCAAAAAATTGATCTAGTTAATGCATAACATAAACTGTTACAAAGTTAAACTCTTACTTATGTTACTTCTTTTTGTTTCTATTTGTTTTACATCAAATGACAAGTTTATCAGCGCTGTGAATGTAAAGAGCCAGTGTTTTGAGCCACATGGGGTGTTTTTGAAGGCGCAGGTCTGGTTCTTTTAATTTTCTTTTAGTAATGAGTCTAGTGAACTCACAGTATCCTGTTTGTCACTAACCCACATCAGCCTCCTTTTTGCCCCTGTCTGTTAAGGTTTGGTGATTCACTGACTCCTGGAAGGGAGCAGAACCCAGCTGGCAATGGCTTGTGGCAGGAGACCACTTGCTAATCAATATCCTTCCATATTCCTTATATTCAGCACGTATTTCTCAAATCTCTTAACAGCAGCACAAAATGAATTTCCTGATGCAGCTTTAACAGCAGAGGTAAAAGGTCATCTTTCCTGGTAGGATTTGGGGAATAGGAACTTTTTGATGAAGCGTTCTCATGCAGGGGGCAACCCTGAAGGTGCTGCCCTGCTGGTTCCCATCTGAAGTGGACTAAAACAGTTGAGTATGTGCCAAGTTTAGACACAGATTGGACATTAGGAGGAAACTCTTGAAGGGTTGGGAGACCCTGGCACAGATACCCAGAGCAGCTGTGGCTGCCCCTGGGTCCCTGAAGTGTCCAAGGCCAGGTTGGACACTGGGGCTTGGAGCAGCCTGGGACAGTGGAAGCTGTCCCTGCCCATGGCAGGGGATGGGATGAGATGATTTTTAATATCCCACCCAACCCAAACCTTTCAATGATTCTCTGATTCCATGTTCTGTGGAAAGGCTTTCCTTACTGTACTAAATATCAGGAATATGTGTGGGGATGAAGCTTTGTTACCTGCAACCTGTACAATAACTTGATGTTTCTTATAAACACCTTGCCAGTAAAATAGGAGGTATTTTCTATTTTTTTTTTTTTTTTGAAAAAATCCTATTCATGACAGCAAAAATGGAATTAATGGCAGAGCTAAAGGAGAGCTGAATAACAGATTCAGCCAGAATTTCTTAGTCATGTAAAATGTTCTTATTAGATTAAAGTATTAAAAAATCCCAAAAAGCTCAGAGATTTGCATATTCCTTTAATGGGTTATTTTGAGCTTCCATTGAAGCAGATACACTTTCAGCAGATTGACTTAAATGCCAGTTGGGTAATAGAGCAAGAAGAAAAACCATAATCTTTTTCTTTGGAGCAGAGAGTCATTTAAAGCTGAAATCTGACTAATTACCACAACTGAACTTATGATACCCCTTGCACTTGTTAATAGACTTACTGCGTTAATGTCTCTGTGAATGGATGTAAAACCCGAACAAAGAAAAAAAGCCCTTTTTGTATTTTTAAGACATAAATACAATCTTCTGTAGTCCCTCACAAACAAAGAAATAAATATATTAAATACCAGTTTACACCAAGCAGCAGTAGTTTAAAAAGAAAAGTTCATCATTTTTGTGGCTTTTCTACAAAAGCATAACATAACTGAAATATTTTAAATTTTCAAAACTCTCTTTTGCAGAAAGGGAATGAGGCTCCATTATGTAGCAGGGAAATGAACCATGAATTCCTGATTACAGCAATACCTGGCATTACTATTATTAGTTGTAGTGTCAGCTGTTGCTTAGCAGAAGTATGTCCAAGAAGAAAATTTTGAAAAAACCTTTTAATTCTGCAGTTGAACCTTAAGGAAGTGCAGAGAAGGAAGCAAATCTGAAGGCATGGAAAGAAAGGAACTGGGCTCTGTCCTCAGCAGGGCCAGTGCAAGTTGTCAGCATGGCACGTTTTAAAAATAATAGAACACATTCTTTACGTTCGTTGTGTTTTATTACTCATTTTCAATTTGTTCCAAATTCTGAGTCATTTCATAAATCTGTTTTTAAGGAGTTTTGGCCAGTCAGTGAGTTTCAGGACAAATGCATCCATTGGGTTTTCAGGTAGAAATCCTCACCAATTGCATCCACCATAACTCAGGCAGCCTAGAATTTAACAATCAGTTAAACAATTAATACAAAGTCCAACCTTTGGCTCTAGGAAATGTTAAAATAAAGAGCAAGCAGATGGCTGGGAAAATGGAGCTAAACCCCAGAGAGGAATTTTCCTGTGTGAAGGTGCTGAGCCTTTGCTGAAGGCTCTGGTGTCCTTCCACAACCCAGGTCAGCTGCTCCAAGCTGGAAGGAGCCTGGCCCTGTCCTGGAGCTGCAGTTCAAGCACTCCCCTGGCTGATTTCCTGCTCACCAATCCTTTCCTGGGAAATAAATAGGAATATTTGGCTGCATCAGCATAAAAGCAGTGCTGATGTGCCCAGGAGGGAATGCTTGGATTAAAAAAATGCCTTTGTGCCCACTCATCCAGGAGTGTCTGCTAAAAGAAGGGTCTGATCCAGGGCAGGAGTGAGCGTGGAAATGTTTCCTTTAGCAGAGCTGCTGTTTGGTGCCTGTGTGAAGCAGCTGTAGAACCACAGTCAAATTCTCCTTTTTCAGCAGGATTTGACAGGCTGAGGTGGTTTTTAGCTTGTTTTTAGCTTGTTTTCTGCCCATCAAGCACAGTCAGTCTGTGTCACAGGAGAATCCTTGCTGCACTGCAGCTGTAGGCTTTGGGTGTTGTAACTTTGCCCTCCAGTTTGAAGGGATGTTTTCACCCGTACTGGTGAAGAAATTGATTTTCTAAAGAAGCTTTCTATGGAAAGAGTCTAGCTGGAGTCTTTTGTGACCTCTCACATTCTCTACTTCTCTCCTGGCCATTTGCCCAAGATAGTTCAGTCCCTTTTGAAGCCCCATTCTCCACTGATTTTAGGAATTACGTGTTTGCAAATTAATCCTGACAGCTATAAAGCAAAGTTCCAGCTACACTGAAAATCCACAGTGCATCCAGGTATTGGTGGAAGTTTGATCTCTCATAGTTTGCTGAAGTGTGAAACTATTTTGTGTGTGGGATGCACTTGTCCAAACTTTGGAGCCTGAAATTACTTGTACATTTATTATACCCCTTCAGCATAATTCATGCAGAATTCATCTGTTTGCATGCCACTTGGAGCCTCCTGGAATTTGTTATTTTCCATCTGCATCTCTAACAGTGTCACATTGTTTATGGAGAGGACATGCAGTTTTCTATAAATCACTTGCTTTCATACAGTTTTACTGCATTATTTTACTCAATTTGTGAAGGATTTAAGCACCCTGCAGTGTGCAGCATTACAAGGCATAAAGTGATTGAAAATAAAAACTATTTTTGGCTGAAATAATGGAATATTCACCATCAGAAATATGAAACTTCATTTAAGTGTGGGTGAGATGTAATGAATGAGCTGCATTATATAAAAGGGGATTACTCAGGCTATTAATTATAAGGACTTAAACTCAAATCTTGCAAGGGGAAAAAGTGGCTTTTTTATCTTGCTCCAAACTAGCTATGGAATGATCTTTGTTTCCAAACTGAGGTCTAAGGAGAAACATTGCCAAGTTCTGTTAGAACTTGGACTTTCAACATGGAATATTGAATTCAAGATTGAATTCTGTGATTTGGGAAGAAAGAGGTGTGAAAACATGGATAGGAGCTCTGAGGAAACTGCTGCAGTGGGTGACTTGCCCCAAGCTGCCTGGATCATGTACCCTGTCCAGTAAACCTGGAGGTTTTGTCCTGCTTTCACATTTCTTCTTTTCCTGTTGTCACTGCCCCAGCTTTAGTGCCCAGCAAAGAAATTTTGTCTTCTTGAAGTGCTTCAATTTTGGTTTCTGCATCGTTTCTCAGTGGGCTCCTGGGAGCCACTCACCAGTGCTGCTTACATATGTCCTTTGCCATGATTATTTGTATTTTCTTGCCTTTGTGGTGGTGTCCTTGCACACATGGGCACAGTTCTGCCTGCAGAGGGGTTTGGCCATGTGGCTCCTGGCTGGCACAGCCCCTGAGCTGTGCTGCCCTGCAGGGCCGTGCCCGTGTGCCCTGTGTCACTGACTGCTCCCAGATGTCACTTTGGGGCTGTGTGCCAGAACAAGTGCCTGCCTTCTCTTGGTTGGGTTTTTTTTTTTCCCTTTTTTCCCCCTCACTGAAGTCTAGCAGAGTGCTGCAGTTAAGCAGAGAGTCCAGTGATACATTTCTGACATGTGTTTAATTCTTCCTGCAAAAAAATAAAATAGGCCTCCTTTAACTTATATTCAGACCTGGTGAGATGATTTATTTATATGACACCTCTAGCAATGGCATCACTTAAAATGGATACATCCACTAGTACTTTTATTAGTTCTGGGATAATAAAACATTTCAGGCACCCACAGGTGTATTATGGAGACTGTTAAGCTGTAGTTTCTAATTATATTAAATGCATACTGTAAAAAAATGCATTGCTTTGTTGCACTGTAAGTAAGAAGGGGGAAAGCTAGTTAGGGGAAATAGTTATTATCCAGGTCAGACAAACATTAAAGTCCAAAAGCAACTGGTTTGAGGGGTTTCTTTTTTATTAATACAGTTGTTATATTTTTAAACTCCCATGAAAAATAGAATAATTTCTTATTTTAACTGTTAGTAGTCGGTGCTTCTAAAAACTGTCAACCTGAAGCTCAAACTTTGGCTCTTGTGTTCCATACCAAGTTATAGATTGGATGTTCAATCACAGACTGCTTTAATTTTTTTTTTTCAGTTGCCTTTATGCCTTTATGCCCTGACTTCTAAAGTGCCAATGCCATGCTGTAAAGCCTTGAATAAAACCACTCAGCAAAGACAGTAATGACAGAAATTGATTTGCTTCACTTTTGCTCGGTAGACCCTTAATGCGTGTTCTGTGGTGAGTGGGAATGAGTTGAAATCTCATTTTTCTTCTTTTTTTTTTTTTATTTTGGTTTGAGTCATGGCTTACTGAATTCCAGGCCCTTACTGCTGCTTGAAAATTCTTGCCCTGTTGGAAGCAATATTCTCAGATGAATGTCAGCTAATTTATCACTGACATTCGTGCCTCGTTTTTCATTTGTGCTAATATATTGCTTTTAGTAAATACATGGGAGAGGGAATAGTGTTTACCTTTCCATATCGTGAGAATACTACTCAGTCTATCTGACAGAAACTAAGAAATGCTGTTTATATTGCTGCTCCAGTGAGCCAGAGGAAGGACTGCACAAATATGTCATGAGCATGCAGTGGAAAATGCTCTTATACAATTTTCACAGTCAGGGTTTTATATGACTTAGTAAGAAGAATAACCATGATTATTTCAAAGAATTAAGAGCTCAAACATAAATAAATTTGGGGGAGCATTTTGAGATAATTATCAGGTTCTTGGAGTGTTGTCTCTGCTTAAAAATGCTTTGAAATCCTTGTCAGCGAGGTGGACAAAGTGAAGAAGCAGTCTCAGTTCTTTGACCTAATCATGCCAGAAGGATTGTGTTTCAGCATTGATACAGGTTTTTATCACATGGATACTTTCCCTGGGATAAATCTGGGCTACTCTGGTGGTCCTGCAGTTCTGTTTTTGTGCTGTGTGAGCTTCCATGTGCTGTGTATTGAGCTAACTTGGGGAAGTGCTCCATCTAAAACCTAACATTGCCAAAAACAATGGACTGCATAAATGTTTGGACGTAGAAACAAGCAGGCAGGGCCACAGGTTCTGACAGCAATGTGCCATATGTCAAATTAAAGTGGTCACTTCAGCATGGCTGAGGGATCATCGCTGTCAGCTCTGCGTGCTGAGATTCTGCTGCCCAGGAGTGCAAACAGCTGAGCTGGCCCAGCACTGCACCAGGCTGGGGGAGCTCAGCAGGGCTTTGCATGCGAGCCTGCTGCTGGGTTCACACACTGATGGGCACAGTCTGCTCAAATGTTCCAAATTCAGCTCGAAATGTACCTTTAAAAGTTCCAGGGAATACAAAGAGAGTATTCACAAGAGACTGTAATGACTGGACAAGAGGCAGTGGCTTCAAACTAATGGAAGAATTAAATTAGAAATGAGGAAAAATCCTTCCCTGTGAGGGTAGACAGGCACAGGGTGCCCAGAGCAGCTGTGGCTGCCCCTGGATCCCTGACAGTGTCCAAGGCCAGGCTGGACAGGGATGGGAACACCCTGGGACAGTGGCAGGTGTCCCTGCCAGATGATTTTAAAGTCCATTCCAACCCAAACCAGTTTATGGTTCTGTGATTCTACCTGGTGAAAAATTCCACTCACTGTTGCCACAGGGTTTTCTGGCTGGAAACCTCCCATCTCAGCTCCTTCTTTGTTTTGAATTCTTTTTTTTCATTAAATGGTTTACTGCAAATGTAAATAATTTGTTCCTAATTAAATGACATGTTTCCATGGTTTCATATTTCGTTATTTATGTACTGCCAACCTCCGAGCCTACAGGTACTTCTTATAAATATCACTTCTGCTATTAGAATGAATTACTGTAACTTATGTCTTTTAGTCAACCATGTAATTTTGATAACCACCAAACCTACAAAATTAATCTGCTTGCTATGAGTAAATAATATACCCACCAAACATACTGTGGAAAAGAAATCTGAGAGTGAATATTCTTAATTCCTTAATTGGTTTCCCAATGTGTGTGTTGTCTCGTGTGTTGTCTTACATTGGCAACAAATTTCTAACTGTAATTAGTCTAATGTAGAGTTTACATTTTTGTGTGTGTGTTGTTTTTCTTCCTGAGAAGTTGCAGTTTCTTGGAGATGAAATGTTTGCAGTGACTGATGAGAGCAGGAAAGCGATACTGAAGTTTCTAGCAGATGACCCTTTAATAAGATGTACGTAATTGGATAAGACTTGCAACAAATATTGGGCATCTGTTGGGTAACATGGAAATAATGAAGAGAAACAGGAACTGGAAAAATCTTTAATTAACAAAACCTCTTCAATTTCTTCTTATGATAACTGCTGCTGAAAGAGAATGGGTGGGTAGGATTAATAAAACTAGCCTGGATTCTTTGAGAAAAGTGTCTAAAGGAATTATTAGCTGGGTTTTTAGTAACTAGGAATTATCAGTTGATTTTATTAGTAACCCTTATGTGCAAAGGAGCTGAACTTGAGCTTTTTCCTCCACATCCTTTGAAAATTTCAGCTGTGTCTTTCAAACCTTTCTGTTTCAAAGTGTTTTTCTCTATTCAAGACACACTTTTGGTGGGTTTAGACAGGCAGAGGATAATTGCTGGCAAAACAAACCAAAATAATGTGTGTTTTCTTGGAATGGAACACGTGGAGGCCTCAGGGCAGGATGGCAGGAGGCTGCTGGCTCTTTGTGAGGTTGTAGTCATCCAAAAAGCTGGAGAGGAGAGGAGGTGAGAGGCTCATTGCCATAGAGCAAGACGAGTTGCTGCTGTGTGACATCTTCTGCCATCATCCCACCCCCTCCTTTACACCTTCCAGTGGATCACTTCACATCTGAAGTTATCTGGTGATCATCTGTCACCTTGAAGCCTCTCAGATCTCCTCATACAAATCTCCAGTCAGGATTGTGTCCTAACAGGTATTGCAGGAAGTTTATTTCTTGTGGTTCAGTGCTTAGGTTATGGCTCTGTTGATATCTCAAACAGCTTGTTCAGCGTCATCCTGGCCTCACTTCTTGCTGTCCTGAAGAAAAATAAACATTATTTGGCAATAGTGGAATTAGTGTGTGGCTTGTGTTTGCTGGCAAGGGAGGTTCATTAATTTTGTTAGCATGTTATAGGGTTTCTCAAACACAACTGCAAGCCTAAATTCAAAACATCCCGAAATACTTTAATGCTCAGCTCTTGGCATTCGTCTCTGGCATTTCACTTATTGTATTGGTGTCCTTACAAATCATCCTCTCAGGAAATGTTTTGGTTTACAGCTTGGTATCATTAAATTGGGAAGGAAGATGCTGGGAAAAACAAGCTATAAGGTTACTCCTGAAGAATTTGTGGTAAAGCCTCACAGCTGTGTGAGTGTGCTTTCCTTTTTCCATCAGTTTTCTGTGCTTGGAGCTGTGAGGGGGTTCAGCCATTCCTTGGAGCCGCCTTCAATTGACCGTGGGGGTGATTTAACGTGAGATGAGACATGAAGAAGCCACCTGAGCCTTTCAGAAGTTTGTGTTCTGTACATTTTCCTGAGTGAACAGTGCTCTGTTCAGCTGGGCTGGGAGCTCTGGGCAGCTCTGCCCAGCTGATCCCGAGTTCAGGGGCTGGAGGCAGCACTGGGAGAAGGCACTGTGGGATAGTGGATGCTCTTGCCATTGCACTTGCTCTTGGTTCTGGAGATGATTTACTCACTGAGCATCTCATTTTTCATTATATGACTGTGGGAGATTCTCTTGTCGCAGATGCTGCCACCGTGATTTTCCAAAAGCTCTTTGCTCGTTGGCCGTGTCTGGAATTCCGGCTGTATTACACAACAAAATCCAACCCAACAGCTGCACCCTGGAGAGCTGGTTTCATCTCGTATCCCATCTTTTATACAGCCTTAAAATATGTACAGCCTGTGCTGCTTCCTCCTGCTCCCCCTCCCAGGCCTTGGGGTTTGTGCTGGGTGATGCCTCAAACCGAAGGAGCTGCTCTGTTTAAGACAACCCATTTCTGCAATTGGGGTCACTGCTGAAAGAGCTGAAAAATGTGAAGAAGTACTGCTCAGCGTTCACAGGAAGCACTTCTGGGCTCTCCTATTGTGTTAGCTCTTTAATTGGAAGAGCTGTGCTGTTCCTCACTGCTGTGCCTGTGCTCAGCTCCAGAGCAGATGAGAGCAGCACCCAGAGGGGCTTTGTGGCTGCAGAAAACACAGTAACAGCAGCAGCTGCTTCAACTGAAGTGAATTCAAACTGCAGAAGTGATAGAAAAAGTCTGTGATTGTGGGTCACCTTTTTTGTTGGTACAAGTTCTCAAAATAGCTATTTCAGGACTGGTTTTGATAGCTGGTTTCTGGGTTATTATTCATTTATAAAATGGGACACCTCAAAGGAGGGAGATTAATGGTTTTGTGAAATTTTAGCAAGAACTTTACATAGAAATAGTGTTCTCTGTCTCAGAAAATATATAATTACCAAGTAGATTGAAAAAGTGCTGAATATTTCATATTATATCAAATCCTCTAATATTTTAAAACTTTTCCTCAGTTTTGCAAATATCGTGCTGCAGTTTTAGTAGAATAAACTGTATTATGTACCTTAGTTTTCCTGTAATGGAAGGCAGAAATGACAAACCTGGTATAATATGTATCTGAATATAGTATTCAGACAGATCTGCATATATTATGTGAGGTATTTTACTAAATCCAAACAGTTTCCAAAGCGTGTTAGGTATAAATTTCTAATTTAAAACGTGCAGGTATATATTTATCATTTTATCCCACAGTACTGCCAGGTCTGCCAGAGTTGTTTGGGTAAATGTAAATGCATATGCATTCCCTGCCAGGCACACAGCCTGTATTTGCACACTGTTGTGGAGCTTGCAAAGCCAGCTTACCAGAGACATCCATCTGTTTTCTACTTAGTGTAAAGGAGTTAATGACCTGAGTAGTTAAGACTGTCCAGACGATCTGTATAATCCTTTCACACAAAGAAGATATTGGTGCAGTTAACCGTTGCTTTCTCTCAAATTAAAAAAGAAAAAAAAAATTAAACAGCAGAGTTTACAGTAGTGTTATTTCTGTCCTCCACCCGAGTTTTTTTAGTCTAATTGAACTTGACCAAGCAGAAAATCTGCGGTGAGGTGAGAGGTATGAATTTGAGATTAGGCAGAGCAGTTATTAGCAGGTAGACATGGAGCTTTAGAAATAGGAATCAGCCCTAATTTATCAATATTGATTCCATGTATTTCTGTACCTTGCCCCCAGGGTAGGTTTTTGAGAAGGTAACTTGAGTTTTGCAGAAACCACGACGAAAATGAAGGGTAACCCACGAGCCAGGGAATGTGCAGCATTACACAGATTAGTGCTGTGAAGGTGCTGTGTGACCTTGTGGGCTCACAAAAGAGCTTTAAGAAGCTTAGGAACAGGTTAAGGTGATGGGCAGAGATGTTGTTTTTCTTCTTCACTGTCTTACCTTGGAACAGACTGTCTCTCACTGGGCTCCCGGCTGGTTTAGTCAGAAAGGAGTGGGAAATGCCAAGTGGAAAGATTGCATAAAGCAGTTGTAAGTGTTAGCCTGGCTACACTCCTGAGACAGCACTTCCTTCTAGGTGGGGTGAAACACTGGCACAAAAGCAAGCTGGTGTACTATAAATTATATAGGTTGGAAAAGTTAGGGTAATTTTGTTTTTAAAAATTCTCAGTGGATTCAGTACGTCAGTAGCAGTCAAAGGTAGGGCTGCTTGTGACTCACATTTGCTTTATAATCTACAGCCTTGTTTATATTTAATGTAAAAGGGATTTTTGTTATGGTTTTACAAGTTATAATATGTTCAGAAGAAGAGAAAGACAAATATTGCTCATCCTATATCTTAATTGCTACTCTTCTTGCTTATGTATTCCTAGTAAACTTATTTAAACAGTACTTATTTAAACAACAAATGTAGTTGGTATTTAATTGGTTTGTCTATTTTGAAATACTACCCTATTTCTGGTTATTGTAATTGCTGTATTTAATCTGAGGATGATCTAACACATGCCATGTGCCTCATTCACTCATTCATTCATTCATTCATTGCTTGGTGTTGTGCAGAAAACACAGGCCAGCCACTGATATGGGCCCCTGGGGGGAAATTCTGTGGCCTCAGTGAGAATGCAAAGCATGTGAAACAGCAACATAGCAATGATCCCTGCTCCAAACTCCTGCAGAGGCTCTAAAGTGCTCTAGAACCCCCTGAGAGTAACCCAGAGAGGGTTTTGTTCTTACTGAACTCCGTGGTAACTTCTTAGTCCAGTTCAGGATCAATTCTTATTTAAAAGCCCCAAAGCAGGACCCCAACAACAAATACTGAGTGTGCACAGAGTTATTTCCCTCTTGCTGCCCATGACACCTCCAGTGCTGCTCCTTTGGAAGAATCAATGCTTGAAACCTGGAAACATGTGTCTGTTGTTGTGGGGCACCAAATAATGCCATGACAGTGGAACCACAGCTTTGGGGTTGGTTTAGATAGGAAAATATGTGGTTTCTACACTGGTTAAAATGTTAACCGTTCATCATTTGAGTTGGGACTATAGTCTTGGCTATTGGTCAGTGGGTAAGGTTGGACTTGATGGTTTTGGTCCTCTTTTCCAACCTTAATAATTGTATGATACGAAAATGAGTCAAAGATGACTTGAAAAAGCCTCGCTGATTTCTCTGTAGATGACAACTGGCAGTTCAGTTGGACTCTCTGGCAAATATATTCTCTCCATCCTTTAGGTTTGCAGCTTAATTTGTACTGAATAAATAAATACTGTGGTGTAGTAGAGCTATTTATAGCTAATGGGAAGGCTCACCTACCCTGTTCTTTTTCTTCCACAAGTGGGAGTTTACAAGTGATTAAAAAAAAATAAATCTCTTGACCTTTTCTGATAGTTCTCAATTGTAAAGCATGTGACTTTTGTCTTGATATTTTTTTTACCCCTTGTTCTTTGGAATGCTTGTGGTTGTGGAGCTCTTCAGACATATGGCTGAGTGATGTGTGGGCTCAGCAATGGCTTTTCTTCTTTATAGATCATCTAATAGAGAAGATTGCTTCTATTTCTGTTATTTATGATGGCAGTACTTCACTTTGGTCTCATCCATCTGTGTCATACATGAAGCCATTAGTAGCAGTAGTTTTTAGCGGAGAACTCTCACCCGACCATACGTCACGACAATCTTTTCACTCCACATAATTTGGAATAAAGCTGGAAATTTACAGTGGAGCCTTGTGACTCCAAGTGACTACAATATATATGTATTATTGATGACATGTTTTTTCTCGGTGCTGTGCCTGGACAGAACAGCGTTGGGTAGAATGAATTGCCCTCCATTATGTACCATAAATCCCACAAGCCGTGTTGAGCATCTTCACATGGTTTGCAATGAGTATTCCTTCCCAAGTTCTTCCTTGTTTTTGTGCTGCCCAGTTGGCATTTGCTGCTCTCTGGAAGGGCAGGGAGCAGCCTGGGAGATGCCACATGCCAGCAGAGAGCGAGCAGTTAGTCTGGCTTTGCAGCACAAGGCCTGTTTTGTTCTCTGCATCCCTCCCTGTTCCCCTCCCTGGGCTGCAGGGATCCTTTGGCTCCAGCAAGTCCAGAGCTGGAGAGGATGGAAGCTCACAGTCAGATTCTATATATACACCACAGATCAAAATCACACTGTCAAAACATGAAAATACCTCAATAATTTTCTTTTTAATTTTAGCTGTCAGCCTCGAGATGCCACTTTGCTCTCGAGCTACTCTGCATAATGTGTGCCAGCTCACTTCAGCTCATGGTAAAGTGGAAAGGAACAAATTTCCTGGCAGCCTCTGCAGAGCAGTGTAATACAACTTTCATTACATGAAGGTGGTGAACATAATGTGACTTCTTAACAGCTGCAGTAAGTGATGTGAAGCTCTTTACATCTTTTCAAAACAAGTAACAAGTGAGAGGTTATTTTTCATCTCTATTCCTAAAAAAAAAAAAAAAAAGACACGTTATTTTAAGCAGATGACACTTTGTTTGCACTTAGCTGAACTAAGTAAATTTTTACATGAGTTCTCCAGATCTGTGTTGCTCTGCGAAATAAAGGAAACACTAAAAACAAATGCTGAAATACACTCCAATGGCTGGATTCCAACATGAAAATTCGGATGTTAAATGACATGTACAGAAATGATGGCTGTCAGATGGATTTCAGCTGACACTTGTTCTTTTCCCTTTGGATTTATGATTCCATGAGAGCTGCTTGTTGCATTATTTATTTCTATGTCAAACTCTTCGGTTCTCATTGGAGTGTTCTCCAAAGGTGAGACACGTCTGATGCTTTTGGATCACCTGTTAAGGAACCAGGCCCTTTGGAGATAAATCACCCATTACAAATGGGAAATAAAGGAAAAAGAATCAAGGCTGGCCATGTTGAGTGGCTCACATCAGGCAGTCTATTATTAGGCTGGACAAAAATTCAGTTTTGAGAGTTCAGAAACCAACACTGATAATCAAAGCTTTAGCATGCAGTTCTGAGGTGTAGCCCCAAGTCCAAAAGGACAAATCCCCTGTGGTTTGCTTACTCTGGCAGCTGAGTTGTCCTTTCCATTGCAGTGTGATGAGCATCATTTCCAGGGAAGTTCACAGCTAAAGTTCACAGCTAAAGTTCACAGGCTGGAGCAAACAGTGGCATTCCTCTTCCCACATCTTTATCTCGATGCTCAAATCGTATTAAAAACAAGGTCAACATTGTCTCTGGTTGAATGAGTTCCTTCACACACTCTGAGAGGCTGTCAACTCAGAGATAGGACTGTGGTGTTTCAGAAATTCTGCCCAAAATAGATGCCCAGATCTGCAGTTTTCCTTACACACATTGCTGAATAAAGGCAGAGCTGGAGCAGCCACTCCAAGGTCCTAATTGGAATGGCAGGCGTTGGTGAAGCAGCTCCACTCTACAGATTTCCAGATATTCCCATAATAATTCTCACATCTTTTGCATTGATTATCACATTATATTTTGCAACTTTTACAAAAGTAATTAGTTAACTATTTTCTGAAGGATATACCAAGATTTTTTTTTTTTCTTGCACACAGTTTATTCCTGCAAACACAAATCAGTCTATTGTCCTTGAGACTGGAAGATCTGGAACCAAAAATATAATCTGAAAGTAAAATATGACTCAGCTGCAAGTAACATGAATGGTAATTGCCACTTAGTGATCTTTCAGTTGGTAGAAAACAAACCATCAAAATGATAATTGCAGGATTCACTGGGATTTAGGTTGATTAACAAAGTAGACAACCAAGTGGGCAGCAGCCCCTGAGCCAGAGTCGTTGTGGCTCAAGAGTCGTCAGCAGAGCTAATCTGGAATCAGTGGAGCAAAACCCACTTTATTCCCTTTGCCCAAAGAATAAACATACGCCACATCAGAAATAGAACAGTTGGAAACAATTTCTGCATGGGATACTGATGAAAAATAGCTGGGAGAGACAGAAGGGTGGTGAGATTTCTTTAAAGGCAGATTTAGGGGTGGGAATGAGGCCAGCCTGGCGTTCATGGGGTCATGGCTGTCTTCACTGTTTATTTATGAAATAAATTCGTGTGCGTTTTAAATAGGAAAAAGAAGTGTTAAAGCTGCTTCATGCAATGAGCTCTTCAGAGCCATTTAGATAATTTAATATGCTTTCCCCTGAAGTTGAGGAAATTCAATGTTTGCAGTTGTTAAGTGATTCAAATCTATTTTATTCTTGAGATTTGGGAAATAGTGTGTTTTTATGTGTTGGAAATGCAAAATTTCAAGTGTACAGAGAATGCATTACCTATAAACAAGCTGTGAATTGCTTTAAAATCATTTCATTATAGTCTCTTGACTCACTGATGGCACGGAATTTATTACAAGGTTTTTTCAATCTCAGATCTTAATTGTCTGTTCTGTTGAAATGTGGACTAATTTCAAAATATCTGAAGTTTAATAATATGAAAGAACCTGTAGTAGGGGTGAAAAACTGGAATAGTGACTCTTAAAGTAAGCACCCTCAAGTTAATTGCTCTTTTGATGTGGTTTGGAGGGGGCTGTGTGTCCTGTGCTGTGTGACAATCTATGGCCTTAATCCCATGGCAGGAGGTTTTTTTATCTCAGAAAGAAAAAGTTCTTTGAGATCATTCATAAATTTTAAATGGCCTTCACATTGCAATCAGGAGCTAATTTTCTTTTCCCATTATCTCCTGCCATTCTGGGCTATGAGAACACTCTGTTCTCTACAACAACCTCACTCAGAGACAGCTCTGGTCTCTCACAGAAGTAATTAACTGGGAAAGACTTGGGATTTTCATAGAGACCTTCCCCAGAGTGCAGGGGAACAAACCCCACACCCAAGGACGGGTTTTATTCCAGCTTCACATTCCTCACTTCTGCCTCTTGGGTGCACGTTGACAGTTCCTATGGCACAGAAGGATTTATATTCAGGAAATATGGCTTCATAGAGCTGCTCATCCCACACTGTGTTTGAACACTGTGAGCTGTCTCCAGCATTAAAGATTTATCATTGTTTAGAGTCTCTTGGTTTTTAAATGTGAATGCTTATCTCCTCTTTAATCACACTGTTTGCTTGATGTCGTGCCTTTATTTCACACAGGTTCTGCTTTCTTTCGTTGACTTACAGGTGAAATGTTTAAGTTTTGTTTTATATTTGTTACAAAATAAAAAAAAAAAAAAAAGAAAAAGAAACACCACCACTAACCATTCTAACTGTTGTTTCCCCCTTTTTTGCCAGTTTGCTGTTTTGTGGTTCATAAGAGGTGCCATGAGTTCGTTACCTTCTCCTGTCCTGGGGCTGACAAGGGACCCGACACTGATGTGAGTACATTGACATTTCAGACTCTGCTTTACATGGATTTATGTTTTACACCCACGAGAGTGGATTGCAAACAGGATCAATGGGGTCCTCATGACAGATAATTGAGTCTAAGTGGGTTTTAACAGTTGTGAAGTGAACATTTATGGACTGAAAAAATCTATTTTTGGTAAGAAAAATAAGCTCGAGTGTGTGACCAAGAACAATATCCTTGGAACACTACAACCCTGAGGTGTTCACCCAGCCATGAATCAGCATTTTATTTTCTTTCTTTGTGTTGGATGCATTTGATGTTAACAATTCCCAGAAAGGCTGAAGCTTTTCCTGAGCTTTCTTTGTATCTATCTTATCTCAAAGTGTATCTTTTGAGCTGTCTCTGGTCCTTGTCTCACTGCACACAAGGATCTGTAGCTCCAGTTAAATGACAATTAAATCTTGAGCCAGCTGGCTTATTGGGGTTTTTATTTTATTTTCTTGTTTGAGCTAGTCTAGCAGTCTGGATACTCCCATTCCATCCTGCTCTGTCAGTACTTCTGGAGCATTTTTGGTCCACAACCAGTTTTTCCTCTCAACACATCTGCCTGCGTGGTGAGACACATGTGCAGGATCTTTGTGTCACCCTGCTGAAATAATAAACTGATCTCGTTTGTTCACATAAAAATAACATTTCTTTGGGTTTTATAAATCCCACTTTACAGTGAAGTAATTTAACATCTGCTTATGGGAACAATGCATTCCAAGTGTTCTTTGTCTGAATGGCTCTGTTTTGTTTCTTATCACATATTCATGCTCTAGATTGTAGGCTATTATCTCCTCTGATAAAATGCACCAGAAGAATTTTCCTGCTAGGTTTTAATGAGCTTCTCGTGAATTGTTTCAATATGCCAGCCAGGAGGTCAGTGAACAATATATGGGCAGAAGCCACAAGGGGTCTTAGAAAATTTCAGATATTAAAAAGTTCTCTCGTTTTAAAATTTAAATATGGGGAAATGTTGAAGAACTGAGAAGAATTTTTAAAACTTCAATTTTTAAGCATTTTGCATAATTTATATCTAGGTGCAGAAGAAAAATGCTAAAGCTAGGAGTGTAATTACACTGTTCAGTATCTTTTGTTTAGCTGATACAGACTTTACTAATGAAACACTCATTAGGCAAGAGCAAGAAACCAAAATTATTCTTCATACCTTTGCTTTTCGGAAGGTTCCTGATTTCTTTAAGCTTTGTGGTGGGGCAGTTGGCTCTGTACACGTCGTTTAACAGCTAAAGCAGGTTTTGAAATTTGAGAGTTGTGTTTCTGGAGTGCCTTGAGCTCCAGAGAGGCTGAAACCCAGGTCAGCCCTGTATGGGTGTTGTTCCCATCCCTGATGTATCTGGAGGTTGTTGGTGGCAAAACCCCAGTTGAGCCCAGAGGGGCCACAATTTCAGCAAAAGTCTGAACAATTAAAGAATGATTGCTGAATTTCTCATTCTCTGAATACAGTTCAATACAAGCAGTGATTTGTAGGCATGAATTATATATCTACATTTTCTAATCAGAAAATGATTTCTGATTGACTTTGGTCAGTCCTAAAACCACAAAGAGAATAACCCAAATCTGGTTTTGGCTTAGTGCTCAGTTGTGATGTAGGATATTAATGGAAGTTATTCTCGATGGAGAGTTTTAGTGGTGACACTCACAAGTAGCTCTGCTGTGTCTGTAATGAATAATTTGGCTCTTAAAACTGTTCTTGATAATTTTTTTTTGTAAGATGGCTCTTTGGTGTTGTTCACCTGAAGTTCAGAAATGAGAACACACATTTGTGTGTGAGACCATTTAATGTTTACTGAGAATCTTTTCATGGTGACAGAATCTGTGACAGGTTGTTAATGGTCTCCAATATTGCTGACTGCATTTTGTGATTTGGGTTTTTGGCCTCAGTGATTAAATAAATCAGCCTAATGCCTCGTTTCTGTATTTGGGTTACCAAATGATCATTTTCAATATTTACACAGCAGCAGTAGCTCAAAAACAGTTTGAAGATAAAACGCAATGAGAAAATAAATATGTTTTAATAAAACTGTGCTACATTAGCGGGTACTATTACAGAAAGAGGATTGTAGAATATTATACTTTAATTTACTGAAATGTTTGACTATAATTTCAACCCTTTTACAATTCAACAACTTACTCCTATCCCAATTGCTACAAGCTTTGTTCTGAAATGTAGTGTGCTATAAAGCTTATCATAACATTTAGCGGATTTTTAAATATTAAAACATCCTTTTCTAAACTACTTTGTGCAGGTGCACAATTAATTTGTGTACTCAAATGCTCCAGTGTAACCTTTCCATTAATTGTAATACTGTCATTAATAAAATTAATTTTCCAGAGCAATAATTATAATCATTATAATCATTATATAATACTAATTGTTGTGCATCAGAATATAATGTTAAATTATGGTGCCCTGTACTTTTAATATAAATGAGGCAGCCCTTGCAAAACAATGCCTTAATAAAGGTGGGTGTAAGAGAGGAAAGCTTAAAATCAGTTCTTGTTTTCCTCAGAGTAGCTGAAATGTGAGGTTGAAACATCTGTGTTTGTGCCAAAAGGAAAATAATACTTGGGAATAAAGTGCTCATCCTTGAGTGGCGTTGCAGCGATGGTGCCTGGGGAGCAATATCCTGTTTCAGAGAAACAAAAAGTCGCATAATCAAAAAAAAAAAAATGGTACGTTTCCTTATTACTTGGCAGGGTATGAGCTCTGATTTCTTAGCAAAAAGCAGCCCAGGAAGTTGTTTTCCTGCTGTCTAAAAGCTCTCTGGAGTTTGAACAGAAATTATTCATCTTCTCTTCATGGCCACCTCTTTATGGTGATGCTGTTGAGGAGAATTGAACAGCTCCAGCTGCTGGTGCTCTCCAGAGTCACAGGAAGCATCATCTCCAGTTCAGGTGCTCGCTTTTGGAACATGCCTGATGTTCCTAAAAACTATTTGAAATCATAGATTAAATACTTGAAACTTGGGTAAATCAGTGTAAAAATGTAAAAGCAGCCTCAAAAATGGAGTGCTGCTGTAATGAGCGTTGTTAAGATGTGTTCAGTATTAAGGGATAATTGGTCAGTTTTTTGAAAATTTAAATACTTGTTTTCTTTGTTAATGGAATTCAGTGATCAGAAGGTGTCTTTGTTATATATTAAAATGTTCCTAGTTGCATGCTACATGTAATTTAAAAAACCCCAAGTATTAATTTAAAATGGGGTTTGACTGTATTATGTTTTTCAGTACGAGCTTTTAAGACTTTGAGTGCACAAGAACTCACAGATCGTGGCCTCTGGATCAGCACTATTTCCCTTTCAGATTATAATACTAGAGAATCCAAGAGAGGATTATAAGCAAAATAAATAGAAATTAAAAAGTGAAAATAATTTAAATGAGACCAAGAGACTGAACAGTGAAAGGATGTGAAATCTGACTGTAAAACTTGGTGAGTTTTTAGGAGAGAATGGATGGGAAGATCCAGATGTGTCCTTACGTAAAATCAAAGCCCTCTCACCATTGCAGGGTAGCTGAACCCAGGGATGTCAAAGGTGACATATTTCAATTTCCAAGTCAATTATCCTCTTGATACTGAAATTATTTGGGAGCTTTATCATCTTAAGCACATTTGAAAGTTCGGTGTGAATGTGAATAACTGTGAGGCTCTGTGGGATGCTGCAGAAGTTGAGTGTTTTCACCAGTGGGTTGGATATTGGGATAATGCAGTTCTAGAGTACAATATTGCAGGGTTGTTTTTTTTTTTCTATGTGTTAAGATACAATTTACTAAAACAACAAAAAAAAATTGCTTGCAAGACGAAGGAAAAAAAAAAAAGAAGCAAAAATAAAAAATAAATTGGTGTGAACTGGTCATGAAGATGCTGGCTCAGAAGAAACTGAAGCAGGACTTTTAGTGGGTCATAAACTCCCTGCTGGCCAGCCATGCACCCCTGATACAAAGGCAGAGAAGATATGACAGAAATCGTTGTTCTGTTTTTCAGGGAGATGCTTTGTGTTGAATTCTGCAGCTCTTCATTTGGAATTGGAAAAGAACTAAAGTGTTAAATGTCTTTAAAGCACAATCCTTGAATACTGCTTTGCCTCTTAAACTGTGACCAGGTCTCTTAAGGGCAAGGGACAAATAACTCCACAACAGTGCACATTTTTGGGTGTGGTGATGGAGAATTGCAGCAAGGGGCTGCCAGTAGAAGAAATTAAGATTTTTTTTTTCCTTGGTGTTCCCTTCTCTCCACAGTGCTGTGGATATTCCCTGAGTCCTCTGTGGGGAGATGGGGTGTGAACCCTGTGAGGCTCCACTGTGATTCTTATTTTATGGTTTCTGTGATTCTAGAGCAGGGAGGAGAAAGATTGACCCTTAAAAATTCATGTGCTGGGGGAGCAGTGGGAAAAATTCTAATTCAGAAGTGCTGATGTTCAGAGTGGCAGCAGTGGGTTGAGTTTGCCCTGAGGCTCAGGGAGTGCTGGTGTCCACATTTACTGCACTGTTACACTGCTCATTTGATGGCTGGGGCTCTGAGAGAAATGGTTTGAAGAATTACCTCTGTGCTAAGTCAGAATAAATTAATGTAACTGGTCTGCCCTGGAGGGTTTAGGTGTCTTGACGAGATTTCTTTTTCTGTACAGTTCCAGGAAGTGCTAAAATATTTCTTTTCTTTTTTTTTCTTTTTCTTTTTTTTTTTCCATTTTATTTCCCCCACTGGCATTTAATCACGTTTCTAGATCATATTTACATGTAGGAGGCTGCTTTCAGAGTGGAAAAAGAGAGTTGCTTGACTGGCCTAGGGAATTAAAAAATCCAAACCAAACTCATGAGAAGAAAAGGCAGTAACTGGAAGCACAGCATTAAGATTTACTGTAGAACTAGTTAAAAAGGGTTTTTAATCAGAAAGCTTTGCAGTCTTTTTTCCAAGGATAATGAAATGCAGCAGCAGGGATTGTCTGATTTGCTTTTAACTGTGTTGTTTTTTACAATGGAAAACAACTGTTAGAAATGTTGGACGTCTTGAGACTGGAGCAGCAACAAACATAATTTGATACAATATTACAGAATCATAGAATCACTTCGATTGGAAGGGATCTTTAAGATCATCAAGTCCAACCATATGTCACTAAGGTTTGGGAGGCAGGTTTTACTGCTAATCTGAATTTTGAGTAATAGGCAATCCCAGAAATATTTTCTTCTTAATTAAGATGAAAACCTTCTTGCTTCATCACAAAAGATAACACAAATGCAGGGGGACCTGGCAAGAAACAGTTCACTGCTTGCCAGATTAACAAAAATGTTCTCTTAAAAAGAAGCCTGTATGAATTTTTGGAAGTGATTATTACACAGCTCTGATGGAATTTTTCATTGCATACCCCAAACAGAGAAAATACAAAGCCCCCTCTATTTAGAGCTTAAGGAAACAACTCAATGTGTTTGTATGTCTGTGGTTTCTAATTATGATAATTATTAATCACATTGATTTTGTTTGCAATAGACAATATTAGATGCCAGCAGTAGGTAATATTCTTATTAAAAAACCAATTACAATGCAAACATACTTTTGTCAAATTATAATATTCCATCTATATCATCACTGCCTTTTCCCCAAAAGCTTGTCCTACATCACCAAATCAGCGTGATCACAGTCAATGCAGTAAGTGATACTGAAGGAGCTGAAAAGTTTTATTCTTTTTGTTATTTATCATAAGTAATTGAAAACAAATTTTACAGGATAGCAAGATCATTTTTCTTACAAAAATAAGCCTTTTCTTTCTTGTGGTTAGCCTGACTTTTGAATCTCTGAAGAGTATCCGAAGTAATTTATGGTTTTGACTTCAAAGCCCTAAAATTTAATTCTGGGGGAAAGTTGCTTTGTTTTCTGATATTTTAATTGGTTTTTTTTTCAATGGTGCTGTGTGACCGTGGCTCATTAAAAAGTGTGATTATATTGAAATTCCAATTTGAACAGAATCAGTGCAGAGGTAAGATTCTTTTGAATGGAAGGCAGAGAAATACAAGAAGGAAACCTGCCCCAAAGGGCTCTGTGCATCCTGAGTGTATATTGAGCTCATTTTTCTCTAGCACTGGGAGGAGGTTCTGGTCACAGAGGTTCGTGGAATTGCCCATCCCTGCCTGTGCAGAGGAGCTGGGGGCACTGCTCTCCTAAATGCCTGCTTTTAAGTAGCTGCAAGCAGCTTCCCAGGTTATCTGAAAGCAGTTCTTGTGCTGGAATGTGTTTGAATTAATCATCCCCCGAGAAAACAGGTGAACCTTCTATTCCTAAATTAAAGCACAGGCTCCTTTTATTGCAACTGAAATGGCTTTTAGCTGCAGTGAATGATCCTCAGAAAAAAACCCAGAATTAAATTACAAAGGAACAGGTTCATGAACTTTTACAACTACTGGTAATTCCCACCTTTTCCCTGTAACCCAAGCTCCAAACTGGCTCTGTGTCCATCTGCATGGAAAAATGTTCCCTGCAGTGTTGAAAGGAGTTGTGAGAATCCTCTCCTTGAACAGCCCATTGGAAGGAAATCCTTGGTGGGTGGATGGGTGGCTGCCTGCACACTGTGTGGCTCCAGAGGAACATTTGCTCACATCTTCCACTGCAGGCTCCCAGTTCATGGAGATTGAGCCTGACACACTGGGAGCGCAGTTTAGATTTTTGTTACAGTCTCTGAGGTTTGAAAGTTCATAGCTTTTTATTTATAAAGAATATATTTTTTAATTTCCCCAATCCAGAGCAGTGCAGGTGCTGAATAGCTGTATCATAAAATTCAGACTTGATATTTTTCTCTCTAGCCATTTCCTGTGCAATATATAATATAGGTGATGTTGGAAAGAGTTAATCACTGAACAGAGCTCTGCTGAGCCACTTAGGAAATGTATATAAATGGTGAACCTAAAAATATCCCTGATTTTCACAAGTTAGCACTGCAGAACAATTAGGCAGTGGGACTATAAAAGGAGAACTCTCAGCTAAGTTATTCCCAATTGTAAAAAGAAATCTCATGGACTGGGTGCAGTTCTGGTGGCAGCAACTCCTAGGTGCTGTTTTTCATCATCAAAACTCTTTCTAACTCCTCAGATTGAAGCTGGCATGATTCCAACAGCACTTATTTTCCAATTGTTAAGAGTATGTTGAATTCTGTGCAATTTGGGTTGAGTTTCATTATTTCCCAGTCAGCTTGTGTTTCCCCTTGGCAAAAGTCTGTTGTGTCAATCTTCAAGCTCTGTGTAAATGTGCTGATATTTGGATTTAGGGGGGAAGAATGCCTAAGAATTACTAATAATTCTGGTTTGTTACATGAGATATCATGTGTAAAACGCACCATAGACATTTCTATCGGGTTCCACCCCCACAGCTATGTGGATTTTAAAATAAAAAAATGATTATGGCACACTGAACCCAGTAACTGAAGAGACACAGACAGACCACTGAGAGAGCCTTGCAGAGTGCTGGCAATTTTTAGCACTGTCTGTTTGTTGAGGTGGCAGTTCTTGCACCAAAATTAGATTCAGCCTTAATTTGGAATAAAACAAGTGGGCTAATTTTGAAAAGCGCTGCGGATCCCATATGCTCCAAGTGATTTTAGTGTGTCACCAGAGTGTCCCCATCTCTGGGAATCGCTGGGGCTCTGTCCTTGGGGCACCAGGAGAAGTTTGCTGATCTCTGCTGAGTTGGTGTGGCCTCAGCTCCTTGGTGTAAATCACAGCTCCGGTGAACTTCTCTGGGGGTGGGGAGAAAAGAACAACTTGTACTCTCAGGAATGAGCAGAGCTCTTTTCCTGGAGGTGTTTTGACCCTGGAACAGGGTGAGGAGAGAGAGAGGAAAAGCAGGGAGGGGAGATGGGGACATCCTGGCTGGGAAGGGAGCAGCTGCCACCCTCTTCCACTGGAGCTCCATTTATCCCTCAGGTGCTGGGAAAGCACCAGGGAAGCTCTGCATGAACAAGAACAGCTTGGTTTTCTTCTTGGGCATTGCTTTTGTATTTTCTGATTTTCACTGTCCATTATTGGGGACTGTGAAGAGATCCAAATAGCTCACAGATTTTTCTTCAGCCTTTGGGCAAGAGAGGATTTGTCTTGAAGTAATCCATGACCTCAGGGAACATGTATTAAGTGTTACCTTAATATTCTATCATTTTACAATTGATCTGGTTTTTCTAGCAGCCCAATGAAACTTGATGCAAACAGATTTTAAGGGAATGGTGCATTACCTGTGCTGAAAAATCAAATCCTCATGCCTCTGCTGAAGTTAACACAATGCCATTCATGATTCCCCTCATAATTTGATTTCTGCTGTTCCCTTGCAAATAAATTAACTGTGGCATGCCCTGTGTAATTAATGAACCCCAGTCATTAAAGCACTGATCAGTGCTGAGCTCATAAACTAAATGCAGAAGCATATCATAAATTCTGCTAATGAGAATTTAATTGATGGAAGAGTCAGAGATTGATTTATTCCCTTTTCCCTTTCTGTCCCCATGAGAAGGGTACCTGCTGAACTGGGGATGAAAGAAATATCTAAGTGTTGGGAAAACCATTGTAATCTGTATCAAAGCACCTTCAGGTCTGTTTCTATGGCAACAGGAACATCAGACCAGCACAGAACGGACCAAAAAGGAGATAAAAGCCTCTACAGAAATAGTTGTAAGAAGTGTCTGCATAGCTTTGGCTACTTTTCTTTCTTTTTTTAGAAAAGGAAAAAAAAAAAAAAAAGCCCAAAACTTGGAGTTTTCTGAAAGCTGGTTATTATAGTTATTTAGGTTAGACCCTATTGGCAGTGAAGGACTGGTAGAATGTAGTAATTTATTAACTTCAGAGACATCAATTAAAGAGTTTATAAAAAAGAAAGTATTAAATCTAAACTTAATAGAAACAGTATAATTTTTTTAAGTGATTTCTGTGTGACCCCTCTTGAAAAGGCATTTTCTGAATCTTAAGGTCTTCATTCTTTTTTATAAAAGTTATAATAAGATGAGAAATGATCCATCTTTGGTCTGCAAATAGCCTTTTCTCCTATCCACCTAATTGCTTTATTATCTTTAAATTGTACACTTGGTGTCTAATTACAATGGTGGGAAATGTAAATCACAGACTGGGAGTCTGTGGGGTCAATATTCGTTGTCTTTTCTGTTGCCAGAGATTGGGTAAAAATCTCTGAAAAGGAAGTAAAATCTCGTGAAAAGGAATAAAAACTTTTTCCTCCATCTTTCAGATGGACTGTGGTCATTCCAGTGGGAAAAGTGGCCTGGAAAATCCCAGGCAGATGCAGCTTTAGAGACTGATTTCTTGGAATGAAAAGCAAATGATGATTGATTGGACAGGGACTCCAGTGAGCACCAGAGAATGGCTCCTTTTAGTGTGTTTGTACAAGCAGAGATGGATAAGAATTCTGATCTACCCTGTCCAAAAATAGGATAAAAAGCAACCTGACTGCAGCAATGAGGTTTGAGGGAGTTGGGAACAGATGGGCATAAGAATATACAGAGAACCTATGTTAAATAGGCCATACATAAATTCATGGAATGTTTGTGGGGAAGGTTCTCAGCTTCTTTGTCCCAGGTTTTATTCTATAATATTTTTTCCCCTAGAATCATTTGAAGTCTGGGATTATCCCAAAATATTGTTTCCTTCCTGCAAAAATTATTTGCGTTTAGTTTAAGATAATTTGAGTCTTACAGTCTTACCATGCAGCAGGATTACCTGGGCATCACATCATAAAAACAGGTTTGTGAAATTCTTCCTTAGTCAAAATCCACTTTTATTTTCCAAGGTCTGTATTAGTACCTAGAGATTGGCCTAGTTATGAGTAGAGATGTTGGATCATTAAATCTGAAGCCTAAAGTCCCATTTCTCCATGAATATTAATGGAATTTCCTTTCTTTAAACGATATTAAAAGCTTTTTACTTCCCTGTAAAAAGAAAAATAAGAATTTTAATAACCAAAGGCTTTGGCTTTTATGGTTATTCTCAAATTTTAGGGTGGGTTTTGTTGTTGGGGTTTTTTTTTGTTGTTTTTTTTTTGTCATGTTGATCTTGTTCTACCAAAAGTCAGTTTTGAAATTTAGTGAAGTCAATACTCTGCTTTAACACCAAATAGAATAGGAGTCAAAATACTTTGGTATTTTGACTTGGGGAGAAGCAGAACCAAAAAAGATAGAAGGATAGTTAAAAAAAAAACCAAAACCAAATGCACCAGAAATAAAAGCAGTCCTGTAATTTTTAGGAGAAATGTGTAAATCCCTCAGAGTTTTGTTTAACATCTGCTACTTGTCTCTTGGTGTGCCAAGAGCATGATTGGACCATTCAGGAAAATAAAAAGAACTCTGCAATCAACAGACTTTGTTCAATATTCCTGCACGAAGAGGACTCTCCATAAATAATACCCAAGACTTTGGTCAAACACACACAGATGGGTTTATATTTAACGTGTTTTATTTAGAAACCTGCCCACACTGAGGTAAAATTAAGAAAAACAGAAAACACCCTTTTTTGGGGTTCTTTTTTTTTTTTTTAATTTGCTGGAAGCGCATTATAGAAGAGAGGGGTAGAAAATGTTCTATTCTCCCATTCCACACTAATCCTTTGCTCTTCTGTGAGAAGGTGCAGCTGTTTACTGATCTTACAAGCTCGAATCAAATCAAAGTGGTTCCCAGAGCTTTGTGCTTGGCAGCAGCAAAGCCTCGGGGTCAAACGAGGAGACAGCACCAGCACAGACCCCAACTCCTCCAGGCTCCTCACGAGGAGTTCTACATCTAAATCAAGTCACTTCAGTGACAAAGCAGTCCAGAAATGGCTCCTCTAATAAAAGTTTATTTTCAAGTAGTTCTAAAATAAATGGGGAGAAAAGCAGGGTTTTATTTTCTCTCGCTGCAGCCGTCCTTGCGCCGCGTTTCATTTTCCTGTCGCTCCGCTCCTGTCACAGCCTCTCCTCCCCCAGGTTCATCACTGCTTGGTTTGCCAATCCTCTCGGGATACACTCCAAGAATTTGGGTTATTGCTCACTGCAATAAAAGACCAATGCATCTTAATCAATAGAGCCTTCCAAAAATTAAACGTTTCCTGAAGTTGTGGTTCAAAAGGATCACATTAAAAATCAAGTTCCTCCTCCGTAAGTAGCAGATTTTTGGTTTTGCCTTCTGAGAATGTCACACATGAAGGTATCTGGAATATGAGATTTATTTTTTTTTAATTAAGGCCTTTTGGCAAGATGTGGCCCACTCTAAAGGGGATGTGGAATTCCTCATCCATGCACAGGCAGGCGTGTGCACACAGATATTGTTCATTTGCCACGCTCATTAGTGTTTGTGTTCCCCAGCAGAGCCAACAGGAGCTGCAAGGAGGCACTTGGTGCTTTTGAAAATTAGGTTAATAAATCATCAACACCTGATGTGGGAGTTTGTGAGGGTGTTCTGTGCTGTTTAAAATACAAGATATTTGTTATTTGCACTGGATTTTTGTTAGGCAGTTGTGTGTCTACTTGTGCATAAACATCACCATATATCTAACAGTATTTATGGCATATATTTATTTTAAAAACACTGCAATTTCACAAATACCTGGGTGGAAAAAACCTGCAGTACTGAAAGTTATGTGGCTCAGCATTCCAGTTTTAAGGAATCACTTGTTTGTCAAGGGAAAGCTCAGTAAAAACATGAACTGCTGTGGGTTGCATGGGCCAGCAGCTGAGTTTTGCAGGATGTTCTGAATGCAAGGTGCTGCTTTGGAAATCAGGAGAGTGAAGAAGAATTCAGGGAAAGGTCTGGGGAGCAGTGGGTTTCCAAGCATTTCTAACATTAGTACAAAATTTGCATCTGAGTCAGTGGGAGTCTTTGGTGCTCAATGAACTGTGCTTGATTTACAAACTCGGTATTTAAACTGTTCCTTTAACGCCGAAATAAAGAGCTTGTGAGATTTAAAACTGCAAGAAAAACTACAAAGATGCCAAACAAACTGTGCTACATCTATTCCACTCGGAGCCCTCAGGAAATGTTGATTATACAAAAGTGTTCAGTGCATTTCCTACAAAATCCCAGGCAGGAAGAGCTCTGGCTTTGGTGGTGATGGCACCAGCTGCTGTAGAAATGCTAGGGAGTGATGCCTATAAAACCAGATAAAAAATTTATAGTTCATTTAGGAGGAAATGAAATTGGAGTTGCTGCCGTGGGTTTAGGGTGTCCTTCTGCAATCTTTGGGATTTAGGAGACTCAAATAACCACAGCAAGGAGAAATTTCTTCTACGGGTGAAGAAAGAACTGGGATCTCTGTTCCTGCAGTCACCACCATCAGCTTGGCATTTGCTGCAGTTTATTTGAGTAAATGTGCCCATCACCACCATATATTTTGCCTAAAAATACAGAGCTCTGCAGTCACCCCATCTTTTTTTTATAAGCTTTGCAGCTTTTATGTATGTTTTATTCATTGTGATTAAAAAGAGGTGGAGTTGTAAATAAGGCCAGTGGCAGGAAACTGTTGGTTCAAAAAGATTCCTGGAATAACAATTTCAGAAAGGAGACCAGAGGAAACAGCTTTAACTGGATTTCTCCAGTCTTCCCAGCCTTGTGCAAAATCATCTGAGTGTAGCCGGTTTTTAAAAGACTGTTAATGTTATTCTGACTTAAAAGATGATAACTTAAAAGTGAAGTCTGTCAATAAAGGGAGAAAACAAATAGGTAGTAATTGAAAAAAACAAAGGAAAAAAAAGAATTATGGCCTTGCTAATGATAGTCCATAATTAGATCTCCTTAATGGATGGGTAGAATAATCTATTTAATTTTAACTATAGTTTGTGATAGATTACTGTGCCTTATTGTGTTATGTCCCTGTAATGAAAGAACCAGCATTACTTTTATGGTAAATAAATGTTTCTCAGAATGTATTTTTCAATTTTCTCAATTTACTCATCGTTTATGTAGGGCTTCGTGAAGTTTTTCCTTATTCTTTCTAATGGGACTGATCTTTTGATCCTTTGGTAGAAACTGCCCCAATTTCTCAGTTAGGTAACCAAGGTTTAGGCCTTATATATTTTCAAGTATATGTTTCTATTTAGTGATTTATCCTTCACTGGCAAGTTGAAATGTTCTTTATCTACACCCTAATTAAACTAAACCATATACCATCTGTGTCTAGTTCAATGAAAACAAATTGGACAGATTGACCTCCTTAATGCTCTTCAAAGCATTTTATTAGTCTGCAGAGTCCCTTCAAGATAACTTGTTATCTCCCGAGACAAAACTTGCTGTCTGCTTGAAAAACGTTGGGGAGAAAAAGAGCCAGTTTGCATTAAAAAAAAAAAAAAAATTAAAAAAGTTCATTTTCTATTTAAAACAAAAACAAAAAAAACCAAAAAACTCCAAAAAAAACCAACAAACAAACAAACAAAAAAAAAGTAAAACCCTTGTGGAGGTACATGAGGTGGAAAGGAGCAGTACAACCAGTCCAAGCAGTCTTTGGCACCTTCCTTCAATGGGCATTTCTCCTCAGATTTATTCTCTTTTAGGTCTTTGCTGTGGGGTTTTCCTGGTTTGTTTGTTTGTTTGTTTGTTTGTTTGTTTGTTTGTTTGTTTGTTTGTTTTCAGAGCTCTTTGGGCAGGTGAAGGTGCCAGGATCAGTTTTCCACGAACAATAACAAAGCTGCTTTTACTACCGACAGAATATTTTTCTTGGCCAACAGAAATGTTCCTTGTGTGACTTGACAAATGCTCCATACTGTGATTAAAATGGGGAGATGTGAAAATCCTGACATATTGAAGTATTTCCTCAGTAACTTTTCCAATGATAATCAATAGTGTTGAATTATTCCAGTGCATCTGTGCTTTAGGTGGTGTCCTAAGTTTTATTCCTACCTAAGTGATTTCTGGGCATGTCCTCTTGATAAACAGCAGAAGATAAAACCACTGAAGTGTGGGGACTGCTGATGGCTTTTAAAGTTCTGACCTGCCTTCACTGCCCATGGTGGTCAGATGTAATAGTTCTTTTCTTCTCTGTGTAAAATGAAATAGGATTTTTGGTTTCTTGTGTTGTGCTTAAAGGGATTTCACGTTCATGGACATTGATACTTTTAGTTCATTCCAGGGTTTGTTTGCTCTCTTTCATTCTGTTTTTAACACAATCATTTTTGATGGTTTGTTTCCCCGTTGAGTCCTGACTGTGTTCTCATCCTGAAGGGCTGATCAGGAGCTCCTCTTCAATACAAAACCCCTGTCTCCCCTTCTCTGGCCATGCAGATGGTGTTTCACTTCTTGCTGGGAACAGTCTCTGCAGAAGATGCTGCCAAAGTGCCTTCATTAGCTGGCTGGCAGAAGTTTTGAGCAATTGACCACCTTTCCCTCAGATGATAAAATCATTTTGTTTGGCAAATCATTTAGATTTTCTTTTAATGGCCTTTGCAGCTCTCCTTGGAGGAGTGAGAGCTGGTGAGCACAGCAACGTGCTCAGGTCTTGTCAACAGGAATGAATTTCCTGAGATTCTGATACTTCTCTATCCATAGCTCATCCAGGAGAGCAAGGTAAAAATGGAAAAGAGAGTAAAATTTTTATTCTTTGGATTAATTAGTTGTAAGTAACTCTTCATCAAACTTAAAGGACTGTCAGTGTTAAGCAAACATTTCTTTAATAGCATGGTTGAGACTAAAGCACTTTGTGCCTCTTGCTGCTTTACTGAGTTGGGTTTTCCTTTGGGATATTCCCTGCCCTGACCTTGCATAAACTTGCTGCTTCCAGAATATCTTCTGTGATCATATCCTGAGATGCTGAAACTATGCAATAATATTCCATCATTTTCTTTAGAATTCATTTTAATGATCTTTTAAAAGAAATTGAATTATTCTGGAAAAAAAAAAAAAGAGAGAGTAAATATTTTTGTTTGTGATAGAGAACAGCAAAGAAGACAAGCAATAATCTTTGCTGGCTATTTGGGTGATTCAGTGAAGGCTGATTGAGCATCTGTTAAGCAATTTGAAGTTGGAGACAGCTACAAAATTCATCATCCCGCAATAAAGACAGAAGTTTAATTCCATTGTAAATATGTAAGACGTAAATCTACTAAACCTCCATGTTACTGTGAGTAAATTGAGTTTGAATTCATTAAGAACTTTGAATCAATCATGACGTCAGTAATGAATCATTAGCAAATGCAAAAGCAGGCTTTCAATATTAGCCCAGGTTTTGTCGAGGCTTTGCTGAGTGTTTCCTGTTGCTGCCTCTTACTTCTGGGCTGATTTTGGGAGGAAACTGCCCATACCATGTCAGGAGACTCAGTGCATCCTCCGGGTTGGACTTTTCCTCTTAAACCATGTCAGAAGAATGATTTCATCTGCTGCTTTGTCCTGCTGACGTTTCCCCGTGAGTCAGGAGTTGTGTTTGGGTTTGTGCTGAGCAATCCCAGCGAGGAGGGCTCAGCCTGACAGCTCAAACTCCCCACTCAGCACATCCCTGCAACAGAAGGACCTTTACCCACAGGTATTTAACAAATTGGTAATTAGACACAGAGGAAATGAGTCCTGCCTGGATCACAGAGATCCAGGAGAGAATGTGGAGAGAATTCCCACTCTGCTCACCTCGGATTGCTTCTGCTCCTCCTGTTCCACAGAGCTCTCTGTGCCTTCCCAAAGCACTGGGAAAATAAAAGGTCTTTGCTTCCCTGCCTGGGGAAATGTTTATGGGGTAACATTTTCCAGTAGGAGATTTGGAGAATAAGGTTTCTGGTCTCTGACATTATCTCTGTTGGTTGGAGCCAGAAACACCAAGGTTATGTTTGATCCCTGTTTGGGCTGTTCCCTTTAGAGTTGGACTCGATGATCCTTGTGGAGCCCTTCCACCTCAGAACATTCTGTAATTCTCTAATCAAGGAGAAACCCAATCCCTTCCTTAACGAGGGCTCCACTGGGGTTATTGCAGTGAGATATTTCAGGCATTTATTTCAAGGCCATGTGAGAAGACTGTATCTTTAAAAGACATGGAATATTTAAAATGAGTGTTCTAGGAGGTCCTGAATTCTCAAGGGACAGATTAATAACTTCAAGCTAAAATACTGCAAAATAATAATAAAAAAAAATATATATTCCAATAAGTTTTTTGTCTCCTTAAAATAACCCAGCTGTGAAACTGGAAGTATGCGGTACTAAGTGTTCTTCGTTCAGAGTTTAAAAATAATTCAAAACCCCGGGGATCTGGAAGCAGATGTCTGCTTCAGGAATCATAAGGCCCCAAAAAATGGGAGTATCTCCTTGTCAGCATGCTGATTTCAGAGTTGTGTAGCACCTATCAATTCACTGAAAAAGTTTCTTTTTCCACTGGTTAGAAGTTCATTTTCAGAGATCAGGGGTGTGGTGGTGCTGGGATATTCATTGCTCCAATCTGATCCAGCATCCTCAGATATGTTATAGAATCAGAATGGTTTGGGTTGGAAAGGAGATACATATCTATGTATTTATATATTTATAGGCTCTCTATAGGATGGTGCAAAGAGAACCTGCTCTTCCCATACCACTTACTGTGACATCTCCAGATTTCTGCTTCAGTTTTACAGTTCCTTGTTCCTTTGCCATGTTTTCCCCCTAAACAATCCTGTCACATTCAGTGACTCTGTACAGAAATGTCCCTCTCTAAACAGAGGGGGTTGTGCTTTAAATCAATATTGCCATTTAACCCTGCATTTCCAAAATAAATCATCATTTTATTGGATTGACTATTTAATCTAAACTCTCCATTTCGTGATGCTGTGGGCATGATAAGTAAACTGGTAATATATAAGCAAAATACATGTTTTATCAAGGAGCATTATAGGAAGCTGTAGGTTAAGGCTTTTTGTTTCTTCTTCATTAACACCAGACTAATTAATACTTTCCTGTAGTGTTTTTCATCCGGAGCTTTTATCATTGCTCATTTGTTAACCTGCAGTTTATGCAAAGCCAGTTCTCTGCAGAGGAGGTTTTAAACATATAATCTTAGTTCACAAACATTCAGCATTCATATTTTGGGTTTTATTTCAGTCCATGTATTCAACATTTCTTTATTTAACAGAGAAAGCTTTGATTTTAAAAAGTATTTACCTGGTCGACTGTGTCTGATTAGACATGAGAACATTTTTCTGTTGGGTTTCATATACTTGCTTAGTACAGTCTTGGGGCAGGCAGAAAACAAACTGTTTAATTGTGTTACACAATTAATTCTATTCTGTGTATTTGTTGGGAGCCAAGGCTTTTACAAGAAGTGGATTGCTTACTCTCTGTAAAATCAAAGCTTGGCTCAGTAGATAACCTGTTTGCTAAACTCTCAACTATGGCATATTCAAAAATTAAGTCCCACAAGGTTACATATTTTAAGAGACGTTGTGCTGATAGTGTTGGGGCTAAAACCTACCAAAGCCAGACTGAAAGAATGGAATTGTTCAGTCAGGCAGGAGGCTGAGCTGCATCTGGAGCAGAAGTCAGACATGAGTGGTGAATGCATTGACAGAGTAGCTGGTAGAGGAGAAATGATCAGCCAAGTGCTGAGATAAAGTCACTCGTGCAGGTTTAAATCTGAATTTTATTAACCTCTCTCACCACCCATGGATCACCAGCAGACAGTGGAGCCCAGCCAGGGCACTGCTGGAGATGAAGTGCAGTAATGGAACCATGTCATATATAATGGGGGAAAAAAAAGTGCACAGATGTGAGATTTCAAATTAATGCCTCTCCATTATAAGAACTGCTTGAGTTTTATTTATGGAGCACTTGGGAATTGTTCTTTTTGCAGGGTGAGACTTCAGGTGTTTTTTCCTTTCTTATCTATAATGCAGTGTCATACAAAAAATAATAAGGAAGTGAAAATCTGGCTCACGGCATCTGTATTTATCTGTGAAATACATGGCCCAGTGGTGGTTGTTGCACACATAAATGCTATATTTGATCAACCTGTTGTAATTCTTTCTCTTAGTCATAGGTATGGACTGGTTTGCTGGTAGAGGACTGTCAGTTGCATAATGTAAAATTTCTGGAAAATGGTTCAGTGCTTTCCAAATGGAATTATTTTGTTATTAATTAAAAAAAAAAAAAAAAAAGAAGGTGAGAGACCTTTATTTTGCAGTTTTAAAATTTATTTTTGAGGGTCTAGAATAGTGGTTAACTTCAAAATCCTCAAAAAAACCCCACCTGGCTCTGCTGGTATAGCTTCTGCTCTGGGAATCTGATGTGGCATGTCAAAACCCAGGATTGCTGTGACCTTTGAGGCTGCCCAGATCTGTCTGTGGGGAAGATTTCCACCGTGTCTGGCATTGACTAATAAGTTAACTGGATTGTGCTGAACTGACTGCTGCTGTTTTCTGTTGGACAATCTATTTTGCTGGTTGACAAGCTCAAAATTTACTCCTTTTCTGAAGAACTTCTTGAAAAAAATGTTATTGCTGTGGTAATAATACATGTCTAAATGCTTTAACAGATGATTCACATAATACAGAGATGAGAACGTGCCTGCCTGGATGGGGAAAATTCTGTGATTCTTTAGGTGTTTCACCATTAATAACAATAATAACAGTAATAACAATGATAACAATAATAAAAATAATAATAGTACAGCACAGAGCTGTGTTTATACTTCATGCACTTAAACTTCTATTAAGCTCTGATAACAGCTTTTCTCTTGATGTTGAGTTCCTGCTCCAGAGTAGCCTCATTTTGTTTTGCCTGACAGGAAATATGTAAAAAAAAATAAAAATAATAGCACAAGACCATGCTCTGTCACACTTAAAGTAGCCGTGGGAGTTGAATGGAATGAGACTTGATAAATTAATGATGCTGAGTGCTGAAGGCAAATGGGGAAGTGATGAATGGAAGGAGAGAGGTGCCAGTCTCTGATCCTGTGATTGATGAGCCAGGCACAAAGGTAGTGCAGAAACTGTGGGCAAGGGGAGAAGGCAGTGAATGAATTTAAAGCAAATTGGTGAATTTGGGAGTAAAAGTAACAGTGGTTCATAGAGGCACATTTGTTTTAACCACTTTTAAAACCATGTTTAGTTTAAGGAAGATAATATGATTTTCTGAATACTTAACACTATCATTACAAATTTTTTTTTAAATGTTGTAACCGTGTTTCATTTTACTGCAAATTTAATTTGCCTTTTCTAACTGATATTTATCATGAAACTATATTTTTGTTTCAGCTTGAGCTGATCTTATTTCTGGGCTACAATTTATTTTTTTCTTAAATAATGCATTTTTATAGATTTCTGTGCCAGATGCAGTCAGTCACCATCAGCTGTGGGATTTTTTTGTGGTTTGGACTTTTGTCACCTTGCTCACAATAACCCAGGGCAAGTTCTTTAATGTTAAGTCAAAGCCTGTTGCGATGCCTGGGGAGAATCTTAAGGCACAGCAGTAATAATTGGCGTAAGTGCAGAAAAAGTCTGTCTGGCCTGGGAATTGGGTTGCATTTGGGTTTTGTTGCGTGTCAGAAGAGTCCACATCAAGGAAACATCTTCAGACTCTGCCTGGCCCCAAATGCACACTGAGATGGGGCTCTGGGTGACAGCAGAAATGCTGAATTAGCAGGGGTTGGTGGTGGTGTTTCTGGTACCGGATAAATTCATTTCCTTGTGATGAAGGGCTGGTACGAATTCTCAGACAACTTCTTGCAGTCAGAGGATCTCTGAGCGTGGCCTTTCCTTCCTCAGTGACTCATTTGCAGAAAGTGGTTGAGCAGCTCGTTCTCAGCAGCTGCAGCCCTGCAGTGCAGCCTGAATAATCCTCATTTCTGGGGCAGAACCCCTGTTTGTGGAATGGATGATTTGTGCTTCGTGGCTGAGCTGAGGTTTGCCCTTCCATAGCTCATGTTCCACGTTATTTGTCTGGAATTAATCCCAAGGGTGGGAGGTACACCGTCAGTGACCACTTTTGGCTTCCAAAATATGTCAAATTCCAAAGGCACCTGCAAAGGCTGAGTCTGCTCCAGCAGAGAAGTGCTTTGTCATTGTCCCTGCCACTGTTTCAAGGCAATAAAGATGGCCATAAATCTCAGAAAAGGGCGCTGGAGAGAGTGCTAACAAAAATCTAAACAGCATTAACACTCAGATTTGATCTTGAGCAAACAGGAATGTCCAAAATGTGGGAAAGGGGTTGAGATGTTGATTTTATCTGAATTTTAAAAAATCTATATCTATCTATATCTATATATCTGTATATATCTTTGTAGCAGGTATTGTTTTCTATTTGCACAACCCCTCCATGAATTTGATGGAGATGCCCTAAATCTGACTGGAAACGTAGCAGTCACATGAGACTTAGTCCTTAGTCCACCTTTGTGTGTTCTTCCTCTCCACTTGCTGAAGTTTATGGATTTCTCCTGTCCTCTCTGATCAGAGACACTTCATGTCAGTCCTGGATCAGAGTACAGTACATTTTGCACCATGATTTTAGCTCTGTTGTGCAAAGCCTCTGATCCCTGAGCAGCACAGGGAATAAAATGCAGTAAAATACTGTATCTGCTTGATACAGCATATCTTTGGTTTACTGGAACAGATGAAGCATTTCGTGCAAATTTAAAATCCATCAATTAATTTATTTTTATAAAAACCAAAGGCCCAGTGAGGAACAATGAACAGATTTTTTCCTGAGTATTAAATTCTCAATATAAGCTGTAACAGAAGGATTTATATCAGCATTAAGCTTTGTCATGTTAATTGCATTATGTTGCCATCTAATAACTTAGATTATGCACATTGTAAAAGTATTATCTGAAACCATTTGTTGTCTCTGAAATGTGAAAGTTCATCTGGAGGGCACACATTATTGTTTCCTTGGTTTTGCCTCATGTCATGGCGAGGACACGTCTTCTATGAGCAAGTGAATTTTCTTCAGCACCCCTGAAGTTGTAATTTCTGGCTGCTAATTCATTAATATTTGCTTTGCATTTCGATTTTTCTATCTTATGCACACAGAGCAGTCAATCATGGAAGCATTTTTCTCCCAGGGTTTTATATTTAGTTTAAGCTCCAACTAAAAAACCACCTCCAGCTGCTTCTTGGTTGGCTGTGGATGTCCAGATTGTTGCCAAAGTGGCCACCACAGAAGGAAGGAAGGACGGACACCTGACTGTGTGAGCCACCAGAGATGTTCATGTGGTCCAGCACCTGAGCAGTGTTAGCAAAACTGGCTTTCAAAGGTGTTTTCTTTGCTCCTCGTGTCAGTTTTCTCCATGTTCATCATAGCAGATTTTTCTCTCAGCAGGATTAATATTGTGCAATTCCATTTGTACCTGGGATTAATTTTAATAATTGTTTTTGATGCAGCCTTACCAAGGCTTAGCTGGCAGTGGTAGAAAAGGCTCTGTTAATCTGTAGATTGGTATTATAGAGCAAGAGCAGTTTCTTTTCTTCTCCTTTTAAAAAATTACATTACTTGCAGATGAGGAATAATGCCCTTCCTCTGCTGCCATCCGTGCAAGTAATTTTCCTGGATGCCTGCTGTAATCCTGATAAACATTGCTCTGGAATACCTTTTATGAATAGAACATAAGATCTTTCCAATTTTTTATTTCCTCCGTGGCAATATCAGCCTGCAGAGCTCCCAGCTAAAGGCTGAATCTAAGTGATAAACGATGCAATGTGCAGACAAGTGTCCAACCTCATGTTGGCAAATTAATTACAGTTGTAATTGCAGTTGTCATTGCAGGGACTCCCAGTACGTGTTTGGTGATTGAATTTTGTGAAATAGGATAGAGCCAAAATGACACAACTTTTCCCCTTTGTAAAGAGAACAAAATAAAAGCTATTTAGTTATTAAATTAAAGCTTTTTATGTATTTTTTTCACTTTTTTTTTTTTTGTCTGTTGCTCTTGCCTATATGTTTTCTGTATAAAACAGACCTGGTAGCACTCAAGAGGATGAACTTTAGCAATGATGGGTGACAGGCACAGCAGCATTTAGGACACCATAAATTTAGACTGACTGGGAACTCTCAGGCCATGGAGGAGGAGGAAAGAGGAATGTGTGCTGAAGAGTCTTACTTGACCTGTAAAATCAAGAACTGTTACAGTCAGTGTCACAGACAAGGATTCTTGGAGAGTTTGGCCGTGGTGTTTTAGTTTATGATCCAAGTAACAAGGAAAATGAAGTATTTATAGAGGCCCGTGGTGCCATGGTGTAGGTGAACACTGCAGTGTTTTCTGCAGCAATGAGATCTTCATCATCAGAGGCTCCTCTGAGGGATGTTCTTACCCACAAAGTGATTTCTGAGAAATAAAAACTAGGAATCCAAACTCGCCTTCCCTTTGTTGGGAGCACTGTGCCAGCAAAACGCTTCTGTGCAGGCTTTCTTCCAAACCCAGAGCCTTCAGTGTAATCTGGGCAGCTCCTTTACCATCAACAGCCTTGAGAAAAACACTCTCATTAAAGAAGGAGGAGGAAAAAAAATGCTTATTGCTGAGATTTGTGTCCATGGATGGGTTTTGGAATGGGCACACCCAAAATAGCTGAAGGGAGAGAAGTTGCCATGTTACTAAATGGTTTGGTGAAGGCTTTCTGTATTTCCTTTTTGGTTTTTTGTTTTTGTTTTTGGTGGTTTGTTTGGTTGGTTGGTTGGGTTTTTTTTCCCTTTGAAGAAGGCAGCATTAATTGCCAGACATTAAATATTTATAGATTTCATTACCATTCACTGCTAAATGCTGTGAGGACTTTTCCTGGTGCTGTGAAGCAGTTCAGACCCATCCAGCCTTCAGAGGATGGCTGGGATGGCAGCCCTGAGGAAATCCTTCTTGCAGGGCTCCAGCACTCCTCTGATGTGATTAAACAGTCCTTATTGTGTTCACATTCTTGATTAGAAGACCTCAAAAGGGTCAAATTAGACTCAAGGGACAGATTTTTGTCAGTTCTTATTTTTAATCTGAGTGTGCCCTCGACTGTGGTGTCAGTCAAACACTTTTCTCCCTGAGAGTGGCATTGAATTTTGAATTTAAAACACAAACAGAGCTACCAAATGTTGGCGGATCAGAAGCCTGTGCTAGAAGCCTGTCCTTTCAGGGGTTTTACTGTGCACCATTAACTTTTTTTTCCAGTTTCAACATTGTTTTCTGAATTTTTAATCGGCTAATAAATAGCAACTGCTACATTGGCATGGAAAAATGTTATGGGCCAGACAGCTTGGCTGGGATCTGTGCCATTGTAAGGTCAGGATGTGAGTGCTAAAGCATGTCAGAGCATCTTGCACATTCACTTTTAGCTGCCTATTTATGTTTTATACAGAGGAGTAGGATCAGTGACTTTTTTACAAAGAGAAATACTGACTTCCCTATAGGAAAGATCCCAAATGTTCTATAAATACTGACGAGTCTGATGTCTATATTCTTGGTCTGCAAAATTTGGTGTGCTCGAGTTACTTTTCTGAAGAAGGGTTATTTAGACATATGGAAAAACATCTGTTCCATGCAGAAATAAATAGTGTTTGAGTGGTTATACAATGCAAAAGACCATCCAAGGACTTTCTGCCTGAGCATCTCCCATGGTGTGATCATGGCTGTGATTTATTGAGAGCAGCATTTTTCACACTGAGCTGTAGATTTGGAGATAAACATATTTGAATCAAATTCTTCAGTCATTGATGGGATTTGTAGGTAGAGATCACTCGTGGAATATTTGTCTCTGGAGGACAAAATTCTGCCTGTGTGGCGAAATATCTGCCTGGTTTATAGGTTCATACTCCTGAAAACAGAGCTGAGCTGCAGAACAGAACAGAGACATGGGGGTTTAAATTATGCAGATTTTACCCTCCCTCCTGCCTTTATTTTGGTGCTTAACCAATGTATAAAATAGCAGGCAAAAAATGAATTATTCAGTGAGTAACTTTGAAGGCAATTTGCTGGGGTGTTTCAGATTCATGTCTGTCTAATAAAGTTTGTCAAATGGAAAGCAGCAGGCCACCCCAAAGGTTCTTTTGTGAGGGAGCTGTTGAGTTGTGAAATTCTCACTGATTCTGAACCAAAGATTTCTCAGACTTTTCAAGAAACACTTTTCTGCTTTTTATGATTTTTTTTCCCTTGCTCAGTTCAGCACTGTTTTGCCATTGTACCAGAATAAACAGATGGGTCATTTTGTAAAGGGTAAGATAATTTTAAAATGTATTTATTAGCTTGTGTGTGATTGACAGGGATGTGATACCTGCTAAAACATCAATGCAGGATTGCAATGGAGTATGACCAGAAAAATTACAATGCATGTGCCAGTTCTTACCTTGAAATAAAGGTGAAGAAGAGATGCAGAGCTCTGGGGTGTGTCTCATGGGATGTCCCCTGATTCTGTGTAATTCCCTGGGACAGACCAACTTCTTGGATTTCCTTCTCACTGTGCAGGGAACACCCTCCTGCAGCACTCAGTTTCCACAATCAAATCAGTGCAGCAGTTGGTGAGGTTAGCTTCAGCTTTTGGCCCACATGTTGGTGTATCTGGATGCTGCATGTTCCTGTTTGCTAAAAATGCATCCAGACAGAACAAATGTCTCTCCTTGGAAATCTGCTGGAGTGTGCAGCTGCTGCTGTGGGAGGTGGGAAGAAGAGAAGGAGCGCTGTAAATAGGTGGCTAAGGGTTTAGTGAGAGCAAGTAAGGTGTGCCTTTATAAATTGGTGGGTTCTTCACCATTTTAGAGGGGAAAACGGAGGAGGAGTGGGAAATGTAAACCGGTTATTATTCAGGGCCTTGCATATTGAATCAGCTCCGAGGCAAAGCAGCAGCTCAGCGAGCTGCGTTCCTTATCCGCGCTCACAGCGCCGCTCCCACTGCGCTCTGGAGGGGTTTTTGGCAAATCAGCTCAGGATTCTGGGCTCGAATCTATCACTTAATAGTTGTAAAAACCTTCATTCAAACCACCTTAGAGAGGAGTAGCTGAGGGCAGGTTTGGCTTTACCAATAAAGGCTGGAGTTTCTGCAGTCAGGGAGTTTGGGGTCACAGAGACTCTTTCTGAAGCTTTAATTTGCCAACAGTGAACTTCATTTAGGGCTGTGATTGCTTCCTAAAGGGTGCCTGGAGCCAGTCCCATTTCCCCCTGAATTCTTGGATCAATGCTCATACAATTCCCTGTAGGAAGAGTGTTCCAGCTCCAGCACATGTTGAATTGTTTGACCTGATGCCTCCGCCCTCAGGTTCACCATTTCTACAGGGAAATGGGGCATTTCAGGTGATCCTGGGTTTCAGCCTTTTCCTCCTTTTTGTTTTCTGTTTGAGAGAATGAGAGATGGATGATAGGAGCTCTGAGGAAAACCAAAGTTGTATCATCTCTATCATGATCAAGTTGGGCAGTAATGAAATATTTAAGAACTAATAGGAAGTTCTTGTACTCAGACATATTGAAATATTTAAGAAGTGAGGAGAAATTATGGTACAGAAGAATATTAATGTAGAATAATTCTCATGCAACCTGATGTCACACAATTAAGTCGTTTATCACTGCACCAACTCCATTGCAGATCCATTGGAAAGCACAGAAACTCCACTGTAATTTGGAATATTGGACAATTCACCATATTGTACCTATGGAGAAATAGCAATACTCTTCTCCACAGCAGGAATTTATTAAAATTGCTGTTTGTTTCTGATCGGTTTAACCTGTACTTTGTAATATGTATTCAGGGTGTAAAGTGTTGAAAAGTGTATCTGTTTGACAACTTATTGAACAAATTACAAAATTACAAAGCTAATAAATGAGGGGGTTTAAGCAGAACATATACAGACTGTCTCTGGCTTTCTAGGAGTCCTGTTGAATCCACATCCCTGGATTTCATCTTTGTTGAAATGCAGTAACACGATGGCGAGTTGTATCTGAAACAAAATCTCTCCCCATTTCTCCTAGTCGTGAATCCTTTTCTAACAGCATCTTTTGTTTGTGCACTTTCTGTAATTATACTGCAGTTTCTTCATTAAAAAAGAATGAAGGGAAAATAGCCAGTAAACACCAAATCCCTTCCGGATTTATGTGTCTTTCTAGTAATTAGGAAATTACAAATCCCTGGGAGTACAGTCATGCAGATCTTCTTTCTCCCTTTGCCAACTCAATCAGTTCTATTCTATACAAGAAGAACATGAACAAAAGGCGGCAATCAAAATCAGTTGATTCAATGACCACCTGTTTCTTTTAATTAAAAATAATAATTTACTGCAAATTCCAGGAGGGGTCTGAAAAATCTGGCTTTGAATCATTTTGAACTGTGTTCACGTTGTGCTCTTTTATACAATTACAGAGAAGAGACAGTTGATTGAAAAATTCCAATTTTCTTTAAAGACAGGGTTTTTTTCTGTTTGTGTACTTTCTTCATTCTCTTTAGACTAGTAAAGAATAAAAGTGGTCTTAGCAGCACAATGGGAAAAGAGATTTTTGTTGTCATTTTTGGCTGGAGTGTCATTTATAATCATAAAAGACTTTTCTTCTACAGCACTTGAGAATCATTTTTCATTTCTGAATGTCATCCCAACCTTCCATTCCAGGGAGGAACGAGCTGGATTTTGAATTTACTGTGCTGCAGCTGCTTTCAGGTGCTGGTGCAGGTCGGGCAGAGGCCCAGCAGGGTTTGCAAAGGTTAAATCACCTGTATTTCTGCTATTTTTGCTTAGACTTTATTTCCCTCCCCAGAGCCTTACACTGTTACCGTAGAGTTGAATGCAACTCTATTTATGCTCTGAACACCTCCCAGCACATTCAGGTTTCCCGTCCTGCAGATGTCAGTGGATTGAATGAATGAATTCTTTCTCCAAGTTATTCCTTTGAGTCACTCCAAATTTCCCATTCTGCCTTGGGGGTAGATTCCTGGAAAGAGCCTGGGTGTAATTTCTCACCAGGTAGGAAAGCACACTCATACCATTCCTGTCCTCCACTGCAGGAAGGAGCTCTTGGTGTGTCAGCCTGGAGAAAATTTATTTAGGTGCTTGGCAGGTGGATTTGGAGCTCTGAATGTCTTGCAGCTGGGGAGGAATAACCCCATGAACCAAATGATGCTGATTTGCCTCACTTTGAGCCCAATTTTGGGCTCAGGAGTTTCAGAGATCCCAGCCAGCCTCAGCACTTCTGAGATATTTTTGATTTTGAGGCAGTAGATGTCTGATTTTGAAGTCTGATCTTTTATTGCACTTCTCTGAAAGCAATAAAACTTCTCTGCACTGCAGCTCTGAGAGGAAAAATACCAGACGAGCATTAAGCATTTGTACATTTTATATTAAAATTTTGTATGATCTTAATCATCCCCAAGACTCTCAGATTCTCTTGGCTCCCAGTCTCACTCAGCCAGAGAAGAACAAAGCTGGTGACCAGTTAAACAAGGACTTTTTCCTCTTCCTTGCTCCTGAGCTCTGATGACAGGAGCCGTATTTTAAGCCCTGGAAGTTATTTCCAGTGGGAGCATCTCGCTCCTTGGCTCTTGCAGCTTCAAAGCTGAAGCTGTTTTCTTAAATTAAGAGGCAGAGCAAATCAGCAATCAATATTTTTGTTTTCTCAGTGCAAAAAATAAATAGCAAACAGCAGAAAGTGTCTCAAACAGGTGTGGTGTCTGAGCAGGATCCTGGATATTGTAGTCACTGCTTGGAAGGTGTTTAAAAAAGCTGGAGACCTCCAGAACTGTGAGGGAAATTTGCCTGAGGACAGCGTGGGCTGAATGTTAAGATATGGCTCTGTACAGAGCAAACCATGCTCAAATATATTCTCAAATATGTTTTATTAACTTGGCATTCGCTCGGGGAAGTTCAAGCTGTTTTAAGGGCAATATGTGCGGTACAAATTGCAGTGGTTGCATCGATCTGCTGCAGCAGATCCACACTGCTGAAGAGATTTGGGACAAAGAGAGCTGCAGGAGTCAGTGGTGCTGTCAGAGCAGGGAATGGTTAAAGTGAGGAAAACACCTGCCAGTCCTTCTGGGCTTTTCTGTTGGTAAAGAACAACTGTGACCTGCTATCTCTTGTAACAAGCTCTAAGTTGTTTTGCATAGATGGAATATATTGTCAGCCCTGTTTTCAGTAGAAGCACAAAGATGCCACAATTTTTGCTGCTGACATTCAGGAATTGCTTTTTTCTTTTGTCTGAGTGAAGTCGTTCGAAAATTTTAGCCTTTTTTTCCCCCCCTGTACGCCTTTTAAATTAGTACCTACATATATATATAGGACTGGGGATGAAGAAGAATCTTGTGGTTCTGTTATGGAAATACAAAATGGAAAAGTGGGTACATTTGCATTTCTTTACACAAAATTGTTCTTTGTTGTAGTAGGCCCTGATACAACCTGAGGACCTCACAGCTCATCTGCAGAATTCCTTTAAGGGTTTTTTTTTGTAATGGAAAATATAATTCTGTTGCTCAAAAAAACGTTTTTACACTTGCACTTTTGCATTTCCTGCTTCTTAATGATCACAAAAATAGCAGTTCAGGTAGGGAAGAAAATTCCTTTCACCAACCACAGGCAATTTTTGCTAAGTTGATCTTATCTCCTGTCCAACACCTTGTTAACGTTCATGTGTTGGCATTACTGACTGAAAATGCTCCTTTTTCCTCCCACCTTCATCACCAGCCCAGGCTCTGGCACTGACAGGTCACAGAGTCACAGAATGGTTTGAGTTAGAAGAGACCTTAAAGCCCATCCCATTCCACCCCCAGCCATGGGCAGAGACCTTCCACTATCCCAGGGTGCTCCCAGCCCCAGCGTCCAACCTGGCCTTGGACACTTCCAGGGATCCAGGGACAGCCACAGCTGCTCTGGGCAACCTCAGGGCCTCCCCACCCTCCCAGCCAGGAATTCCTTCCCAATGTTCCATCCATCCCTGCCCTCTGGCAGTGGGAAGCCATTCCCTGTGTCCTGTCCCTCCATGCCTTGTCCCCAGTCCCTCTGCAGCTCTCCTGGAGCCCCTTTAGGCTCTACAAGGGGCTCTGAGGTCTCTCCAGGATCTCTTCTCTTCCAGGTGAGCACCCTCAGCTTGTCCAGCCTGGCTCCAGAGGTGCTCCAGCCCTTGGAGCATCTCCATGGGCTCCTCTGCTCTGGCTCCAGCAGCTCCAGGTCCTTGCTGTGCTGGGCCCAGGGCTGGGGCAGCTCTGCAGGTGGGCTCTGACCTCAGGGGCAGAGGGGCAGGATCCCCCCTCTGCTGCTGCCCACACGGGGGGTGGTTTAACCCCATTTTGTATTTTTACCACATTTTGGGCTAGTTTAAACTCATTTTGGGGTATTTTTATCCCATTTTTGGATGGATTCTACCCAATTTTGAGCTGGTTTTACCCAATTTTTGGGTGGTTTTACCTAATTTTGGGGTGGTTTTACCCCTTTTTGGGCTAGTTTTACCCCATTTTTGGTGACCCCCCCCAACCTTATTTTTGGCTGTTTATACCCCATTTTTGTCTGGTTTTACCCCAGTTTTTTGGGTGGTTTTAACCCCATTTGGGGTGCTTTTACCCCATTTTGGGCCCTGCTGACACAGCTGTTGACACAGTCAAGTTGCATCCCATGAAAAGACCTCACAAGTGACCATCTGCTGTAAAACCTCCGCTGGTGCGCCATCGCACCGAGTGGGGTTTGCGTGTTTTAAAAATTCAAGGCGATGCGGCGATTGCAAAATCAGAGCGGGTTCGGTGTTGCTATCAGGGGGAATAAAACTCTGATCAAAAGGGAGCTTTTAGAAAGAATGCCGAGCTCTAATGCTCCTGAGCCGTTTTGTGCTGTGTTGAGGCACGGTTTGACGAGTGCTGCTGGTTAACCATGCGCTTTCAATTATTGCCCACCCCCGCCTAAAGAGGCACAGAAATGATCGAATGATTCCTCACAGGGGGGTGCTTCCCATCGCTGCTCAATAAAGGAGATGGCTTCATTTGTGCTAAACAAAGGAGGAAGGCAGGGATGGTGGCAGTGGGGTTGGATGTAGCTCGGTGGCAGGAGATAGCTGGAAAAATGTCTGGGCTTTGGGGAGATGCCTCCGTGTTCTTCTGGTTCCCTCTGCTGGAGTGCAGCAGGATTCCTGGCCCTGAGCACATCCAGAGCTGCCTGGGCAAGTCAGTTCTGCAAACTCGTTATTTATTTGGTTTCTGCTCCACTTTCGGGGTTTTTTCAGTAGTTCCACCTGGTGCCAGTGTGTACAACCCTCTCCTGGTGGATCCCTCCCTCTGTGGCTGCTCCTCTCTGCTTGGAGACTGATGAATAATATTCTGATTATTGCAGAGTTGTGTGAGGTGTAGGTGCCTGGTTCATCTTTACAGGGATGCTACACCCATGTGTGTCATTGCAGGCTCGTCTATTAGAAAGCATGCAAATGCAGAGCTAAATTTTTTGCCAGTTCAAAGGTTTTTCAAATCAAAATATCAAAGTGTCTGCGATATCAATTGCCCAGAAGTTTTAATCCCATTTAATTACACTATATTGCATTAAGTCGCACTTACAAAAATGCAGGACTGTTTTAACATAGCAGAGAGTTCACTTTTAGCATGAAAATAACACAAATTTTAATAGAGCACATCATCCATCACTGCTGAACAAGTGCTTCTCCATTGCTTTCCCGTTGCCACTTTCCCCCCTCATAACTTTGATGGATTTTGGAAACAGAAGTAGGTTTTCCCTTTAGAATTTCACAATTAATCTATGCCAAGTTTAATGCAAAGTTCAGTTCTCTTGCAAATAGCAGCCATTATTTGGCAGTTCATCTGTCAGATCCTGGCTTGGCTCCCTGTGTTTACTACAAAATGGGGCTGCCAGCTCTGCTTTGGGAATTATTGAAAGTTTACATTGATGAAAAGGGGATATTTGAAGAAAATTTGCAGGAGCTTTCCTTTAGCTGCATAGTTTGTCTTTAGCCAAAAAAATGCTAAAGATAACGTGATTTCCTCTATGATGCACATAAGATCATTAATGCATATTTGACAGTGGGAAGTATGAACCTGTATTAACAACTGATAAAATAATTGCTGTTAATATAAGTAATTACAGCTGGCAATGTAGTAATTATTATTAATATGATTGCTTACAATTAAAGTGCAAGGTATAGATTCAAGGGTCGTTCTAAGTGCGTGAGAAATGCTTGTAAATATGGGAATAAGATGAAAAAAAATTGTCATCTGTGATGGGTGGATAGTGACCTCTTGGCTTTCTCTAGATGGTCTTGGACTTGCTTCCTAAATAATGATACCTTCTACACTTCTATTTACCAAAAAACCAAATCCAGAAAAGCAGAGGATTGAAGCAGAAAACAGGATAAAAGACTGATGAAGAATGTACTCTCTTATGTGGCAGACTTTAAATGTTTTTTAGAACATTCTATTAAAGGGATCATAATAGAGAGATTTCCTACAAAGTTTCTGGTTCAGGAGTAGTTTTGGTACCATTTTCCATTGTCCTCTTCTTGTTATAGATGACTTTGTGTGTGCATATAGAATAATAGCTAATAATAGTCAGGATGTATTTGCTTCTCCTTACAAAATCTAATTCATTTCCAATTGTTGATTTGAAAAGCCCCACAGTAGAAATTTTCACACAAGGATAGAAAACTAAGATTGAGTACAGAAAGCAAACACTGATTCAAATTATATACATTGAGTTCTGCAGGGCCAGCTCCAAAGTTTGATCTAACTTGATTTATTTCTTTATTTATTCATGTGGTTGGATTTTGTTATTTTCTAAGAATGCTTTTCCTGGGATTTTGTAGCCACACCGAGCTTTGTAGTCAGACATGAGCCCTCACTTGTTTGTTGGTTTTCAGTGAGTGCAGAACAGTTGTCCTTACATGTCACAACATTTTTAAGCCACACACACACCCCTGCTTAACTTAATTACATGCACATTCCATTGTTTGGAATGAAATCATTTGGCAGTGTTCCATAATTTCAGTATAATATGCAGGTTCAATGTATTTAGTAGACATAGACTGTAATAATTTCCCTTTTTTTTCCCCTCTATATCATTACTTTATACTCATAAATACCACTTATGCCAGATGTCTAGCACAGCTTTAAAACTCTGTTTATTCAATGTCATTCTTAGGAGCTGTGGCTTTTGTCCTTCTCGGCCACAGATGTCTTACCAGAGTCATGGTTAAGTGTAGACATTTATAAGGCAACAAGTCCCCTTCTGTCATCTAAACAAAACAATTGAGGGAAGAATTAGCTTCCCAGCTGTGGTTTAAATTGTTTGGAAGGCACAGTCACGGAGCCACCAGAGAACCCTTCTGCACAGCCACATTCCCATGACCCTGAGCCACCAGGCTGTTGCTGTGCCTTTAATAAATAATGAAACAGATGTTCTCTGGAGCCCTGGCTGTCACTCCATTTAGGTTCACTGTGTTTACAAAATAAATACAGTTGGTAGCAGTTTGCATTTCGTGTCTCAGGCTGTGCAACGAGCAGAATCACTGAAATACTTTTGATTTCAGTTTGTGATGTGAAGACTTCACTTGTTTTCCTGGCTGCTCTGTGATTTCTTTTCTGTACGGTGAAAAGCAGTGGTTATAGATTCACTGTGAAACTCAGAATCAATGCCAGAATGAAATCACATGAAGAACACTACCAAAACACTAAAAACCTTCACAAAGGGTAATGTGGCAAAATAGTAAAATTTGAAGGCAAAGTTTTGCCTTCTCGTAGTCATATTTTTGTGAGAATTACTAATCAAATCTCCCAAATATCTTCAGAGAGCACTTATACTGAAGAGATCTTTTAATTTTGAGGAAAGAGTCAGCAGGTTTTCCATTTTGGGTAATATGCTGCACTTTCCTTTTGGTTTTTTAGAAAGCTTTGATTGGCAGGTAAATTATAAAAATCAATGTAAGACAATTAAACAGTTCTTACCCAATATAAAGGTATAATACAAAATGTAGACAGAAGGGAAACATTTTATTGTCTGGTTTTGCACTTGTGTTTTCATTGAGGGTGTTCTAGACCGGGCATTTCATGATTTCCATGGTCTTTCTGAAAAGAATGCTTGCAAGGATGGATTTCAAACCCTAGTGTGGTTTGTAATGAAGAGAGTTAGCTGCTCTCCCCAGTTTCTGACCTAGGCTGTGCAGGGATAGTTCTGACTGAAATGAAGCTGAAATGGTTAGCTGAAATAATTCTGACTGAAATGAAGCTGAGATGGTTAGCTGAAATAATTTTGACTGAAATACAGCTGAAATGGTTAGCTGAAATAGTTCTGACTGAAATACAGCTGAGATGGTTAGCTGAAATACAGCTGAAATGGTTAGCTGAAATAATTTTGACTGAAATACAGCTGAAATAGTTAGCTGAAATAATTCTGACTGAAATGGAGCAGGGAAAGGTCATAAAGGATTTGAGGATAAAGAGGGTGTGCACATCAGGATAAAGAGGGCAGGGCCATCACCATGTTTGTTTTGGCATTGCACATCTGGAGCTCTGGAATTACCCTGAACTGGGTGAACATATGGAAGATGTGGTTTCTTCCTCTGAAATAAATGTTCCTGGTTTTCCAGAGGGGACCCTTGCTGCTGCAGAAACAGCAGATGTCTTTGGATGTGTCAAGTGTTTAAGTGATTTGGGTGTATTCCCTTTCACTGGGCCTAAATTAGGAAACACTTCCAAGCTGATGGCTTTAAAATATCCTCACTCTGAAGTTTCTCTCCTCAAAAAATCAGATGGGAACAGCAGTCTCTGTAAAATATTTACAATACGCCAAATCAGAATTCGTTCCCTTCCATTTACAACAATAGAGATTATAAAGTTGCAGCATTTCAAGATGATCCCTTCTGTAAAATCCTGATTTTACAGTCATTGGACTGTGTTCCAGATTAGCCCATGAACAGATTCTTCCCAGTTCTCCTCCTGTATTTTGTGTCACATTTCAGAACAGTGACAATAACACTCTGTAATTAATCTGTGAGTCTTCAGCCACAGGCTGAACACTGCCATTAAACTTTATGTATGTGAGCAGTCAGTAAATAAATTTTAGTGTCCATAAATCATGGGAACAAGCCTGAGCTGACACATTTTTTTCTTACAGCACCATAAAAAGGAGAATTAGGAACTGAGGGCAGTGTGCCTGTGCCAATGCAGGTACCACTGCAAGGCTGTGAACAAGCTACACACTGAAATATATTTTCCTGCAGCGTAATTTGCAGAGCTGGAACGCTTTTGGTGTTTGGAATGATAAACTAAAGGTGTGTCAATTTATCTTTTATGACCTGGAATCTGTGTTTTTTCCCTGCAGGATCCCAGAAGCAAGCACAAGTTCAAGATCCACACCTATGGGAGCCCCACCTTCTGTGACCATTGCGGATCTCTGCTCTACGGGCTCCTGCACCAGGGGATGAAATGTGACAGTGAGTGATGTTTCCCTTCTGCTGCCAAAGGGCTGTTCTAGAAAGGAAGTGCTGGAGAACAGCTTCTTACTTCGTTTCTCTAGAAAATACCATTTCAAATGGCAGCTATTTATAGCCCAGATATATTTCAAGTGGATATTTCAGTACTATAATAACTTCTTAATGAAAATCACCTCTTCTGCTTAGAACGTGGTGTATTCAGCTTGATGTGGCTGAAGAGCCTTTGTCATGGCAATTTTGAGAAAGCCTCTCTTTGGTCTGTCTGGGTGAATACACTCTCAAAGACTGGAATTTCAGTTCAGTTTGTAGTCAAGGTCTAGTGTTTTCCTTGTGTTTAATTTGTCTTGAAAGACTCCCACTAGCAAAACCTAATGATCAATTAAACCTGCCTCCCTTCATTGCTGACACGAATGCTCTGTTTTTTTAGTCATATTCCCAGCAAGTCTTTATTCCATTTTCAGTTTTTTTCCCCTTGCACTTCATTCATGATATGTTTAGCTTTCTGAAGGAAATTATTTTATTTTCTGTTGTATCAAATCTCTACAGAAATTGTTGCAAGATGGAAACCACCCGTGGCGTTCGGTTGGAAACCAGGCCACTATAATCTGAAAATCTTGCCAATAATTAAGCATTTAGTCTTAATTTTCACTTTTAATTAATTCTCACTAAATTTTTAGCTTCTCATGGCTGTCTGAACCATTTTTTTGTCCACAGCCTGTGATATGAACGTTCACAAGCAATGTGTGATAAACGTCCCGAGCCTCTGTGGCATGGACCACACAGAGAAGAGAGGAAGGATTTATCTGAAAGCTGAAGTCACTGGTGACAAACTGGAAGTTACAGGTAAACAGCTCATTTTGGAGTGTTGCAGGTTTTATAAAGGTATGATACAAACTGTGAATTTGTGTACTTTGGCCAAATCTTTGTGCATTAAAGCTGCTGATGGAGAATTTTCTTCTATGAGTGGGGGGGATTCCATACAACATGGCTTTGGATGAAGAAATCTATGAAGTTGTGCTCATAAAAATGAGTAGAAAAAAGGAAATCTGTAGTAATAGCTTAAAAAACTTGGAAATATGAGGTAGAAAATCACCGTATTTTCAGTTTTCCTTGTCAAAAACGGCCCAGCAGGATGAGTTGCTGTTCAGGAAGTTACCCATCATCTTCAGAGCATGAGAGATCCACTAAACCTTCATCAGCTGAGGAGTTGTTTCCTGTATTTCAAAGTATTGAATAAACACAGGCAACTGGGATTCAATCCCAAATGTTACTCCCAGTGAGTTTTAAAATAAAAAAAGATAGTTCTCACATTCTATAAGCTTGAGGTTACCAAGATGGGGATGAGGCAGAGAAAGTAAGACAGGAAAAGGTGGAAGTTCCTTTCCCTGAAAGTGTTTCTCTGGGATTTGTGAATAATCAGTGGTTGTGCACACCCACACCCCCGCAGACCCATCCCGAGCCTGCAATTCCAGAAAATACTCCATGAAACCAAGGGTACAGTGCTTTTATTGCTGCCTGTCTGGTGTTGCAAAATGGAATTGAATTTGGGGGCAAAGTCAGAGCAGGACAAAGTTGGAGGATTCTTAGAACATCTCCTTTGCATAGGGAAACTCAGACCATCACTGAATTTTCACAGCTTCCAGACCCAGCAAACTGCTCTGCTGACATTATTCCTCTGTGGCTTTGTTCTCTCTAAATCCAAATACCTCCATATTCTCCTGTCAAACCCTGTAAAATGCACTGAAAAGGAGAAGTTTGATAAAATTTCGTTAGGAAGGATCAGAATAGATCCCAAGTGATGTTTAATTGTGGCTTAACTTTTCAAAGAGCTTCCTGTCAACGTGGGAGGGGGAAATTTGTCCAAGGTGCTGTCATTAACAGAAGGTGGTTTCACTCAGTAATGAGGCGTTTCAGAGATGGTGATGCGGCTTCTAAAAGTAATTGTACCATGAGAGGGAATTAATTTAAAAATCATCCGAGTGACAAAATTTAATATTTGCTTTATTCTGGGCTGCTTTGCAGCAAGGCTCTTAAATATGGCTTCAACTTTCTGCAATAATGCACATAATTTGACAAATAACATGTGCTTATTTCCTGATGATTCAGTTGGGGTTTAATTCTTTTAGGGACAAAAGCATTTATCACAAGTCATTGTGGAACCAAGGCACTGTAAAGTGATTACACAAACAAGGATTCTTTTAGTGCACAGTTTTCTTTGAAAAGGTCTTGTCTGAGAGGTGAACACTGAGGTAAAATTGGAACAGATATTTTTAGGCTCTTTTTGGTGTGGATGTACTTGGCAATTGGCATTTCTATTGTGTGTATAAATAAAACATTTCCATCTCCCAATTAAGTTGGTTTCTGGACAACAAGAAACTTGCTATAACTTTGTTATGTATAAAACAATTACAGAGCTGTTGTTGTGCTTGAGGCTTGTCAGCACTTCCAAGCTTTCTTTAAATAAAAATGACAATTGTCCAGAAAGCAAGCTGCTTTTTTTTGTTGTTTTTTACATTAAAAATACCATATGGACCAAGCCAAAATGACATTTCAGGTGCCTTTTGTGTATGTTTAACTGGGAAGGAAATTTAGCAATTGCCAGTTCATGGACATATTACAAAATGCAAAAATATCCTTCTAGAATGCCACTGCTTCTAAAATATTTATTGACAAAACCTTTGTTAGAATGTGCAGTTCTCAGAGCTCCCAGGCACAACATCACTGCCTTTAGCTTTGGGAATTAAATGTCCAGGGGGTTTAGGAGCAGCAGGAAAAATAACCAATGATTGACTGTTTGATTCGAGCCTTTGTCTGAATGTTTTTCAAAGGAATTGCTCCGTAGGTGTTGAACTCCTTCAGCTGAATTTCTCAATATCCCTGCTCTGCTTCCTGTTTTGGTTGTTAATTAGTTCCTGCTGCTTTTTTCCCAGCCAGCCTTGATTGCATGCAAAACGTCTGTGCTGCTAAATGGGGACCTGCCCTTGGTATTGGCAAATTGCAGATCCGTGGGCATCCCCACCAGGGCACAGCTGGCAAAGGGCAGCTGCAGGATGTGCTCCTTTAGGGGATGTGGTTTGTTTAGCACATCCCAATTTTTCTTTTCTGCCTGCTTCTCTGAGGGGTTTTGTGGTGCCTTTTGTTTCCAAGAAGCCCCACAGTACACACACACTGTTGTCCTGATAAAATGCTGGAAATAGGGCTGGTTTTTAATTCCCAGTGAATTCTAGGAATTCCCAGTGGCTCCCTCAGATTAGCCACAATCTCTGATTTGGCAGGTTCTGGATGGAATTAATGGTGGGAATAATTCAGTCCTGTGTATAAACACATTTAACTCCAATTAATGAAGTCAGATCTTCAAGCCAGGTGCGTCAGTGTGGACACACAGGTTTTACTGTGGGAACTACAGAGACTCTGCAACACTTCTTCACAGAGGAGTTGGAATTTTGGATTGATACCCTCTGCCATAACCTCACCATCTTCTCCAGGGCTACTCGATCTGCCCCATGCAATGCTCATTTGTGCTGTAATCCTTCAACATCACTGGTTTATTTTCAATGGTTGAGTTACTTGTTTGAGAGTTGTGTTGAATATTAATAATTTATGCCACTTGCAGTACAGAAATGTGGTAGTTTTCTTTTTATAGAAACACTCTTGGAGTGCACATTTCTGAAATCTCTGAGTTCGTGACCCTTTCACAGTTTGGATTGACGTGGGGGGTTTGCTCTTAAGCATAGTAAAGTGCTTTTTGCTATTCTTAATCTCTGCTTTTTACACTGAATTTTCTTCCTCCTGATGTGTGCTAAAAGTTTTTTCACTCTTACATTTACTCCTTGACCCATCTTATAATTTAGGGCTCTTCTGAGTGAGCTCGTAGGTGGTTGAATCACAGTTCTTTTTTAACTTTATTTTTTGGATTATTTTTATAGAGAATGAACAATAACCTTTGGGAGAAAAATAACCCTATGTGTTGCACTGATATATAAAATGCTGCCACGATATTGGGACTTTAAACTGTGACCTCTGAGGCACTGGAAGTTGGATGTGACACCAGCTGACAAGGAGGATCTGCCCTCCTTGACACTCATGTAGAGACAGGATGGTGGTGATTCTCTGGCAGTTAATGCACCCCCTGTTACATAAATCTGATTAAAACACATACAGGCACAGCCCAGAATTTCCAAGGGGGTTTTAACTGTATTTCCCTAAGCTGCAAGGAACAGAAAATCTGGTTTTATTCTTCAGTGGTGCTTCTGTTATTTAAAAGCAGAGGGAAGCTGGCAGTGATGCCTGCAGAGGTTGGGAGCACACAGGAGGCTCTCCAGCAATGATCTCCCCAGGAGCTGGAGCTCCCCACTGAACATTTCCCAGATTATTTATGGATGTGGGAATGCTGAGCCATCCCCTGGCACTGCATATGAATGTCCTGTCATGCAGCTGCACCCAGACAGGCTGGGGACACAAACTGCAGAATTTGGGCACATTTCAAGAGTCTCATCAAAATTACTTCCTTAAAAGACCCCACCGTGCACAGTCTGATAATTTTATTTTGATTTTCTAGGTCGGTGGTAGTGTCTGTCTTTGTTAGCATTAATTTCATAATACCTACAGGGAACATAAATGAATATTCTGGCTGTTTGACCAGCTTTTAGTACCAAATGCCCATAAAGGGATCCCAAAGAATTGTTTCCATGTGGGAGGCATTTTAATGTCTCAAAAAACACAAATGTCATGGTTTACTTCACTAATATCTTCTTTCTGACATTCCCAGAATCTGCAGGGTTGCTGCAGTCATTACAGGAAAAGCTGTGCCTTTAGCAATGCCAGCCCTGGTGATAACTAAAAGCTTCTTTGCCATTTCAGTTCATTAAATTTACTTTACCATGAAGAAACAGGAAATGCAAGATATTTTAAAAAAAAAAAAAACATTAATTTTTCAGTAATGGCCATCTGCATGCATCCAAAAAATATTAACTGGATCCTATATATTTATATAAGATAAGAATTAGAAATGTAACAGCCCGAAGCCTTTTCCAGATTATTTGATCCATCTTGTGGTAAGATTTTTGTTTCATTAAGCAGCTGTCCTGCCCAGTAGTGCCTATATTTTAAAGATGGTATTTTTTGTAAAGATAATCTCCATTAAAACTGGAATAGAATTTCTTCTCTGAGTTCTCCAGGTGAATTTGAACCTGAAGAACCTTTTGCAGACATAAGAACTTAGGAAGCAGGATGATGGTTTTTGTTAGTAGGAGAGAATATCTTAATAAATATAGAGGAATCAAGTCTCATGCAACATTGGTTCATTTTTCTTCTTGTTCTAGACAAGGATATTCATCAACTGTTCCTTGTGCATCACCTGTACTGTGCAGGTGTTCATTATGTTCCCATTTTTCAGGAATGGGCTTGGGAGGGACATGAGAAGAAACTTCACTGGGTAGGAGAGTACTTATGGAATAGAGAAAATCTCATCTCTGAAAGCCCTTTCAGTGATAAAAACTAGAGACTGAAAATTGCCTGGAAAGCAGGATTGGAGTCAGTTGTACCTGTGAGTCACAAGAGCTCCAGAAAGGAAGTGTTCAGTGAGTTTTAATAAAATCTCCTGATAACTCTTCAGTGAAAGTTTTGGAGGCAGTTTTGGGTTCTGCATGTAAAGAGTACAAATCCAAAAATGGAAAGAAAGACAGTTTTCAGTAATAGGTGAATCTTGTAAACTGAGATTGAGGGGTGCAGGGGGGTACTGGGGAGAAAGTCCCATGGCTGGGAGTGCCACATCCTTGGTCACTCACTCAGGCATCTGTAAACCACACAGATCAGAAAATCTGCACCAAAAACTTGTTCAGGAGGCAAGTGAGGATTTTGGAACCATTTAAGAATGCTTTGTTGTGAGAAGACAGGAACTTTATGATGTATTTGGGCTAACAACAGTCCCCCTTTTCCTTCATTTCCCTGGATACCCTGCCAGATGAGACCACTGGAGTCTTGCAGTGTCTCCTAAAAGCAGCTTTTGGCACGAGGGTGAGAGATTTCTGCTCGTCTAAGCTGCCTGCAGGACTCAGAGATTGGCAAGAAATGGTTGCTGTGATTAGTAAATTGTTTTATGATCCACATTTGGGAATTCAGGAAGAAGGGAGCTGTGACTCACTTGTAAAGGAACTGACTGGACTCATGCACAAATCATTCAGCTTTGTCCTAGGGGCAGTAACATTTATTTAGTCATTCCCATGATTAAGTTTATCTGCTGGTACCAGAAGAAGTTGTAAATCCACAACTGCATATGGCTTGCAACTCTTGACCTGCACAATCTCAGGGAAAAACTTTCAGCTTTGTCATCCTCTCTCTGGATTCCTTAAAATCCTGCCTGAAGTTCTTCTTTTTACATGAAATGTCAGTTGTTCTCTGCCAGCCCACTCTGTTTTATTTAGGTTTTTATTTAAAGTATGAATACCTAAGAACCAGCTCTGTGTTTGCTCATGTCCTTACACTATTCTTGGAAAAGTGGGTGTCCCAATTTTAGGCATGGCTCCTGGCTGGATACTGCAGGTTTATAAGCAGCACTTGACAGAAGAGCCACAGGACAATCATCAAATAATCTGCATTTTCCACTGAATACTCATTTATGATCTCCATTAACAAGGAGAAGGAAAGTGGCACATTTTGTCCATAATGCAAGTTAACAATTATTTCTGGGTTTTAGCAGAAAACCTGAGCAAGACTAGATTTGTTGGAGACATCAATCCATACTTGTCTTTTTATCTGTGGGCTTTCTCAGTCCCCATTAAGAGCCCAATCTGGACAAAATGTAAATGAATTTAACTGGTGGCAGCTGCTTTGCTCAGTACAGAGATTGTTCTCATCCTTAATATTTATGACAGAAAACTGACAGATAGTATTTCAGGTTTCTACCCAAAGTGAGGCTGAACTGCACCTCCCTTCAACCTTCTCTAATTTAGAGCAGCATCTCTATCACAGTGTTGAGTTTAATTAACCAATAATTACTAAGCAGGATGAGATTGCTTGCTATGGTTACAATTACAGCAGAATTCAGCCGCTGTAAATTGATTTATTTTGGTGGGGTTATTTTTCATTGAACTTTCTCAACCACACACAAGAGATACTGCCTTTGGTGGGGAGGGGAAATCTCTTCTTCATGTCAATTCTCCCAGAGGAAAAAACCTGATCTGTCCCATTAAAAATAGGGCACATGAAAGAGATGAACCACTTGGATGCTAATTCTTGATAAGCACTATTTAGCACAAGTATCATCACGCTGTTTCCTCAGGAAAAGAAGTGCTAAGTCAGTTGGAAAAAGATGTCTGAGGGTATTAATTATGCAGACAAAAAGTACAAATGGGCCAGATATCTTAAAACAGGGAGTGAGATAATGACTTCGTTAGCAGCCTGTATTTAGTACATGTTGCATTTTTTCCTTCCCAATTAATATTTGAGCTTCTCTTTCTTGCATTTGGAGAGTTTTTTGGGGTGGATTTTTTTGGTTTGGTTTTTGGGGGTTTTTTGGGGTTTTTTTGGGGGGGTTGTGGGTTTTTTTTTTGTTTTGGGGGGTTTTTTGTTTGTTTTGGGGGGTTTTTTTGGTTTTTGGTTTTTTTGTTGTTGTTTGTTTGGGGTTTTTTTCCTATTTTCTGTGTTTGCAGCAGGAGAAAGCAGCAATTTTACACGTGCTGCCACATCCTCCTGCTGCCAGAGCTGATTTGCAGCTTTTATCAGGGCTGGGCAGGGGTGGCTTTGTCCAGGCATCTCTCCGTGCCAGAGCATCCACATCCACCCAGCCAATCACTCAAAATTCTGCCTGTTTCACACTGGGCCTCTGCAGGTAGAATTTAAACATAAAAGCTCAGCCTGAAGATGGTAAAATTAAGCAAACTTGTTCAGAGAATTTTAGCAGAAAACTTACTAGTGTGTATTTTTAGGAAGCTGTAGAACACGTGGAGAATTCTGCTCCTCACTTAAGGCAAAGTGCAGCGTAGAAATAAAAATCAAAAAAAAAGTGGATTTTGAAGTAATAGCTCCTGTGCCAAACCTGGCAGTGCAGTCACAAAAGCTATGCAGAAGAAGTCTGAAAAAAAACCGCACCAAAAAAGCAATAATAAACCCAAATATAGGATGAGAGAAAGCAGCTCACACTGAAAGCTGTCACTTCATCCTTCACTCGCTTCATGGCTCTTAGTTCCCTTGGGATTGTAAATACTTAGCTAAAATAAGTTCTTTCATCTCAATGTTATTCCTTGGAAGTATTTGAAGATTCTTTTCAGTGCACTAAATTTTAACAATTGGGTGTTTTGGGTTTGTTTTTTTTTCATGGGTTGAAAAGAAATGTTTTTCCAGCTGACCACGGGTATGAAGACCCCCAGAGGGCAAACTTAGAGTAAAAGAGAGTGGGGACAATTTCTCTGGCCTGAAAGGAATCATTTCCCCAGCTGCAAAACCCTGTCAGCTTTACACATGGTTTGTGGAAAAGTACAAATGAAATGGTCTACAGGAAAAATGAATGGTTCTGTTCTTTTTTTTACTGCAGTGATCTTTTTTTCCTGATAAAATTCTTTGAGGAATACACATAGTGAATAGAATTACCCTTTATTCTAAAACTTTAGCCCATAAGCATTTTCTGTCTCACCTTCTAAAACCAGAAATTAAGAAACTGAATCGGTATCAACTGTTGGGTCAAGTTAATGTGATTCATTTCCAGCCATGATATAATTTCATTAATTAATTTACATCAGAGTGTCTGTTCTGCATGAGAATTATCTTGACAAATAAAGTAGAGTCTTCCAAATCAGTAGCTCACATTCCTGTACTCCTCTTATTCTAAATATAAAATAATATCTCTGTTGTTTGGATGCCTTTCAACCTCCATGCTGGGAAGCAACAGATTGAAATCCTGAGAAGGTCCAGGATTTTGGGGTTGTAGTATGAAAATGCCATTTAAGTCTGGAGGAAAAGGACAACAGTGTCTTGAGCAAAGATTAAATAGTTGTTGCTGAAGATTCTGACATCTTTTTTAATTAGTTCTAACTGACTTTTAAGTGTCTCTAGAGTCCAAATTTCTGTAGGAAACACTTTTCATCAAGAAATATTAAGTTGCTTAAAGGTAGATCTTTCCTCAATTTCCCTTCAGATTTCTTCAGTTAGGCAGGTAAATTTTAGAAAGCCCTCCTGAATGAAAGCAGTGGCAGAGGGCAGTGTCAGTCCTGGAGAATCTCTGCAATTCCTTCCTCCCTTAGAAGCCATGGCACCCCAAAGCTTCCTGCACTCTTCCTTCCAGAAACAGTTCTAAGCTTAAACTCTGACTGTCACAAGGGAATTCCTGTCTGGAAGCTGTTTTCTGTCCCTAACAAGCCCAAGGGGTTGCTGCCCCCAGGTTTTGAGATGCCCAGAATTTATGAACTCCAAATTCCCCATCCCAGCTTGATGCCAGTTCATTTGGGTGGGTTTCACAGCAGGAGGGAAATTCACCTTTTATCCTTCAGAATTCTTTCTTCCAGCATGTGTAAATGTTGCTCAAGTGTGTGCAAGAGGGAGGGCAGTGCTTCTCCCTCTGGGATACCCTGCACTCCCCAGCTCCAGCTTCCTGATTGTTCCCTCTGTCCTTGGGGATCAGGAACAGCTGGAGATAACCTAACTCGCTTCCTTTCTTCCTTTGGCATTGTAAAAGTAGAAAGCTGCGTTAGGATTTTCGTGAAGCTGGAGCTCCCCTGTGTTCCCTGCGCTTCTCCTTTGGTTGCTGTCATGACAATGCTCACAACGACTCCATCTGACAGCTAATGAGCCCTGAATCCGTGGGAAGGGTGGTGGTAGAAACCTTCCAAAGAGGGCTTGTGTCAAACACCTGATCCTCTGCAATCCCCTGTGATCTGCCTGTGGCTTTTACAGTATTTGCCTCCTAATCTGTGGTTGTATAACCCTAAGAGCGATGAGGGAACAAAAGCACAAAGAATTGGTACCTGCTTAGAAAAATTACAGTGATGGATTTGGGTATTTAATCATTGCACTGCAGGGAGAGCTGCCTGGAAGCTGTGTGCTGCTTGTGAATCACTCTCCTCTCCTGTCATTGCTCCCTGCTATTCTTATAAATATCACTCAGTACAGCCTTTCTTTACAAGAAGTAGTTTCTGCCATGCCAAGTCTGACAAGTGGGCTTCACATCTTATTTATTTGTCAACGTGCTTCAGTAGCTCTGGCCTGACATGTAATTTCTTTCTTAGCAGTGATGTGTAATCCTGTGTTTTTATATTGACAGTGAGAGAAGCAAAAAACCTCATTCCCATGGATCCAAATGGACTTTCAGATCCTTATGTCAAACTGAAGCTCATCCCAGATCCTAAGAATGAAAGTAAACAAAAAACAAAAACCATCCGTTCTACCCTGAATCCGGACTGGAATGAGTCATTCACGTTGTGAGTTTAACACCCTGATTTCCTGGGGGGGTCTTTGGGTGCATTCAGTTGTTTATTTCAGTGTTGACAACTCCTTTTCTCTCCTTTTTTAGTAAATTAAAGCCTACAGACAAAGATCGCCGGTTATCCGTAGAGGTCTGGGACTGGGATCGGACAACCAGGAATGATTTCATGGGATCTCTCTCTTTTGGGGTGTCAGAGCTTATGAAAATGCCAGCCAGTGGATGGTAAGAGTTTCTGAAAAGAGAAGGAGAGAATATATCACCAAAAGTTTGAAACCTGACATTTTTTTCCATGTGATCTACCTTTTTTTTTTGAGCTTTTCACTGTGTTTCAGGCTATAAATTCACTGAAAGTGCAACTCAACCTGGAAACACAGGATATATGTATCAAAGGGGGATAATAAAACAATTGCTTTTCTTTTATGGTGTTCCTGAAACTTCTGCTGGAGCCAGGAGCTGCTGCAAACTCAATTCTGTGTACATAGTCTTGTGATACAAATTTTATTTTTATCCCCAATATGATGTGTTCAATCCTAAGTGTATCATGTTATATAAAGCTCTGCAAATTCAAAGCACATGGAAACTGATCTGGTAAAATGCCACCTCATTACCTGCCAGGAGAGGGGTAGAGCTCAGCACATCTCAAAAAGGACATTTCTTCAAAGACAATTCTTTAGGGCTGTGGAAGCACTGGAGACAAAGGTTCCTCCTCAGGGTTGGTGTCTCCCATCAAATCCCAGGAGGAGTGAGAGGAATCTCCTTGTCCATGAAACTGCCTTGAACAGATGGTTTGGGATTAAAGATCTGATTTCAGGTAAAATATATTCTATTTCTGAGTTAGCTTCAGGTCTTGGAGATCAGTTCTTTGCATACCTGTGGCATTGATACAAGCTACAAACAAACAATGAAATCAGATTTTAAACCTATCAGGAAAAAAATGTAAAGTCACCTTTTTTTTTTTTCCTGGAATCTACCACAGGTACAAGCTGCTGAATCAAGAAGAGGGCGAATATTACAACGTTCCAATTCCAGATGCTGATGAAGATGGAAATGCAGAGCTGCGACAGAAGTTTGAGGTGAGCATTAAACACAGATGTGTGCAACTAAATATTGCATTTATTTTTCACTTTACTACAAAAAAAAACCCAGTCTGTTAAATGATATATATGTTAGAGTGCTCCTGTATCTGTCCCTGTGACAGCTCTGTGTGTATTTGGTTTTCTTGAAGATTTTGGACCACATGGTTTAATTCAGAGGTGGCATCATTTTCCTGACAGTTCAGCTTCTCTGCTATGACACTTAGAAGTTGGTGTTTTAAAATATGTCAAGTGTATGTAATAATTTCAATGTCTTTTAACAATTGCTGCAAAATCTGCCAGCCACTATCATTGATACCTGCATTATTTGACAAATTAAATTCTCAGAAACAACAGTAATTTAATACTTTGGATGTTTCACACTGTAACTTGGGGTGTTTTAAGAAAATACTTTCAGTGTTCACACTTTGCAGCTTTAAAGTCTTTGCAGAAGGTTTTGATGTGAAATTCTGATCTCTGTAGTGTGGGGAAGGATGTTGATGTTTGTTTAAGGACCAGAGGTGTTGCTGGTTATGTACAAAAAAGAAAATCCAGAGAAAAGTGATGCTTTCTGCAGTGTCTTGCCTCCTGTGGTGCCAGCTGGAGAAGTTGGTAGCCACAAGAATGGTCTTGTGTGCCACACAAAGGAGTTTTTTTATTCATGATCAGACTCTGCCTCTTCTGACAACCACAGCCAGAATTCCACCCAAATACTTGCTGGCCACTGAGCCCAGGAGCAGGACAGGTATGGCCTGGGGTGGGAGGGGTTTGCTGCTCCAGCTCCTCTCCCCTGCCTGCTGTCCCAGCTGCACACACAGCCAGAAGCTGGAAATATTCCAATCTGCACTGTTCACAACCTTGGCCAAGGTGTTTGCCCAAAACATAATGAATGTACCTGTTGTGCATAACCAAACCTGCCTGTTCCTTTCAACCTGAAATGGCAATTTTCTATGTTCACCATCAGGCAGAATTCTCCATTGTTATTAGAAAAGATGGGTTAACCCAGGAAGGTGAGGAAAAACGGCACATGTTCAACTTTCAAGAAAGAAAAAGAAAAGGTGCACCAATTTCTTCTGAACATATTTGGGTCAGCTCCCATGTCTGCAGCATGAACTCTGATTTTTGTTACACATTTGAGAAGTATTTGAGCCTCCATTCCATTTTCCTTTCTTTACAGTCGTGATCTGACCAGTGTGATTTCATTTTGCTGCACTAGGTCATTTGCTATTCAAGATCATTTTTTATTTTTTACCCTCCCTAGAAAGAATAGCCTCAAAAGCAATTCTGTCCATGTTTCTGTGCATTATGCAGAATCTGGAATTGGGTGGATATTTATAGATTGGTGATATGGGTATAAAAATTACCTGTTTTTTCTCAGGTCAGAGACAGCACAGACACAAGTCACTAAAATTACCTGCTTAAAAATGTCAGATATTACATGCAGTGTGTTTGCAAATTGAATTTACAGTCTCTGAGGCTGATTCTTAATCCTGCTGTAAATACTGTGGTTGCAGGAGGAACAGTCAGGGTTTACCCATGTCCTGCAGTGAAGTGGAGTAGAAATCCTGAGAGGATTCCTGTAAAAGTACTGGACCTGGTCCCAGAGACAGCAGCTTCACCAAGGGGCAGCTCTGCCTCAGAAACAATTAGTCTGTCTCAAAGTCTAATTAGTTCAGGCTCAGCACTGTGTATTTGAGGCTCTCCCTGCTCTGGGCTAGCCTGCTTGGTGCTGTTTGAGTGGCTGAATTAATCCAGGGAAGGGAATGGCTCTTCAGCAGGCACACGGTGTCTGCAGTAATTGCAATTTCCCAAGCTGGACAATGAAGAGTTTTAAAGTTTAGTGATGATAAATGAGAGTGTTGGTAGCTGAACAAACCCTGTAAGTGTAAGGCTGGTGGAAAGTGATGTTTCATGGCTGAAGGGTTTGGGTTCACCCTCTTACCCCATCTCAGAATTTATCATTATGAGAAGGAGCAGAGGGAATATTCTCCATGGAATATTCTCCCTTGGTTTCACGGGACATCACTGTGATGGCTTCTAAAAATTCACAGCACAGATGTCTGAATGGTGATATTTCACTTATTAGCTATTCTGGTAGGGCACAGAAGTGTTGCTGACTCTGATCATCTTTTCCTTTATTCCTGTTATCATTTATATCCTGGCTTGCACAGGCATTTTATTTTAGGTGCCCTGTAATAAGGAACAAGTAGACAGCCCTGAGAAAAATGCTGCTATTTGTGATTTAATGACATCATCTAAATAAATATTTCCACTGCTCTAAAATCAACATCGGGGCCTCACAGGAAGAAGATTGCAGGTCTTGACTGTCTCTTTCTTGGGGGAGTGAATTTGTCAGGATTAAAAATACAGATGGACCAAGAGCTGACCCTGGGCCACCTTCCTATCAATCAGTTTATGGAAGGAGTTCTTCCCAATCCAGTCTGCACTTGTAGTGCTTGCTCTATTGTTTGATATATGACCATGTGATTGGTAGCCAAGCTACGCTGATTTAATTTTGAGTACTAAATGACAACAATTTCCACAAAAATATTGCATTATTTGTATCAAATACTTCAAATAAATAATGGTCACCTTCAGAGTAAAGGGCTGTATACAAACCCAAGGTGCACAAGAGTAGAAAAACTTTAGGATTAGTATTTCAGTGTTTCATATTAAGAAAGAGTAAGATTATTTTCAGCTTAGAAAAGACCAGAGAGCCAACAGATGGAGATTTCTGAAACCACTTTCTAAACTTGAAAATTCCAAGGTATTCTGAAAATTGACTTTACCCTTTTGATTAAAGTTTAGAAATGTGGGTTAGTAGAACCTCCAAGACCACTTAGGAGCTACCTCCCATTTAAATCAGAATTTTAGGAATATCTACCTGCATCTATGTTTCAACAGGAAGCTTTAAGATTTGGCCTCAAGCTCTCATTGATCCCAAACCATTTACACAGTACCATCACATCTGTCTTAGCACATCACTTTCACAGCTCAGATTTCTTATGGGAATGTGGCTCTTAGCCACACAAATCTCATGGAAATTCTGCTTTGCTCACTGGACCTCCTGGCACATATTCCTAAGTCATTTATTACATGTAAATCTACAATAAAATAACTATACAAGATTATAAAGAAGTAAAGAATAATAGATTCAAACATTCTCTTCACTTATATTTGTAACTGAATGCTAAAATCTATTTGTCATGAGAAGTTTCCTCATGGCCCGTTCTGCCACATCTGAATCAGTCAAAAAATTAACACCCAACCTTTGCCCAGAATGGATCCTGTCCAACAAATGGGACCAAATTTGGAAAAGAAAGAATTGAGGATGATGCTTTTTTTTTACCTTTTATATTTTATTGCAAAGAGTTTTCTTATTATATTCTGTGTATAATCTATATGAGCCTGTATATAGAAATTGAGGTATATTATGCAGAGGTGCAATGCAGTATTTTCTGTGCAACAAATTTCATTCAATCTACGTCATTTCTGGATCTCACCTCTCACTAAAACTCACAAATCTATTATCTGCTCATTTAGCAGTGTGATCAAATCTGTCCTCAGTGATTTATACATGATACATCACTATTAATATTTAGAGATAAAAATACACTCCTGGAGGAAGTGGAGGCAGGATAAAATCTGTCACTATTTTTTCAGTTGGTTTTAACCTTTACTTGTCGATTTTCTCTCTGGAGTGGCATTATTTGTGGCCATCTCAAAATGAAACTCCCTTCTCGCCAGGCATATTCACAATAATTGTGGCTGCTCTGTAATTGTCCATGCTGAAGTTACCATGGGAACTCCCAACAGTCCCAGGTGCCTCCATGGACCCAAACCAGGAAATCTTCTAACTGCAGCATCTACTCTTGGTTATGTACTTATTTTCTTCTTCCAGTACTTTTCTAGTCAAAGAAGAAAGCAGAATATTGAAATAATGCAACCTTCTGGTATGTTTTTATAGCTGGCTGTGATTTGAGCAGTAAAGATGCCTTTGCCAGTTTGGGCATCATTCATTTTTTCCTGAATTTGGAGAAAGAGATGTTCAAATCCTAAAACTTCCATTGTGGGAAATTATTTGAGTTTGGTCAAGCCCTTTTTACTTTTCCTGGTTAGTAAAGCACTTCTTGATACTTAAAAGAATAATAATAGAATAATATTGATTTAAAAGCAAGCTGGTGAATTGTTCTATGATCTCTCCCCTTCTTTCCACATCACCAGCACTGGGAAACGTTATTAAAAAATAAAACAGCTGTTATGGTCTATATAAAGGATTTTTTTAATTAAACAAAGAACAGAGCAGCCATAATCCTTACCCATGGACACATTTACTGAGCACGAGGTGTGTTGGTGATGGGAGCAAGCTCAGTCACTACACCCAGCTCTGGCAATTGCAGTGATCCAAGCACATTGTTGGGAGGGAATGAGATTCTGCTCATAAAATCCTCATTTTAGAGCATCTCTGGGAAGACACACAATGGTCCTCCTGGTGCACACTCTTCACGTGTCAGAAATGTTCTTTTCTAATGATTTCCTTTAGTGCAGCTCTCTGGGTGGCTTTGATAGGAACAAAATCCTTCCCTTAATTTCTGAGAGCTCCAATTCTGTCCCACCACAGGGACTGTCCATGGACCCTGGGAGGGGACAAACATCCACATCCCTGCCTTTGAGTCCTGTTTATGTGAGACATTCCAGCTGCTTTGACCGTGGAATTGCTGAGGAAATTCCTTTTTGCAGCCCAGAACATGAGGAGAGGTGAACAGAGCTGAGAATAGGGTGGATGTCGTGTCTGAGCACTGGAAGTGATCAGTCAGTGGTGACATTTCGGTGACCTCTCAGCACTTCCAAACAGAACTATCATTATGATCCCAAAGAAAATGTCTTCTGAAATGCCTTATCATTATTATGATCCTAAAGAAAATGTCTTCTGAAATACCTTATCATTTTGAAGATAACAGGATGGATGTGGAGCTTGGCCATCAGGCTCAGTTATAAATACCTGGAACCTCTCCAGTGATGCAGGATCTGAGAGATATTTCTGATCCTAAGCTCCTCCAGGATGCAGGGCAGCACTTTATTTGACCAAACTTGTGTGTTAATCCTTTTGCAGGCCCGAATTTACAGCCCAGAAGGCTCAGGCTGTGTATCTGTGCACACAGAGCTAATGTGGATTTACACCATCCAGCCTCTCCTTGTGGCAGCACAGCTAGTGTTAAACAGGACCTGAAACTGTCCCCAGAGATCAAGGCACAACTCAAACTCTCTGATGAGGTTTTTGGGGTTTTTTTGGGGTTTTTTTGGGGTTTTTTTTTGGTTTTTTGTTTGTTTTTTTTCTGTTATAGTCTAATGTTGAAAAACCTCTTTCATTTATTCATAATTTCTTTTTTGAACATCAATACCTCAGATTGTTTCAGTGCAGGCCCTGCATTTCTGAGATCTTTACCCCTGCTCTTAATTTTTAAAAGCCATTTCTGTCTGCTTCATTAGAAAGGAGAAGGCCAGAACTTTCTCAATCCAGCATTTTTCTGATATTCACAAAAACTTTAGGTTAAAAGGACATTTTATTTCTTTCCTTTAATCACTGGTCAGGACATCCTAGAGCTGTTTTTATTCTGAGCTGGAGGCTGGGTAGAAATGTTGCATTTGCATAGCCAGGGCCATAGCAGATGCTCCAGGGACTGTTTCAGTGGCTTCTTAAGAACCCTATGAGTTTTTTAATCTATTTTCATTCCAAAAACCCACTCCAAACAAACAAACTACAAAATCCCCAAGACAAACTGTAAAGGAGCTTGTGGTTTTGTTAATTTGTGAGTGAAGTTCTCTAGGTCTCTGTAAAGTGTTATAAGGGCTATAAGTGTTATAAGTGAAGGAAATATTACTTTGACATCTTTGAAGGATGGTGATGTTTTGCCCCAGAGCTGTTATACTGCAGTTACTTTTTTCTTTTTTTTTTTAATAAATAAAAGATATGGTCTCTTCCATATCTGTCTCTAACCAATATTCATTCCCACTTTGAAGCTTCAGGCAGGTCAGCAAAGGGGACATGGAAAAGAGAAATAACATTGCTGACACTTCAAATTGCAAATTACTTTTCAGGAAACACAAACTAAGCCACACTGAAATCATGACCAGCCAAAATATCACTGGCACATCAATCCACTCTCATTATGCATACAGAGATATAAAAAGAAGAGCTGCTTTTTTTGGCCGTGGCACTCATTCCTATTTTTAAATTGTGCATATTTAATCATTAGAGAATAGTTTGCAGCATTATAGAGATGCTGTTAGATGACTCCATCTGTTCTGTGCTATAGTTTGGCAGGGGGAATTCCCATATGCAGTTGTCTGGAGGTTTCCCATCCACTCACCACGCCTCAAAGTGGAGAACTTGGAATTTCTTAACTAGATGGCGTAAAACTCTGCTTTCAGCGTGCATCAGCTGCTGATTTCCTTAAGGCTTTTCTCAGTGGGTTGTGATTTGAGGTGAGGAATATAAAAAATCCTGTTGATAGCAGGGATTTCCTCATCCTTTATAAAAAGGTGAAATGTGTGTTATAAAAGAAGGCAAAACCAAAAATCCCAAATCTGTGTGCTGTGCCCCTTGTCGAGGTCCTTTAGGGGTGAGAGCCCCAGGCTGCCCAGCTGTGCACAGCTGGAGGTTTTGGCACAGGGGGTGTTCCATGCATGGGCTGTGTGTTTGTGAGCTGAGGTCCCAGCGAGGAGCAGCACAGCCCCTGCCTGTGCTCTCTGCCCTGCTCGGGGGATTAACACCGATTTCTTTGTCCTGGGTTTTCTCTGTGCTTAACAGACGTGTCCATTTCTGTATTCCCGCTGCTGCTGTGTCTGTATTTGTTTATTTCTGCTACTAATTGTGGGTGCTGTGCTGTGCCAGCCCGTTACTAACCACGCAGTGTTTCTCCCTCTCCTGTCTCTTCCAGGACTGTCATGTAAATATCCACTTCTTCAAGGTAGTTCTCTCCTTGGTGTTCTCCTACACACAACCCCCTTTACCAGCATCTGAAGTTTATTGAGTTTAATTTCATTCTCACCATCTTTTAAGGATGCACTTGTGGTTTTTTTCCACTTCAAGCTTTTCTAATTGATCTTGTAAAAAAAATTAAAAATTGAAGTACGAATCTTTCATGATTTGTTATAAAATGATCCCCAAATCAGAATTTTACTACAAAAAGAGAGTGATCAAACATGAGCAGATGCAGTGTGCCTTTCTTTTTGGAGGAATTACTTAAATGAAAGCCACCTTCTCAAGGAAAATGGAAAAAGGTGCATCTTTAATTGGAAAGACATTCATGGAACTTTAAGTAACTTTCACTGATAAAATAATGCTCATGGTCACTGTATATTTAAATAGATAAACTCAGATAATAGAGCATGCATGTTTGATGATTTAACATAGTACATCTATTGCTGGATGTTTTTTGGAGAATGCTATATTGTAAGAGATATTACCCATGTGCACAGATGCTCTGATACCTGAAGTACCAATTCACCTGTTTATTTCTCATTTTGCTCCTTTCACTGCTCCCCACATCACTGAGTTACTGCCATTAAAATTACATCTCAGCATTGAGAACATACTTGTGTTTTGCTTATATTTGCATGTATCTCTAACAAATTGTTTTGCTTTATTAGGGCAAAGGCCACTGGCACAAACCACACTTGCAGTTTCATACATTGATTAAGTTACCATTTAAATGAAAATTTGAAGCTCCTTTGTTGTAAATTGTTCTAAGACTCTTAGATTATTGAAGCCATTATCATCTTCAAATAGTATTTTAAAACTGAAGTTGACCTGGAGCAGTTTACATTATCACTCAAGGCTTGAAAAAAATTAAACAACAAACGTTATTTTTTAGAGTTGTTTATATTATTAATGCATGATTTTAACAAATGTTCTGACACCGAACCAGAAAAATCAAATTAATCACTTCTCTTAACCTTGATTTTTTTTATCTCAGAAAAGCCTGTGCAGAAGAGAGCTGCCCTTCCTCAATCCTTTACACCTCTTCATATTTGAAAATAAAATCACCTGGTGGCTTCATTGGTGACATTTGTTTTATGCTGGGAAGTTGGAAGTTTCTCTGCTTGAATGCGTTTTTAAACCAGAGCAAAAGTCACCCTGATAAAATGCATCTGGCATAAATAGGAAGTTTTGTCACCTCATTGTAAAATCCAGGCCTTGAAGAGCACTGATTTAAGATGACCAAAGTCCTTGGTTAATTCGTGTTTCCACCATAGGAGTGCACCCAAAAAAAAAAAAAAGGACTGAAGGGTTTCCTACAGCTGCTGCTTCACGGGCAAAATTCATGTTTAGTCCTGGTGGATTATCAACATGAATTCCATGGGAGACAGCTGGCACTCTGTTTGTATAGGGACACTCTGGAATTCGAGGTTTTTCATGGAAAAAATGCTTCCTTGTTCATTGTCTGTCTTTTCTCACTGGATCACCTCCAATCTCCATTCCCCTGCTGCTGGCAGTGAGGCTGAGCCCTGAGCTTAGCTCAGGAGCATCCCTGGGGGGGATCGTGGTCCAGGAGATCCCTGTGCCAGGAGCAGCTTTGGGAATGACCTGTGGGAATCTCTTCGTGGGGGGCTGCTGGGGAGCTTTCATGCCCAGGTTTACAGGGTTGGAACTGAAAAGAAGCAGCAGGAGCATTGAAGGAGGAAGGGCTGCATTCCTCAGGATAACACAACAGTTCTGAGCTGGGAACCAGTAAATGCACAGAAATTAATTTGTAATATCACAGCAGATGGGAGATGTTGTGAATACTTGTTTATGGAATAATCAGACACTGGGAGGGGCCCACACCTGCTTTTGTGCCATTACAAAGTGTGTATTTAAATAGATTATTTCTCCACATCGTGCAGAAAACACCTTCATCTCTGTGTGTGCATGTGTGAGAGAGAAATCATTTCAGAGCACATTAAGATTCAGATACAGAATTCCAAGGTTTTAAGATCAGTCTTGGTCTGCAGCTTTGTGTGGCCGGTGGGGTTTGATTGCAGGGATTTGCTCTGAGATCAGGGAGAGCTAAAGTCTTTAAAAATCCTTTTAGGACAGAATTTTAATTTTTTTTTTCCCTTATTGAAATAAGTTTATGCTTAAAAGCACATTCCACACTCCGGGTTTGTTTTTTTTTTTTATTATTGAAAACTAGCAGTAATTTGCATAATTAAAGAATGGAGGAGCATATAGAAAAGCAATTCTTCTTGTGGCACTTAGGAGTTCGCTGTTGTAGCATCCTATTTGCTTTTGGGGATTTTTATTACCACCACCACAGGATACTTCTGCAAGAATTCTTGAATATTATTCCTAGGCAGCCTCTTTAATTACATTTCATCTCGTTAGGCACTGCTCTGTTGCAGGGGAGAGAGTGTTTGGCAATAAAGGCAGGAAACAAAGTGGACTCAGGTGGCTGCAGGATTATTAAACAGATTAAACATGTTGACAGTGCCAAATGAGGAACTGGAAACTCTTCCCTCTCTGGATTTCACAGCTCACACACACAGACAGACATTGTTGTCCAAGGCAATATCCCCTGAAATTCCTGCCTGAGGATAGATCTATCCCTTTTCCGATGTCTTTCAGTGTCATTTGACTTCACTGTCTCCATTTTCGAGGGACCACGGTTACTTCACCTTGTGCCCGGCACATTTAGGAATATTTTAGAAATCGTGTGTTCAGGTACTTCACACAGTTATAACTTCTGTCCAGCAAGACAAAAAGAGTTTAAGAAAAATAATTGAATAGAGAATGTTGTTATAATGTTGTTATAAACCCCACAAAAAAGATCTGTTGAGGAGCTCCATGAAATATTAAACTGCTGTCTTGTCCTTTCAGATTCCCTTTCTTTCTTTATCCTAAGTTGAGGTTGAGAAAATAATTTCTCCTCAGAGTGAGAAACCACAAGAGGTCAGCAAAGAACAGGGCAAAGCTCCCAGAGCTGAGCTGGCTCCTGCAAAATACCTGAAAAGAAGGAAATCATCCACATTGTTTGTGTATATATATACTTAAAAAATACAAACCCGTTAATTTAAACCACAATTCCAGTAAAATTCAGCATAACATTTTTTCACACGGTCCTTTAATTCAAGTTTGGTAACTGGCCCTGATGAGAATTTTCCCTCTAATCAAAATATTTTATAATTGCAGGTGTAAAAGCAGGTACTGCTCTGCTCACCTCTGGATTGCTCTGCCCAACACTTTGGTGGCTTCAGGAGTGGGGTTCCCGTGTCCTTGGACATGCTTTCTGCAAAAGGCATTTTTGATCCTTTCCACGTACAGCACAAATATTTGTAGCAGGCAAATCCTTTAAGTAAATTTACTGTTGGTAATTAACAGGGTAAATGTTAATTTAAGAGGAGGAGGAGAGGAAATGAGGGGGAAATAAAGCAAAGATATAAAATAGTTGGTATTTAAGTGCCATGTAGAGTTTTATCACCTACCTCATTTATATCTTTATGAAACATCCCATTTGCCCTCATGCCTTTTTGCTAGCAGTGAGAATGCTATGATTTTTTTTTTTGCCAGCTCTTTTTTCAATAACTATTTTAGCCATTGAAAGAAAAAAACGCATTTTCATTTTGATAGATTGCGTTTTTTACTAATTACATCACAGTTCGCCGTAGTGACACTGTCATCATGACAGTGAATCTCAGGGTGCTGATAAACAGCTTTTTGGTGATTTACATCTCTTCAGTGTTCCCCTTGCTGCAGAGGAGTGCTGCTGCAGTGTAAATTCACCAAGGAATGGCTGAAATCCGTGTGTGAACCTCAGGAATCCTGGATGGTGTCCCTGGTACCGAGCACCTCCCTGGTTTCCAACAAAACTCTGCTGGTGAATTATAAACTGGCCTTAGGTTATGGCATGAAGATTAAACCTGTCTGGTGAGGCATTAGGTCTTGCTAGGGCTTAGAAATGAACTCCTCTCATTTCAAATTCTCAGCATCCTGGTAATTAAGTTGTAGAAAGTAGGAAATTGATAGTCTATCATAGCATCTGTAATTACATGGAATTGGAAATGCAATAATGTAAGAAACAGGCTGCCACAATGACAGAGAACATTTCACTGAATGGGAGGGCTTTTCTTCCAGGTTTTGACTTGAAATTTATTGGATTTATTTGCTTTATTAAAGGCTTGCTAATGGCTCAACACATTGATCAAAGTCCCCACTTCATGTGTACATGACTGGAAACCTGAATGGGTCCTTCCTTGAGACTTGGATAAATCATTGTTATTTCAGTTTTTCCGTCCTTAGTATGAGCTTTTCTGGTTCTGTCAGTGACATCTTCTAAGGTTTGTCTGAGATCTGGGCTGCTCTGATGCTCCTTGTGCAGGGTCCAAGTAGCAACAGGCAGAACTGAGCATTCATTTCACACCTGCAGCCCCTGGGCTGGAATAGTGAAGCTGAAATTTGACTGTCCAGGCTGTTTCATCCTCACATCTCACCATCCATTTTGCTATTTTTGTAAGTGATGTGCAGAATGTTACCTGTAATGGGTTTGGGTTAATTCAA
>VZSR01001033.1:2712324-2750115 GCA_013398615.1 Brachypodius melanocephalos | reverse complement strand
CTTCCCACAGGGACATCTGAGGAGCTCTTGGGGGTCTAGCAAAGACCTGCTGAGAGCCTTTTGCCACGTGAGAAGCGGGGATTTTGTTAGAATTTTTAGAGGGATTAAATCATGGCAAGGAGACATTCCTGCTCCACAAATCTCAGTTCTTGGCATGTGAGATAGGTTGTCCTGTGGCTGCCCCTGAATTCCTGGAAGTGTCCAAGATCAGGTTGGATGGGGCTTGGAGCAGCCTGCTGTGGTGGAAGGTGTCCCTGCCCATGGCAGGGGGTGGAATGGGATGATCTTTGAGGTGCATTCCAGCCTAAAGTGTTCAGTGATTCTGTGACTCTGAGCCAAGCCCTGGGCAGTCTCTCCTTGTGCTGCTGAGCAAACTCTGGGGTTTGGAGCAGACCACGCTCCCGTTCCATCGTGCGTTCACTGTCTGCAGCCACTGCACAGGCAGAGCAGAGGGGGTGGGTGGAAAGATGAGGAGGGAATGCTGCCATCCACGTGAAGCACAGCTGGGAGAATCCAGAATTCAGCTGGGAACAGAGCTCTGGATTTACCTCCCTGCCAGGTGTTGGTGGGACCAATAAATAAAGGATGAACTGTGGCTCTCCACACAGCACTCTGCTCGTGTGGAGGGAGTTCAGCATTGTTGTTAAATATTTTTTCATTTATCACTTTTTCCTCTCGAAAATGTGGTGCCAGGGATGATCCTGCTGGCATCTGGGAACTCGCTGGGACTGAGTTTCCCTGACAACCGAGGAACACATCCTCTAGTGAGCTTCTCACAAAGCTTGGTGTTTGCTTGGATATCTGACCATGGGAGAGGCTGTGGGTTTCTCCCTCCTGTGCTTGGGGGGTGGCTGCAAGTTTGGGCAGGTTTGGATGCTGATGTTCGTTTTCCATGTGGGAACAAAGCCAATCTCACCCAGCTGAGTGTTGCAAACAGCAGCAGAGGAGAAGCAGTGGAGAGCAAAACGAGGTGTTAAAGCACTGACATCGTGGAAGGACACTCGTTGCCCCAAAGAGATTGGGAGTAGGAGAGGGAATTTTGCGTCTTTTTTTTTTTTTTTTAATCCTCACAACATTTATTTATTATTGGCTAATGTGGAAAATGATCAATTCAGGTTTTTTGTAATTTCTAAGAATCCCTACTACAGATATCCACAGAGGGCAGAAGAGCCAACATTCAGATTTATTGTTTTGTCCTATTCGATTTTCTTCACAGGAAAAATCAGAAAGTTTTGAAAAGAATCATCAAGAATTACTGCAACTGCCATAAAGAATAAAGAATTACTATTCCCTAAATCACTTCTGTTTCTTCTTTGCATCACGCTTCTCATTAAATTTTGGATAACTTTTTTTTCTTATTTGATTAAAAGTACAATTGTTACTCTTAAATTAAAAAGAAATCCAAAGCGTTTTTACTGCGAAACCTGAGATATCTTTTCCAAAAAGCACCTATCAAACTCCCAGAGTCTCTCCAGTGTAGCACACTGTAATTTCTTAACACTCCATGGAGAAGTGAGTTTGGGCTGAATATATAAGATATGTCTCACCTGTGGTTTCAGGGTAAAAGAACTGGCCGAGATAAGGTGCGTCCAAAGCAGAGGAAGTAAGATGATGTGCATGTCTTGTTTTCTTTTTAGATTAACTTTCCTGCTACCAGTGCAGACTAATTTATCTTTAACATTCTGTTTTCCTGGTTGGTTTGCTGCAAGCTGGCTTCGTTGTAACAATACTGTGTTTTTAGCCAAGATAATAAACCAAGGAGTTGGAATGTGGATAGAAAATTAATGCGGGGCCTGAAATGCTGTCTACAACTTCAGCAAGTTTTAATAGCCATAAAATAAAGGGGGGTTCAAATAGGATTCTGCAATTTTCAATTTTAGTCATGGTAGGAAAGGCAAAATATCAATCTCTTCCAATAAGCTTTTAGGAATATTTTGAGTTTATGTCCCTTCTGTAGCTGCAAAATTGGTTTTGGTCTGGCAGCCTGGAAGAGGATATTGGCTGCATGGCATTTTCTGTCTGCTACAGCCAAGGTGTTTCAGATATAAAACTCATGATAGAGCTCACTGAAATGTTTTGAAATTTCACTTCTTCCCACTCTATTTCCACTAGGACTAAGCCAAAAAGCAGGAATTCACATGCCAAATGTGAAAAAGGGGTTTTTGCATGCTTCTGAAGGGATGGTGGCTGGCCAAGGTGATGGGAAATGAGGATCTTTGATAAGGTTGTGATAATTTCATGAGTTCCTGCCACTTTGGGGCTATGTGCTTCCTTTGAGTCGGTCTGGTTGTTCCCCAGCATCCCCTGGCTGCCCTGTCCCTGGTTTTTCCAGCTGGTTTGCAGCAGGGTTCTCTCTTTACCCCTCCCATGGCAGCTGAGCCAGGGGTTAAGCAGGATTTTTGTCACCTTCCCACGGGCACAGGTCACTCAGAGCTCAGCACATCAATGAACTCCTGCCCTGCTCAGAGCCCACCTGAGCACACAGGAGGAACCCCGTGTTCCCAAAAATCTGCCATCTGCAAAAAGAGATTCTCAAACTGAGAGTGACATCTAATTTAAAAAAAGCTGAAAGATGGGAGTGAGAGGAGTGCGTCTGTTGCTCATTGAATCTCAGTGCTCAGAGGATGCAGAGAGGCCTTGGCTGGGTTCTCAAATATTATTTTAAGATCCTGCCTTCAGATCCTGACAATTCCAGCCCGTGTTGACTCTGAGTGCAGTGCCTCCAGCTCTGGAGCCAGCAGCAGGCACAGGAGCCTGCTGGTGAACCTGCCATGCCTTCTTTTATGGAAAAAAGTGCTGGAAACCCCAGAGCCTGGGCTTGCAATGCTGCAGAGAGCCCTCCCCACCTGGTTGGCAGGTTTGTACCTGAAAAAAAAATCTTAAAAAACAAATGGCCTTGGAACAAAATTGGATTTTTTGTTTCGAGTTACGCATTTTTCGAACAAGCTGCCAACAGTCTGCCCAGTGGGTTTAAAGTGTAAGAAATAAAGATGATGCTTTTCATTCAGGGCCTGATTTGGATCTCCCTTACTCAGTGAAAAGGAGGATATTGAAATTGCTTTGTGCATCAGAAAAGCAAGATCTTCATCTGAGATCCCAATTGTGGAAGCATCACAAAAGGCACGGCCAGCAATGCTGCTCCCTTGAGCCACCTCTTTATCTTGTACAAATAATGGATATTGGGATTTTGGGGGGTTTTTTTTCCCTTGTTTTGCTCATGGCTCAATCTTGTGTGGCCTCGAGAGGAGCTTTGTGCTGCCAAAGAGCTCCAGCACAGATTTGTCCCAGGAGCCAGATCTGCCCTGGGAACATCCCTTGCAGACTCAGGGGTTTAAGACATCCAGGACTGGCTCTCCCTAAATGTTTTACACAGCTCTTGATCCTGATCACCATCTCCAAGTGCTGCTTTCATGCAAACAAATAATCACATTGCTGTGGAAGAAATTCCCCATTCCAAGCTGTATTCCAGGTTTTTAAATAAAGAGATCTAAACTTGCAAAATTCATATCCCTGTGGCAGGGTGTAAGATTTTCTGCACTTAGAAAGTTGCAGGAGGAGTCATCCAAGCTGAATGTGGTTTTCAAGTGACAGGAGGTTATTTTGTCAGAAGATTATCTGACATTACAGCAAGAGTAGATGGAGTCTGTGAATCAAGTGCCTCTCAATTTTATGGTTTTAAACTCCTCTGGGGAGGGGAAAGTTTGTAACTCCCAGTTTCCAGTGCTGGCTTTCAAAGGGAGCTGTTGTGTGACTTTGAATAAACCTCCATTTCTATAATTTTCTTTATCTGAACAAGATGGATAATATACAAATATTGTCCTTTTTTGAAGCAGAGAGCGGTAATCCTGAATTATCAAACACACATCACTGGCAAAAAGTAAATTAACCATATTAGAGGTTATTAACCAGACCAAAACACCAGACAGATGGGGAAAGCACTTACATCCCAAAGAATTATTAAACCTTATTGGCTTTGCTTCTGCTGGTATGTGGGATTATTTTGAGAAAGAAAAAAAAAAAAAAAGGATATTATCTTGTACCCTGCATTATCTTTTGGTGAGTCTTACTTCTTTCTCTTCTATTAACTCTGAGATTTGCAATGCAGCTTACCTGAGCCATGCCATGGTGTCTCATGTGAAATACTGAGACTTGCAGCCTCCTGTAAAGCAGAGTGTCTGGCCAAGGCAGAGCCCTTGTCTGTAATATTCCCCTTCCTCCCTTTTCCAGATCAACCCTTGATTGAAAATCAAAGTTGATTGTACTGCTGGTTTGAAAGTGGCCATGTTCGTCTGCATTAATTCTCATGCGTTGTGGGATTTTTTTAATGCAGGTTCTTTTTCTTAGTGCATGTCAGAATTCTCTTTAACTCTTGCTGTGCGGTGACTTGTTGAATTCCTTTTTAAATGAGAATGTTTTGAGGAGGTTGTTTATATCCTAAAATACTTGATGTACATTACAGCATGGTATTTTTGGATAGCCTCTTCTTTTTTTTTTTTTTTTTTTTTTTGTATTTCAGAACAAAAGCACCATTTAAGCTGCTTTTGGCATGAAAGTAAATGATCATTTTTATTTTGTTTCTGGGCTTTGCTTTGGTTTTGCTCTTTTAACGAGATAAGCATATCTGCTTTATCTGGTTATACATGAACACAAAGTTTTCCACTTTAATTCCCTCAAGAATGTCAAAAGTATTGCTGGAATGAGTCTTTGGAGGTGTGTTTGTGCATATTCTGTTATGCAGCCTTTCACCTGGGAATGCCACCTCAGACCTGGCCATTTCCAGTTCTAACTTCCACCCAGAGATCCCTCCCTTCTGCCAGGAGAAGGGGCAGTTCTTCTCACTTTGCTGTTTTTGTGTGTGTATGTGTGTGTGTGTTCTTCAGAAAGCCAAACTTGGGCCAGCTGGTAACAAAGTCATTACTTCAACAGAAGACAAGAGCTCAAGTGTGCCATCCAACAATCTGGACAGGGTGAAGCTGACAGATTTCAACTTCCTCATGGTTCTTGGAAAGGGCAGCTTTGGGAAGGTAGGAATTCTTCAGAATTAATCCACTCACTTTCCTTTTCCTTTTTTTTTTTTTTTTCCTTGAGGAAGAATGGATAAACAGCTCTCTAAGAAGCAAAATCCAGAGTCAAATGGATGTGCATTTTTGAGGAAGGATTTCGTAACAGGGAGTAAAGTTATTCCCCCTAAGGCCTGGCAGATTTACATCCTGATTGGCAGTTTCCTTAAAAAAATAAAAATAAATTTAAAAACTCAGACTGTTGGGCAAGATGAGAACTCGTTGCTGACTTTCAGATTCTCACTTCTTGGCAGTTTCAAGGAAATTGTCTCCTTTTCTGGCTTTAATACCTAGGTCACTCTGCCAGTTCTGGAAGTCACCAACATTGGTATGGTTGAATATTGGAAAAAAACCAAGAAGTGTGTATAAATATATTAGAAATCCAATAGCTGAGAGAACAGACTGCTATTTTTTCTGCCTGTTTGAACAAAACTCAGGTGATAAAATGGCCTTTACTGAAGAAGTCTCCTGGGACTTAACGTTTTATCAGCCCTTCAGCAGCAAGTCCACAATCAACCAGTGGGTTTGGGCACAGGCTGTCTGAAGTGTGCAATGATCATGATTCTGGAGTTTTGATCAAATTTGTCTATACAAATTAAAGGGAAAGCTGGCTTGCCATCTCTCTGAATCTTCGGGCATCTTGATGCCTTGGGAAGGCTGACCTGAAACAAAGACCGGACAGAGCCAGAGAATAAAGTAGGGATTTATTGAAAGGCCTTTAAAGATATACCTTGGACAGGACAAGAGCCTGGCCAGGGCTACACCCAAGGCACAAAAATGGCTGACTGGTCACAGGGTATTACATTTTTATAAGTTTTGGTCCATTTGCATATTGGATTGAACTGTCCAATTCCAGCTCCAGCTTGTCAGGTCCCGTCCTTCTTGTTCTTCCCTTCAGCCACCCTTGGTTGTGCTTTTGGGGCTGAAAGTTGTCCTTGGTGTGCAGCAGGAAAAGGATTTGTTTTGTGTCCGTGCTGTGTGCAGAGCTGAGTGACCCTGACTGTGAGCTCAGAGCTGCACCCCTGGGTGCACAGAACATGAAAAACATGAAAGCTAAAACTTAAGGCATCAATCTGAGTGACCCTCCCTCCCTGGCCTGGGGGATTTTCACACCACTGTTTCTTCTTCCTGCAGGTGATGCTGGCAGACAGGAAGGGCACCGAGGAGCTCTATGCAATCAAAATCCTGAAAAAGGACGTGGTGATCCAGGACGATGACGTGGAGTGCACCATGGTTGAAAAACGAGTCCTGGCACTGCAGGATAAGCCCCCATTCCTGACACAGCTCCACTCTTGTTTCCAGACAGTTGTACGTCAGCTCTGTCTTTTTTGCCACCCTGATGTTCCCCAGGTCATGGTTTTCATCACTCCAGTAACAATTATTATCATCCAACCCATGTATGGTAGCCTCTGCACGTAGAGAATGGTGAAGAAATCCCACATGTAACTAGCCCTTGTATCTTAAATATAAAAAAAATCATTTGAAAGATTTTGTTTCATGCAGTCGTTCAAGCAAGCCAGCGTGGCAACTCCTAAATGTGTTTTTGCTAAGTCAGAGCCTCAAGCCCAGATTCCAAAGGTTCCCAAATAATTTTAAAGCTCTTAGAATAGTATTTGTAAAGTCTTAATGGCTTTTATTGTATCGTGGGGTTATTAGTCATGAATCAGTGTCAGTGGATTTAATTCCATTTTCTGTCACTTCTGGGTCACAGTAAGGAGCTCTTTTTCTTTTTTCCTTATGAAATGGATCTTTGCCCATCACTTTGCAAAACATCTCCCAGTGGCACACTTGAGGATGGATCTGATGGCCTAGTGTCACCGTGCCAGCCTCTTGGATGACGTGGAATTATGGAATTACTGAGGCTGGGAAAGCCCTCTAAGATCACCAAGTCCAACCATCAGCCCACATTCACCATGAAACCATGTCCTCAAGTGCCACATCCACACCATCTTCCAAAGGAAAACTTACTAGGAACAATCAGAAATGGCCCCAAAACAATTTGGAATTTTGGACCATCGTTGATTTTTTTTTTTTTCCATTCATTTTTAGAGACAGATTTTCAGACTGAGCTATATTTGAATAATTCTTGAAACCATTGGAGACAAATAATCTGTAAAACATGGCACTAAAATTACCAAAACTAGACAGATCTCATCAATCATTTACTCTTGAAGGTTGAACAAAACATTCTGCTTCCATTTCCTGATCTATAAATTTTTTTCCCAGTCCTAATAATCCTAAAAGCTTTTTAATAACGTGCTAGTGACTTTTTTTTTTTTTCTTTTTGGCTGATCAATGAATATCTAATATTGTCTCTAATGTATTTATGTGCCTCTTCAATCCTTTTTCCTAGGACCGGCTGTATTTCGTGATGGAGTATGTCAATGGTGGGGATCTCATGTATCACATCCAGCAAGTAGGAAAATTTAAGGAGCCACAAGCAGTGTGAGTGTTCATCTATTTAAATCATGTCATCATCTTGATTTTACACTGTAGGAGGATTTGGTCTCTTCTCAGGCTCAGGGTGAAGTCCAGGCTGGCTTTTGTTTGTTTTTAAGGCCCAAAATCTGGACTTTGTGTTAAAAATGTTGTTTGAACACACAGACCAAAGGTAGCTGTGCCTTTATTCAAAACTACAGCACAAAGGGCAGGAGAGGCTTACTTGAAAAGTGACAAGAATTGAAGCAGGGCAGCAGGAAATTAAAGATGTTACTCCATATTCCAATGTTGCTTTTAAAATCAAATATTAAAAAAAAACCAAAAAAACCCCAGTGAGTAGAATACCTCAGTCTGAATTACTGCTGTAGACAAAGGCAGTACAAATAGACTCAGAACTGTAATATAAATTACAGTTTATGCAAGATAAATTCAATGTATAGCTTGTAAGAATTTCTGTGATATATTTGTGAGGAGTTAATAAGGAATTAGGAGTTGTTTATCTACACGATTCTTTTCAGGTAATTATACATCTGGCACATCAGTGAGCAGCTGAAAATGATCTGTAGCACATTTTAAGAGTGAATAGATCCATCAGTACCATTTTAGCCATCCTTATAATACCTCATCACCACTTGGTAGTGTTTCATAAATCATTTACTAATGAAACCCTAAAATCGAGGGTGACCAACTGCTTTAGGCATTCAGTTAAAATAATTAATCATTTTGATTTAAGCACTTGGGGCTTGTTTAAACGAGAGGCCTTTTAACCAGAAGCATTTCAGATGCAGACAAACATTTTAACAACTCTCTGAATCAAACCGAGGTGGTGTCAGATCATCCTCCACTCCCAGCTAATGCAACTTGCCAGCACTTGATAAAATCTGTGCTGCTTCATGACAGCTTTTGCCTGTGCTGCATCTTCACACGTGTTCCCAAACACCTCTGATGGAGTGGTGCAGAGCTCAGTTGCTTCCTCTCCCTTGTGCTGAGCCTAAAAATTAATCTCGTCTTGAAATAATCCTCTCGCACGTAACTTGCACGGTTCCACAGCGACCAGCTTCAAACAGCCACCAGGATTCTATACCTCTTAACTGCATTCAGCAATTATATTTTATATGGTAATCATTTTAATTAGCTTTGTGTAATTAATCCATTAACGGGCTGTATAAAGGAACACTGTTTCTGCAAATTATTTCATGCCGCGTGAATTGCGATGTACATTGAGCTGCATCCTGAATTCATCAATCTGTGATTAGAGATAAGGACCTTTGCAGCAGAGTTAGTGAAAAAAAAAAAAAAAAAAAAAAAAAAAAGCTGTGCTCCAGCTGCACCCTTTTTTTGTGGTCCAGGGAGCCATTTTCCAAGTTTTGTTTTGGATTTTGCGTTATTTTGTCATCAAGTACTCAAAATGTATCTGTTAAGGTCCAGCTGAAGTGATGTCTTTTATGTCAACTGTATATATACACTACAGATGACATATTTCATATGCTACTGTATTATCATCCTTCATTCTGATTCATTTCCAGTTTATTTTGCCAGAAGAAAATCATGAGGCAGTAAGAAATCTGTTGAGGTTTTTTTCTTTTCCCCCCACACAGGTTCTATGCAGCTGAGATCTCAATTGGGTTATTCTTTCTCCATAACAGAGGGATTATTTATAGGTGAGTATGATCTAACATAAGTAATTTCTGAAGTATTTTTAAAATTCCCAAAATGATCCCTTTCTTTAACATTTCAGTGTATTTTTAAAACAGAAAGCCATCAGTGTAGAGCTCTTTTTGTTGTGTTGCTGCTGGTGAGGTGGAAATCCAAGCCCTATTTTAGCTGAGCTTTCTGACCTCTGTGCTCTAACAAAACCTCCTCTTGAAAATGGAAAACTTCATGTTTTGTATTTCTGTGTGACCTTTAATAACATTACACATTCCAAAGTCTCAGGGGAGGGATCAGACACAGCCACCTCTTCATTCACTGTCCAGCCCAGAGCAGCTGTGGCTGTCCCTGGATCCCTGGCAGTGTCCAAGGCCAGGTTGGACAGGGCTTGGAGCAGCCTGGGACAGTGGAAGGTGTCCCAACCCATGGCAGGGGGTGGAATGGGATGGGCTTTAAGATCACTTCCAACCCATTCCAGGATTTTAAGGTCATTCTTAGATGTCTGCCCAGCAGTCTGAACCTCCCCTCACAAACAGCTGCAAATATTCCTTATTCAGAATAAGCTCACCCTAGCTGATCCCAAACATTAACCTTAAATTCCTGTGATTCTTCCCAGAGATCTGAAATTAGATAATGTGATGTTGGATTCAGAAGGACACATTAAAATTGCTGATTTTGGAATGTGCAAGGAGCACATGTTAGATGGAGTAACAACCAGGACCTTCTGTGGCACTCCAGACTACATTGCACCAGAGGTAAATATTGACCCTGTCAAGAACCTTTTAGTCTCTTAAAGGAAATTGTCCCTCCACATTTTATACCACTGGGTTTGCATGGCTCTGTATTCTCCGTGGATGGCACCATTTAATTGTTGCAGGTGTATTGAATATATTTGTGAATTAATGCAATGTAATCAATAAGACTTCACTGTTTTAAGAAATACCTGGTTAATTGAAAAACTAACTTTTTATGAGATAAAATTCTGTTCATTAACAAAAAACTTTAAAAAAAAAACAGACTCACCAATTTCTGATCTAAATTTGCAGTCTGGAAATACTATTATACTAAACTTTGCAATTTGTCAGGTTGTACAAACATCGTGGGTGTTGCTGAGCTTGTTGGTGAGATCAAGAAATATTTCACTGGGAGCAAACAATGCTGCTTTAATCTATTCCTCCATAGGTTCACACAGCTGCCAGCACTCATTCATTTAAAGGATTATTTGGCATTTTCAGGACATCACAAACCGCTCACTGTTTTTTGAGAAGGGACTCGAGGTCTTGAAGCTTTTTGCTGACCTCTCTGTTAAACCACTGTGGCCTTCTCCAGGCCATGTCCTGCAAGTGCTGCACACGTGCAGTGAGTTGCTGCTCTTCAGGAAAGCACCTGTCATTGAAGGCCTCTTCCAAAATTCCAAATGTTGTAATAAATCCATAATGTGCCTTGAGTTTTCCATGACTTGGCCATACCTGTGCAGCTTTCAAGCCACTGGAAATGACATCGAAGCCTGAACCAGCTTCAGTGGGTCTGAAATGAAAATATGACCGTGAGAAGCTCAGTTGTGCTTTAAGGCACCAGGATAAGTACGAGCTTAGAGTTAAGACTTTGAGTCTGGATATGATTTGTATTTCCATAGTTGAGGTCTAAAGAATTGAAAACAAGCACATGTGGTGATTTGGATATAATTCAAATATATGAATATTAAAATCTGGTCTTTGTGCATACTGAGCTTTCAAGAGTCTTGATTTGTTTGGCAGCGGATTTGATGCAGGAGGCTGGATCCTGATCCAAGAGACTCAAGTTGATCACTGGGTACTGAGCAAGAGGCAGCTCTGGCTGAAGCATTGCTGGCTGTAATTGAATGTTTGTTGGAATAGGGGAGATTTATACACGGACAAGTAAATTATTGTCTAAAGGTGAATTTTGTCATCTCTGTGAAATTGGAATGAAAACTAGTTTGGTTTTTTTCCCGCTTGCTAATTCGTGCTTTTCAGAGTGAAATATTGTGTGTTATACACCCTTGTTTTCTCACCATGTGCTGTTGCTTGCAGCAGGGTATCAGAACAACCAGAGTAGTATTTCATTTTCTTCTGTCAAAACATAAATGAAGCCAATATTACAAATTAGTGTCCTTTCTGTGGCAATTGTCTTGTGCCAGTTAATGCCAAAGAACATTTTGTCAATACCAGAATGCTCAATGTGGGTCAATGCTAGAGCAAATTATTTTACTTTATTTGGAAATTTCATACGAAGAAATAAACCTTTTACCAAAACATCCAGCAAGTGAGAGAAAATTAGGCCGTGATCTTACAAACAGATTTGCTTTTATTTTGTTTACTTGGCTGATTTTCTTTTGTCTCTGAAGACATCGTGGTGACTGACAGTTTGCTAACTAGTTCTATGGTAAACTTCAAAGGAAGGTTCCTGTTTCACTTGCAGGGGTGTTTCAGCCCGTGCTTCCATGGGCTAAAATTTATAAATTTCTAATAGATTTTAATGAGAATTCATCTGCACAGTCCCATTCCCTGCTGGGTGGAGATAAAGGAGCTCAATCGAAATAAACTCTTGAAGGTATCTGGAGTAGAATCCTGTGAGTGGGCTGCACTCAAACATGGAGAATGAGCTCTTTTCAGCAGCATTTGGGGAAGAATGTGGTGCCTCTCGTGGAGCCTTGGGGAGCCCACGCTGCCTCTGCAGGACCTGCCCACAGATGGATCAGAGAACACACAGCTGCCAGGACCCTGCAGGGACAGCTCAGCTGGTGTCCCCTGGCCCAGCTCTGCCTGGAAAAGCAGTGCTGCCTTCAGCAAAGAGAAACCCCCTAATTTGGTGTGCTCCAAAATAATGTTTTCCTTTTTTTTTTGGTTTTTTTTTCTGAGTGGGAAAGTTGCCATTTGCTATTACCTGGGTGGATAATGGGCTGGAATTATTGTTAATTTTCCTACGCTGTGCAATTTGAGGAAAGTGCAGAGGTTAAACTGGTGGGATCCCAGGTCTGACAGCTCCTCTCAGGCAGAAAGTGGTTATCTTGTACAGAGCATTTCCTGATGTGCTGAACTTAAATATTTATGGTCAGAGTGGTAAAATAGCTGTGAAATCAATTAGTACTTTGTGTTTCCTTGACCAGTCAAGAGAGACAGGAGGAGATGGATGTCAAGAGGATTAGGGGGAAGGGATTCTGCCAGCACAGAACCCCACCATCAGCATCCCTGCAGCAGCCACATTGCTGATTTTGAATTTCAGAGGAATTTAAATTAGAAACTCCATTTCCCTTCTCTTCCGTCTCACAGCCTCAAGACCTTCAGTTCCAACCTTGAATTTGCCAGGATTGTGGGAGGCAAAAAAGGTTTGGAAAGTGCATTTGACTGTTTCTTGTGCTGGTAATATTTATTTCTTTTAATAACTGAGTTTTAACTTTTCCAGCACACATCATATATGCTCACAAAAGATTTCCTCTTGCCTCTGGGATATACTCTTTTCATCCCAACTGGCTACTAGCTGCAATGATCTAAACATTCCTACAAATTGCTGATATTAATCTCTGTGTCCTGCTCTTAACTGTGCCTTCCTTGGAGGCAAAATAGAGAAAAAAAAAGAAAAAAAGCAACTCCTTCTGCCAATTTTGCTTGATGAGAGAAATTCCTGAGCTCTTTCTTGAGTGCTCAAATCCACAGAACCTGGAAGGGCAGAGCTCTTAATGCATGGCAATAGATGGGTAAAATGGGACATTTGAAATGCAAAAGGACATGGAAAAGGTAATAATTTAAATTAATGATGGAGAAGGAGGGGAAGAGAAGGATCCCATCAGCTTTCCACTGCTGCCTGGCCAGTGAAAATCAGGAATCATAGGTGGAGGAGGGTGCAGGTCTTCATTTCTAGGGACAGGAACTCCCTCCCTGCTCTGGGTCTGCTCTGCACACTCTGGTGAGACAGGAGGACATGTTCACATCCCCCCATTTGCTCTAAAAGATCCCCAAATTCGTACATGCAGATAGAATGACTTCGGCAGCTGCTGCAAGGCAGGCAGGGGTGGCTTTGGGTGCAGCAGCTGGGAGGTGACACACGCTGAATCCTGGGTGATGAGGAGGGAACTACTGAAAACACAACGTTTAGAACTTGCTGACTTTCTACCAATGCATGTTGGAGTGTACACTGAAGGCTCATCTGCTTCCTCCCACATGTAATTCCTCCCTGGAAATGAGCATTCTTCCCTCTGGTTTGCACTTCCCAATTAATGCTGTGAGCAGCTCCCTTACGAGGAGTTTATCTGCAGCTTCTACGGGATGTGCTCGCTGGGGAATTAGCGTGGCAAACGCCTGCTCGGGGTTTCCCTGGTGCCACAGCCTCACCAGGATCCTGATCCAAACTGGGTGTTTCTCAATTACACCTCCCAATTAATACTGTGAGCAGCTCCAGTATGAGGAGTTTATGCACAGGTTAGACACAGAATGTGGTAAACGCCTGCTCTGGGTTTCCCTGGTGCCACACCTCACCAGGATCCAGCTGCTGATCCAAGCTGGATGTGTTTAGATGGGATTAAAGGAAGAAACCCCACCCTGTACAGCAGCAGTGACAGCACCACCTTGTCCTACATGGAGATAATTGAATGAGAAAGGTGTTGTCGTTGCATTTGCAGTGGGGCTTTTCCAGCCTTGGTGGCTGTGTTGATGTCTCAGTTCTCACTCTTCCATCACAGACTGGCTCAGGTGAGGGAGGTGTGTGCCAGCTCAGAGGGGCACTGCTCTGTTCATCAGATGTGGCATCAAACAGCAGAAAAAATTGTAGTGATTCTGACTATCCATTGGAGCTTTTTCCATGTTAATTCTGCCTCTCCTCTTGACTCTGATGTTCTCTCCCAAGGGCAGATTTCATAGGGGAGGTTGCATTTCCTGCTGGGAATGCTGTTTAGAGAAGAAGCCAGGCTTGACTCACCTCTTGCTGGATAAAAATCAGCATTGTTGAGTCCGTGCTTTGGTACAACTTTCACTGTAGGACACAGCACTGCAGCATTTAAGAGATTTCCTCCTCTCAGTAATCCCATCAAACTCCTTCACAACAGAGACACAAGTGGACTGTGGGCTCCTGGACAGACCTGGCTGCCAGGTACAGAACCTTGGCAGTGTGGCAGCATTTTCTTTCTCACTGCTGTGGATCCATCTTTTTCTCATTTGCTAATTGAAAGAAATTGTTCCTCCCAAAAACCACATACCTGGACTGCTCTTGTTGTACAAAATGTTCTGCCCTTACAAATCAATGACCTGAAAAATATCCCCTTTTTTATAGAAAATATTCTTTTCCATGAGGCAGGGAGACGTTGTCAGAGAAGGACTGAGGATGAAATGTTTTGTCATTTTCTGTGTGTAAAGGCCAGTATTTTTCCTGGATGAAAGTTTGAAAGTGTTTGGTGTTTCAAAAGGCAATATTGATTCCAGCAGGAACTTACTGGTGATGGAAATGGAAGGGAGAGTAACAAAGTATGTCAACTACTATAAGATGAAATGAAAGTCCCAAATACATATTTTTAAGCCCATATTACTGCTAAGAGACAACGAATATAGACTGCCTTTATGCTGGGCCTTCCAGATGAGAATCTCATTATTATCTCTGGTTGTCTAATACATTCCAAAGCGCGATTGATTTTGAAATCCTTTGGTTAGAAACATTGCAGTCATTTTGAAGTTGTGTGCTGCTGTATCTCAGGCAAGGACATATATCCATTCACACAGAGACCATAATTTTATTTAGTAGCCAGGCAGTCCTGCTTTATTGCACTGGTGACTCACTATTTTCCTGAGCAACTATGGAACTTGGCAGTTCAACTTCTCTTTCAGACCACTAAAAAATTTAGGATGTGTGATGTGTACTCGACTGGGCAATTTATTTCACGAAGAATAAAAACACGAGCTAATAGGAGAATGAAATGCAAGCCCCTCTGGAGTTCTGACTGCCTCAGTTCCCTGCTCATTCCAGTGGGGTAGAATCGAAGGTTGGAGTTGAAGGTTGTGAGGTTGTGATGCTGCCTTCAGTGGGGATGGGCGGGGACTGGGATATCCTGCACCCCTTCCCAATTCACAGCATCCCTTCACAGTTATTTTGGAAGGGATCTGAGGGACACCTGCACCTCCAAACTCCTCCACACCGTCACCAAATGCAGCTCTTCAATAAATGAACACTCATCTCTGAGGAGGCCTCCATTAAGGAGGATGACGCAGGAGGGACCTGGGTGCTGCTGGCACTTGCAGCCTTTCCTTCTGTCAGAACTCAATTTGTGCTGCTCTGTGAGTCAGATGTGAACCCAGAGCATGGAAAATACTTGACCTTTCCATTAGTCTGAACAGCAGAACCCCCTTTCTTTTTGGTGTAGCTGGTATTTCGTACTGAGTATCACAGTCGAGTGGCTTGGGAAAACTTGACTGGGATTTTTGGAGTTTTGCTCTTTTCCTAAATTTTGATTCTTTTTACAGCAGAACAAAAATACAAATATTGAAAAGAATGGTCTAGTTATTGATAACGGATAAGTTAAGTGAGCCTCGTGATTTCAAATTTGACACAAATGGTTGGGTAAAGGTTTTGCCTTTGGTTTTGTCTCCTACATTGTGCTGCTGTACTTCCCCCTTTTCCCTAAAATGCACATCCCAAGAGCTCCTGAGAGCTGCATTTTCCACAATATCAGGGTACCAAGGGCGTGGGTGGGTTTAGACTCACACTTGCAAAACAATCCACCTCCCACTGAAACCCGTGATTAGCTGGAGTGAGGATTACAGGATTGGCTTTCTGGCCTTTTCCAATGAAGTCTGTCCTTCTCTGCACGTCACACGTGTACCTAATATGCCACAAGGCTGAGGGTTAGTTAACACAGGGGTCTTTCCTCTGGGTTTTTTTGTGATTCTGCAGATTATTGCTTACCAGCCCTATGGGAAGTCGGTGGATTGGTGGGCCTATGGTGTGCTGCTCTATGAGATGTTGGCTGGCCAGGTAAGATTCCCCCTCCCCTGCTTGCTGTGACCTCCTCCTGCCCTCCAAGGCTGCTCTGTTTCAAGGCTCCCTAAAGGTTTAGACCATTACAGGATAAGATTGAAGCCTTTCATTCTGCTGTTATCTCCTTGTACTCTTGACTGACTCAACTGAGAATGTATTTAGGCTTTAAGCTCTTTATGTTGCACCCACATAATCAAGCTCTGCCTTTGAATACGGCTCCTTTGTACTGCAATAATGTTATAAATAGCCATCTTCAGAATTGAAAGGGAGACACTTGAGCAGGAAAATGCATGTCAAGTGGAAGAAATACCATTTAGGAGTTTGAAACCACAGGGAAGCATAATAAGAGTGTGTGTATAAGCTCTGCATTGCGGTTAAGTCCCGAGAATACAGTTTTTGTACTGTATGTCCTGGGGGTGAAATGTGGGTCTGAGCACTGGGAAATGTGCTCAGTTACAGACCCCTCCTTCTGCACAGTTAATGAGAGGCTGCTCTCTGACTCACTGGGTAGGGAAGCAACACTGTGCTGCCATAAATGGCAGATAAGCACCAACTTCAAGGAATTCTCTTAGTCTTGAGCTGGAAAAGATTCCTGCAATTGGATTTCTGTGAGTATTAGGTAAAGGCAGTCATTTCCCAAGCTTAAAACAGACATTTGTAACAAATGCCTTCTTGAAGGGTTTCTCTGTGAAATTCTAGTGGATCTTTGAAAAGTTTTAATGTGCAGCAATTGCAGCTGTTAACATTTGCAGGCTGCATTGCAAATATTGGCCATCTGAATTCTTTGGAGGAAAGGAGATGTACCATTAGCTGGGTCTTGCACAGGCTCCATATCCTGGGGATTTATCCACGGGCACTTTCCTATCCCTGTATTTTAAAATATAGTGCAGCTATAGTGCAGACTTTCTTGTGATAATCTCAGAAGCAGAATCTACAGCTATAACATAAAACAAACTGATCTTTTTCCAGTTTAACTGGAATTAAGTGAGGAATGGGTATACCTTAGCACAAGGTAATTGAAAGTTATTCTCCAAACTTCACCCTTTGAAGTATTTTGCCTGTCTGGTACACAGTAGCTTTAAAAGCTGATTAAAGCTGATCACAAAGATAATCCTGCACACACTTCATTAACCTGGCTGCCATTCTGGGGACAGAAATGAACATTTCTCCTTGATTTTGATCTGAGACTGTCGAACACTGAACTTCTGGGTCAGCAGACATCCAGGCTGCAGATTGCTGTGAGTTTGGGGGTTGTTCTGGACAAGGTGCACTGTTGTATATGGATCTCTTTAGGCATGGTGTTGCCATGCCATTTCATAAGAAGTGGAGAATTTAAAAACATAAAAAGGAAAACTCAGTGAGTTACTCACTTGTGGTTTATTTTCAACAGCCTCCATTCGATGGGGAAGACGAAGATGAACTCTTCCAGTCCATAATGGAGCATAATGTCTCCTACCCAAAATCACTGTCCAAAGAAGCTGTCTCCATCTGCAAGGGGGTGAGATAAAATGTTATTTATCATTAAGTTCCTTTTTGGCAATCCCTGTGAATAGCTGGGTTTGCCTGGCTCTGACACAGCCCTGTAGTATTTAGAAGACAACTTCTGTCAGGCTTTGTTGTCACTTGGTGTCACTGGTAAGTGCTGGGCTCTTCCCGCTGTGCCTGCTTGTTTTATGGAAAGAGCAAATGGCAGAATGAGGAGCTGCCAAATCCAGAGCAGAATTTATAAACAGGACCATGGTGTGAAGAGTCTCCCCCTGCTTTGCCTCTCGACCTGTGGCAGCACAGCCCTGATTTTGCAGGGTGAGATTTCTCAGCTTGGCTGGAGGAACTGCAGCGAGTCCTCAGCCCAGAATGCCTAATGACAGGATCAGAGCACAGGAGTTTAGGAGAATCAGTTTTAAATGCAAGCGAAGATGAGCTTATGTGAAAATCTTTAGCATAAATGCAAGGAAACCATGGGGAAATTCTGACCCAGTGGTACCTGTGTGGCCTAAGATTGGTCTTAGATACTAAATGTATTTTTTTTAAACTTTTCAGGAAAATAATAGATTTGGCTTCGGGGGATTAGCTTAGGAAAAAAGAATTAATTTGACTTGCCTTTGATTCCATGGGATTCTCCAGAGCACCATCAGTCTGCAGCTTTTCCAATCCACCACCTGTAATGGGTTATTTGATGTCTGACATACACTGATAAAACACCACTGCACTTAGTTAATTTGGTATTTACATTCTTCCTATCCTTTTCAACCATTTATGAAATGTTATATGTGAGCTGGATATTAGTCCATTAAAGAAAATCACCAGGGAAAAGAAAAAAGGTGTTTAGAACAAGAAGGTAAAATGAAAGACCATGCTAATTTTGGAGCTTATCCCACTGTAGATGTGCTGGCCAAGAAAAAATAAACATGATGTATTTTTGTAAAGTACATTCAGATTGTTGCCTTGTCGTGAAAATCACACATTCAAACAGCACAGTCTGAACCTGATGTAATTGCCCTGTTTTCAGCTCCTCTGCTGCTCCCTGGGTGCTCATGGCAAGGGAGGGCAGAAAGCTAAAATTACCTTGCACCTTGAGATTTTGGGGCAAGTCTCTGTGATACTGACGTAGTCTTCATCTGCATTAAACTGACAAATTAATCTCAGGTTTCAGTGGGAATCTTTTCAGAGCTAAGAAGTCGTTATGAGAAAGTTTCTGACCCTTGCAGTCAGTGGTAGCTCAGCAGTCCCAGGACTGGGCACTGTTGGGAAAACAGACATGCCCACTCTGCTCTTGGGATTGATTTGTCTGCTTGACTTCCATTCCACTGATTGAGAGTTTGTTGGTTTTGGTAAATGCAGCAACTTTGGAAAGAATTAAAACTACTGGAATCAATACTCCCATTTTCTTTTATCACCTACTGTTCAAGCATGGGGTTTGGAAAAAGTAACAAAAATGGGAACATTGCTGTTAATCTTGAAGAAGGCTGTGATTGCTGCCCAGTGCACAACCACTTCCCAAACCTGCTTAGAGTCACTTTTATTTTAGGTTCAAAATTGGAATCAGATCAACTCAACATTTGGAAGGAGACTAAAGTGGTACTGAGGTTTTAAGAAGATCTGTTGAGGTATCACTCCCAGCAGTACATTCATCATACATAATTTGTAGAAGAGCTTCAAAAAGTCCCCACAAAACTGGAGCTGAGAGTTTAAGGCTACATTGCACAATTCCCCATGTACACACCAATTGGAAAATGCTGAGGAACTTGTTAATTAGGGAGCACATTCCAGTTTCTAAGCACGCTGGGACGGTGGATTTGGGGCTGGTTTTTTTTTCCCCAAATCTGTTTAATCTCTGTAACTGGGTATAATATTGACCAGGATGTCATTAAGAATGCAAGGAAGGAAACACAGATTAGATGTTGTCAGCTGGGTGCCAAAGAATTGGAGGCTCTGTAATGAGATGTCTTGAACAAGCTCCAGAAAAATGAAATGGGAGTGGAGGGGGGGTTGTACTTCATGGAGCTTTAGTGCATTGGAATTTATGGGTTTTAATTGATTGTTGAGTTAGGGCAGAAGCTGTTCTGGGGATCTATAAGACTGAACTGAGACACTGGAGGTGAAATTCAGGAGGGAGCTGTGAGCCAGCAGGGAGGGCAGCTTGTCCTGGGCACCACCTGCACCTCCAGCAGCAACCTCTGCCCAGTGGGAAAAATCTCCCCAGTGCAGCCCCTAATTTTGCTGCTGATTTGCCATCTCTCATGATCAAACAAGAAAATTCTTCAAAAATTTTAAAACAATTTGATTAGCAGTGTGTATCTTCAGGAGAGGAGCAAGAGCATTGCAAGCAGGGGAAAGTCGCTCTCACTTTCCTTCCAGCATTAAACTGAATCGTTTGAGGTTTTTTTTCCCAACAGCTAATGACTAAACATCCTGCAAAACGCCTTGGCTGTGGCCTGGAAGGTGAAAGAGACATCAGGGAACATGCTTTCTTCAGGAGAATTGACTGGGAGAAATTGGAGAACAGAGAGATTCAGCCACCCTTCAAACCTAAAGTGGTGAGTGAGATGCCAGGTCCTTCCCTCCCCGACTGTGACCGCAGCCCTGCTCCCCTGGGCTGAGAGTGCAGATCTGGGGCACGGCTCAAACGAGGCAATTTGATAAGGGCAGAGCTGTGTGTGAGCCTGCTCTTGCTTTGACACCGTGTGCTGTGACCTGGGGAACTTTGTGCCTTGCAAAAAAGCCCAGCAGCGCTTTGAGCCCTGCCTGGATGGTCACGCACCGCGCCAGGAGCTGGAAAGAGGGAAAATCAGCACATCCACATCAGCCACTTGAGACTGGTAATAAACGTGGGTAAGAGCTGTCTCCTCTGAGCAGCATCTAAAGTGAGGATCTGACTGAAGGAGTTGGATTAGAGGGGTGAATTTCCTCCGTGGTTGGCTGCCCAGCACAGGGGGTTTTATTCCCTTTCCTACAGTGACGTCTGTTCAGTTTGAGATTAATCCCTGGTTCATTTTCCATGTTTATTACTGGTTTGTACATGTCTATCTACAGGAGCATTTTAGAAATCCAAGCAAGTGGAAAGATGTCCTTATCCTGAGAGCTGTTTGCAAAATAGAATTGGAAGAGCTTTGCTTGTTGAGCCAGAATTTCTTTCAGCATGTTCTGTGCTTTACTGACAGGCAAAGAGAAGAGTTTGCACACAAGAACACAAGCTTTAAGGAACAGCTGTAAATTATTATGTCCTAATATTGAACCTTTCTTCTATAACCCTTTAATTTTTCAGCTGAGAATCCTGGCTGGCTTTAGCACTTCAGGTGTGGGGTGATTGCTGTTTTCACTGACTTATTTGCCAATACAGGCAGACCAGTGAGGTATCACAAACTGATGAACAGAGGGATGCCAGTACCTGAATTATTCTTCACTTTTTTCATACAAATGACTTTTTCACATCAGCAGGAGGAGAGTTGCAGCTGAGAAGGGAAGGAAATACCTAATGCTAAAGGAAATAACCTTTCTGCTATGGGGTGGATTTTGCATACAGGGAAGGGTGTAAATAAGCAAAGAACTTGTGTGATGCTGCCAGCCTTGCCCAGCCCATCCCCAGAGCTGGCTGTGCAAAGGGGAGCTCTCTGAGCACATTTTATGGAAGATTTTTATTACATGCTTCTCGAGTCAAACTTAAAGCTGATCATAAAGCAGATCTACCTTCACATCTGTAAGTTTTATTAGCTCAGGAGCTGAGTGCTTAGAGCCTCCTTGAAGTTAAAAGTAACACCAGCATGAAGGTGCTAAAAGCTTGAAGTGTGGTCTGGTTCCATCAGAGCTTCCTGGCAGATCCTGGCTCCTCCTCAGAGCAGCTGTGCTCTGTCTCCCAGGTTATCATGACCTGGTTTGTGTGCACAGGCTGCTATTAAAACACACCGGGGCGGATTCACACGGAGCCCGACTCTCCTAGACAAAAATAACTTAAACCTCACGTCTAGTGTTTACATACCCTGTGCAAAACTCATTTATGGTGAGTGCTGGTTCTATTTGTATCAGTATCATACAATTATAGAATCGTTTAGGTTGGAAAAGACCTTTAAAATCACCGAGTTCCAGCCAGTATCCCAGAACTGCCAAGCCCACCACTCACCCATGTCCCTAAACACCACATCTACACAAGTTCTAAATCCCTCCAGGGCTGGATGTTGATTTTAGAAAGCAAAAATCGCACAACCCTTATTCTCTTTGAAGATATGGATGTATTTATAGGCTGGCTTTGGGGTGATTTTTTTTTTTTAGGAAACTTCTGTAGGTGCATCTTTTCTGGGAAGTGCTTTCCTGCAGGAATAATCCTGCTGCTTCCACAATCCTTACTGGAACACAGAGCTGCAGATTTTGGGTCAGCAGTTGGGTGCTGTCAATAACATGTTCCCTCCCTGACTGACATTTCACAGGTTATAGGCAGAGAGTGATTATTTGCCCAGAAGGACATTTTACTCATATTTCCAAGTTTAGGGGTTTGAGGAGTCCTGTAATTTCAGTTATACTCTAACACTGTCTTAATGTTCACAACAGCAGTGCTACTCTTTAATGTGACAATTTGTATCATTGAAGATACAAATTTATTTATAAATTACTCTGTTTGCACCCAAAATATACCCATATTTCACGTGATTTATTTCTTAGCCTCTACCAGCATAAGCAATAGTGAGAGACCTGATGGTCTCAGGAACTTTGGTTTCAATGTCCAGCTTGTTTGAATACTTTCTACTTGCTGAAGAAAAGAAGAGGGAAAAATGTTTTAAAAAGAAAGAAAATAGCATATTTTTCTCTGCAAAATCATGCTTATCTGTTGAACATCCTTATAGCAAAAATTTCTTTTTTACCAATAAAAAAAATTTCCTTTTGTAGCTGCTCTGAGCTGGCTCTTCTGCCTCTAAATTAATTTAACTTCATTTGGGGCTGCATCAGCTATCATGCCAAGAATTCAGAGAATTTTTTTCCATGTCAAAGTTCAGCTCTTCCCATTCTCATTTTCCAGAGATTCTGTCCCAAAATGCAGAGGCTCAGTGGGCATTCAGTGAGTGGTACAGAACCCTGGCTGGAGAAAGCAGAGCCCCATCAGCTTGACCGTGGTGCAGTGTCCCTGTGCTGGTGCTCTTCCAAGGCTGGCCGAGTGTCCTCTGTGAGCACTGGGCTGCAGGACCTGAGCACGTGCTCGTTGTCAGAAATAGGAGCCAAGGTGTGCCCCAGGCAGCAGAAGTTCTGTGCAGCTCTCAGCTCAGATGGCAGGGCCAGCCCAGCACCTGCCAGGTGCTCTGTTAGAAGGTTGGAAACTCTCACTGGGCTCTTTCCAAACCTCTCACTCTGAATCCCCTCTCAGTGGGCCCCTCTCCAGTGCACCCTCCTGCAAATGCACAGATTTACTCGTGTTGCGTTAATTCAGAAAAAAAATCAATATTTAATATTGGTCTACTGTACGAGCCATATTCTGCCCTTGCTGAGTTATCCTCTGAGCCTGAAGATAATGATGTCATTTTACCCTTTATATCCACATGCAGGAATGTTGAAGGGATGGGGAGAGAGGAAAGGGTCAGGAAGAACGGGAAGAAACATTCACTGCCTTTATCCCACACCTGCTTTTTCCAAAGCAGTCATTTTGAGATGAGCACATTTACCAGTTTCCTCCTGGTCCTCTTCACAATATTCAATGCCTAATTTTCCTCAAATATTCTTTTTTTTCCTTGTACACAAGCTAATTTCATTCTGTTACCACTTTCCTATTTTTTAGCATGCTTCTGATCATACTTCCCTGCTTATCAAGTCTTCTCTGCATTCCTCAAAACTCTTCTTTCTACAGTCTTGGTTTCTTTTGTTTTCTGTTCTGAAGGAGTTGTGCTCAGGCTGTAGCTGTATTTGACCCCCTTCTTGGCTGGACTTTGCCCAAAAATGAGTCTTTTAAGAAAATAAAGGAGAGGACCTATGACTGCAAGTTTTGGAACAAGGACCTGTCTGGGGATGTGCTGCCTGCCCAGCCCTCCTGCCATCCCAAGGATTGAGGCTCTGCCATCATTTATGAATTTATAGGAGTTTATAGTTCAGTGAAGACTCAAAGCACATAAATGAATTGCATTAAGCTTTTTGCACATCATAAAGGAAACAGAGACTAACACAAAAATAATTTTGTGTTGTAAGGCTTTTAAAAAGAATGAAACGACAAAGAAAGTATCTCTTGCCCACATATGTTTATAAAAATATTTCCTTTTTCCTTTTGTATCCCAGTAATGCTGAATATTTAAACCTCTTTATCTCGTCACCTCATTCTGATGGATGGAAACCTTTCTGACTGCTTTTTGTCAGGATTCAGCTATTAAATCTTCACTGTTTGTCTGGGATTTTTTGTCAAAATACCTGAAAAGAAAATTTTCCCATATGAGTAGGCTTCTCCTGCTCATAAGGAATGAGGGAACACCTTGCATGTGTCCTGACAATTCTGCTGTTGTATTGCTGCCTTTTTTCAGCCTTTTTTTCTGCTTTTCTCTTTCCTTGCAGTGCGGCAAAGGCGCTGAAAACTTCGATAAGTTCTTCACACGAGGACAGCCGGTGTTGACGCCTCCAGACCAGCTGGTCATTGCCAACATAGACCAAACAGATTTTGAAGGGTTCTCTTACGTCAACCCCCAGTTCGTGCACCCCCTTGTAGAAAATGTAGCATGAAACTGCAGAACAAATCCCGCCGTGGGGAGCAGCTGTAACCCTACAATTTTTAGGCTTTCGCCTTGTTGATTCCATTTGGGCCTGGAAATTGTAGGGTTAGAGGGTGTGAGATGAGGGAAGGGCCACTTAGTCAGGATTTGGGCTTTGCAGACGTTGTCTTAACAGGAGATAAATTAGTGTACAGCGCCCGCTTTGTCTTCTAGGAGCCACCACTGACTTGTCGAAACTTACCCATGTTTTGGTACGTGCTATATTTTGTAACTTCCCACTGTCCTTTTGCTCCCTTTTCCACTCTGGTGTGTTGGAAAGACATCTGACACGTGGTCTGAAGGAGAAGCCACCTCGAGTATTTATTCCTTGGGGATGGATGCTGGGAGGTGGGAGCGTCCTCCCTGCGCTCCCCGGAGAATTCAGGGGCAGATCCTGCAGAGATTGCTTGGGGTCAGCACCAGGGGGGACAGGCATTGCAAAAACATTGCTGAAAACGTTGGCAAAATATGGCAGGGAAAAAAAAAAATAGTTGGGAATGGGTGGGAGGGGGCATGAAATCAAATTAGACCCTGAGGTTTAGCGAAGAGATCCTGTAAGATCCCAAATAAAAGCACTCGAGTGGTGGCCACATCTCTAGGATTTGTGCTAAGAGTAGCATGTGATAAACTCAAGGGTGAAATTTTGTCTTTAATAATAATAATAATGATGATGATGATGATAATAGTAATAATTTTAATAATACTTTTGTGAATTTTTAATCTCCATGAGATTATTCTGTGATCCAGGGTGCCATTGTCTGTTCAGTTGGTTTAATTTACACCACTCCTCAAGTTTACTGTTAACTGGTTCTAATACCAATATTTTACTATGAAATTTATTAACCTGGAATATAAAACAAAACTGTAATTCCTTAAATCTTATTTACGTGTGTTTATTTATAGTCTGCAGTGTAGGGCAGTAAATTGAAGAAAACATTATGTATACTAAATTAACAAAAAAAAAATGCAGCCCCGAGTGACTTCCTGATTTCTCCAGAATAACTCATGAAAATCAAGTGAGATTTAGTCTTAAAATAATCAGTTCTAATTCAGAAAACTTGGGGCTGTAGAATAATCAAGCCTGAAAGAAGCAGCACCTAAAACTCGTTTTATTGGTAGAATGGAATTTAATACGTTTTACATATGCTTCATGCAATGAATTTTGCATGTTTAGTAATAACTCTTAATAATAAGGGTTAATAATAAGCAGATCTATATTATTGACATAATCATATCAAGCATAAAGAGTATGATAAAAATTTTATAAAACAACTTGTGCTTTATTTGTGAAAGTTCTTGTTCTGAATGACACCATTTAGATTCAGCTAAATGTTTTCTTGCTATTGTTTTGATTTTTACTTTAGGTTTTGAATATTGTTACTGGCTTAGGGTATAATCTCTTTTTTTAAAAGTAGATATACTTTTAAATAATAATCGCTACCTGCAGGTTTTATACGAGGTTCAATTAGGCTTTCATTTCACATCTGCTTATTACTTGCAGAGAAGGAAATAGACTTTATTTGCAATGATGAACACTGTAATTAATGCAATCTTCTCCTCTCCTATCACTTAGATAAAAAAAATTTTGATATTTCCTCTTACAACTTTGCCAGAAGATATTAACTCAAATATCAGTAAATAATGTTTTGTGCATATTTTGGTTTTGTTACAGCATGTAAAATAGTAGTTGGTGCATTTCCCTTTTTTTTTTCCCCTCCTGCCTTGATCCCATTAGCAGCCACAGGCACTTTTTGTCTGTCAGATGTGCATGATGATGCCAGAAGCATGATGTCTCTGTTGCTGCATGCAGACTGATTACAATTTTTCCAGCATGTAAACATATTCAAAAAGTAAGATATTTGCCATAAAATACTTCAATTTATACTAGAACATGTAATGGGGTGGGGTGGGGAGGGGAACCTACTTTTTAATCGTCTTTTATGACAATAAAACATGGAACCTGTGCCAAAGATTCTGTCAGAAAGATCCAATCCTGCCAGGAGGGAGCCAGAGGGGTGGGCTGGAGCTGGGGGGTGACCTGGGTGAGTTGGGCAGTTGTTGAGGGAAATGGGGTTGGATGTGAAAGGCGACTGTCGAGCTTCTGCACCTGCAGGGCCCTTGGCAAACACAGGTTTGGGGGCAGGATGTGCAATTTCCACACTCCAGGAGTCCAATTGTTGCCCTTTCTCAGTCCTTTTGTGGCCTCAGCTCCCACCAGGAGCATCTTGGAGCAATCAAACCCTGACATTCCAAGGTGTAGCTCACAAGGGGCAGTGGCCAACTGACAGGAACTCAGATCATTGCCTAGACAAACAGGACTCCAAACTTTTCAAACATTTTAGGAGTAAATTTTTTAAACCATTCTGTGTCAAATATGTTGTCAGCCAAGACTGGGAGTTCATTTTCTCCTTTGTGTATTAATGTAGTTCAAAAATGTTAATATTCACCATAAAGCATGTGGCCTAATGCAGCATTCATGACTTTTTTTCTTCTTTTTTTTCTGAATATTATTAGCCTGACAACGTTTAGTAGAACCTGGGTAGAAATCATGCTGTAGAAGATAATAGATTGAATTAAGATAATGGATTACTGAGTCTCAGATTTTAATAAAGAAGGGGCTCTCATCTATGCCAGTCTGCCAAGCGGTGCCATTGTGCTTGTTTTTAAAATGTGAAGTGAAAGAGACACTTTTGAGAAAGGAAAATACTGGGAGAAATACCAGCAGACAGGCTTGGGGAGTAAACAAAGCAGAACAGGGGCAGAATTGAACCACGCCAGAAACCAGGCAGGAGCTCCCCTGGGTGGATGTTCCCACAGTTCCGTTTTCCTGATGAAATCTGAATTTTCCAAGGAAGTCCCATTGCTGGCACAGCTGTGACAGACACCAGGACATGGTGTCCACAGGGCTGGTGTGACACTGGGACAGGGGACAGACCTGCTCCTTTTCTGGCTATTTCTCATACTCAGTTTCTTACCTTTGTCTCCCAGTTTTTCTGACGTAGAAGCAGAAATTCCTCTTTAACGCCGTTACCTCAGGTCCCCAGGCTTGTGACACGTGTGCTGTCTTCTGGAGGTTTCTGTAACGCTTAGGAAAAGGTACTGGGAACTCCTGGATCCTGCAGGAGCAAGGCAGGGTTGGATAAAGCAGGGATTAGTGGTGTTACCCCTCACTGCTCTTCCTGGTGCCTTCACATGCTCTGACCCTTCCCGAGAATTCCCGCTGGCTGCTCAGAATCCACAAACTTATACTGGCAAGGGAAACCTGAAGAATCCAGCCAGAATTTTCATATCTTTTTAGAGACAGATGTTATTTATATAATATTTTTCACAAGATTTGGTTTTTCTAGAGAGCGTGTATCAAGAGAAGGAGAGGCATTAGAGCTGCTTCTCTTCCACTTGTCTTGGATAGCAACTGTAATCCCAACACCCACGTTGCCACCAAGATTCCCAAAAGGCAAATGGGAAAATTTGGACTGCTTTAAAGCTAGGGTGGAAGTTTTGGGAGCTGTGATTGAAAATTGTATTGCACTGAAGCTGGGGTGGAAGTTTTGGGAGCTGTGTTTCCATCCCTGTGCTCTAGTCCCAGATGGTTCCAGGGCAGCCCCATTCCTGCTGGGAGAGGCACAGGTCTGCCCTGTAAAACGTCCAAGGGGTTTTCAGGGATCAGATGGGACTTACCTGGCTCCTAGGCAGATTTTATCACTATTCAGGCATCTGGATGCTTTTGTGCACCTTTGAGTGGCCAGAGCATGATGTGATGGGATTCCAGGACAACCATTTCACCCATGCCAGGCTTGGTGCTCTGAGCAAGGTTGCTGCATATGTGAGGAGAGAGCACATTCCCATGATAAAATGCTTCTTAATCCAGTTTGGAGGAGAAATGCAATTTAGCTTTCTGATTCTTCATTCTTTCCAGAAATACAGTTGAATACTGCAGAAAGTTCTTCTGGAAATCAGCTGGTAGTTTAAAAAAAAAAACCTCATCACGTCTGAATGCTGCTGGCCTTTGAAACCCATCCTGGCTTTTGGGGTGAATCCAATTCAATAATGCTGGGCTTCTATAAAATTAATAAGGTCGAGCAAGAGAGGAAACTTGTCTTCTAGCTGGAAAGATGACATGTCCAAGGATGGAGTGGTACCAGTTGAAAAGTGTTTTCTGAGCCAGTGCCTCTGGATGCAATCCCAGTTAAATGCCATAGGAGACACATGCAGTGAGCAGGGGGGGCAGATCCTCCTTAGCAAAGCATAGCATTGGAAATAAATAATAATAATAATAATAATAATAATCCAATAATAAAGCTTTGATATGTGTAGAAAGCATATTTACAGTATATCGAGTTTACAGTAGGCTTTTGGACCTGCCAGGAAACTTCTGGAAATATTTAATGTGATCTTCAGTTTAGTCATTAGCGTAAGTTGTTGTGCATAGGGGTTTTTTGTCTCTTTGCAAACGTGAGTGTGGGCTGTGTTTGGTGTGTCCCCTCTGTAGGTGGGCACTGGGCTGCCAAGTAGTCAAAGAGTAGACAAACTAAAAGCACTTTTTTTCCCTCAGCCCCACACTCGTAGATGGGATCTGAAATAGCTGACTTGCAGAAATAAGATTTGACTCCATAACCATGCATGATTCCCTGACTGTGCCAGTAACAATTGGGAATTAAATAGCCTTACCATGAATAATCACCATGCACTACAGCCCCCCTGTTCCCAGGAAAACCTTGAAAGGGAGAGGGCCACTTGTTAACCTCTCTGCCTCACTTACCTCACCTGTAAAACGGGGGTAAAAATACTTCCTGACCCCACAGGGAGGGGTGAGGACTTCTTAGGCAATGTTTCTAATTCACTTTTAACCTGAAAAGAGTTGTGTAAGTATTATTCTAATTTTTAATATTAAATCAGCTTCTTGGATTCACATGGTACTGCTGGCTATACCATGCTGTTTCTACTTTTTTATAGAACTTTAGTAACTCTGCTGAAACGGTTTGAAGAGAAATAAAATCAGATCTGATGCAGAATTTCTTACAGAATCTGGAGTCCAGCTTTTGTACCTGGAGTCAGGCTGTGGCGGGGAGTGATGCTTGCTGATTGTGTAGGTCAGCTGCACTTACCTCTTTTCCAGCTACTGAGATTTTTATGTGCAATTTAAAAATTCCATGTCGATGGAAGTCTTAGCAGAACTGATTCTTGGAGGGGGGGATTCCCTTGGGGTAAATAAAGTCAGCACAGCTGTTTTCTAGCACCATTTTTACTGACTCCTGCTGGAGGAGGAGCTCTGTTCTTTGTGCAGCTGGTCCGTCCATGACAGGCTGATATTTTCTGTTGATATTTTAATGTATTTCTGTGTTGTAAATGTGTATTTGTGCTTTTTTTTTTCCCTTGTCTGTGACACTGTAGTTCAAATTTAAAAGAAAACTGCTCCAGAAACTGGGTTTTTTTCCTTCCACTGATGTCAGTTGACCTAAATAAATAAATTAAGTCTGTAAATTATTTGAAACAGTGCTGAATGAGTAGTAACAACATTGACACTCAGCTGCTGTTGAAGCTCATTTCTCACTCTGGTTACACTGGACACTCTGCAGCTGATATTTTCATTAGTTTTATAATTATTAATGACAGGAACGTTTTAATAGAAGGAAAAATTATGTTCATGATCTTTACAAACATTTTCCTGAGAACTATTTGAATTTCTTTTCCTTCTCTCTGAACCCCTTGAGGCGACAGTGCCAAGGGCTCCATCCTTCCAGAGCTTCACACACTCCTTGCTTGGCTTCCAGGGCACCCAGGGAAGCACAGAGCTCCCTGGGTGCTGAGTGCTGGGCTGAGCCCCAATTCACTGAAAATGTGAATTATATTATGTGTTTGTACCCACTGTTGGCCTTGGAGTATAAAAACAATGTTCTTGCAGGGGTAATAAAAATTTAATCTATGGCTCGTTCCCCAAACCTTTCATTTGTTCTCTCCCGTGTTATCAAAATGAATGTTAAAAAAAAAAAATCAACAAAATGAAGCTTGTTGGCTCTTTTTAAAATGTGCATTTCCCAACACTCTGTGGTTTTGCACAATACAGAGAACACCTGAAGCTTCTCAGATGACTGTAAGCTATTTATTTTTTTTAAAACATAGAGTAATCCTACCTTGAACTCATTCATACTTTTAATATTATTTTAAGACCCAAATGTTGGTTTTATATGGAGGAGAACATTATTTATTTTCGTATCATTTATCTGCCAGATGCTACCAGAAAATTTGGAGAGGCCATTTTCCAAAAGATTTAAAAAAAAAAAAACAAAAACCAACTATTGGAAGTGTAGTGGGCAAGACTGATGTACAAATTACAGCATCTTTTTTTTTGTTTGTTTCATAATTCGCAGTACCTTCAATCTTTGTTTGCATGAAATGCTTTTGTTAAGTATTAATTGTAGTTTCAAAGCAAGTGTGTACAAATAAAAATACTGAACATCACTTTTGTGAGAGTTTGCTCTGCCTTGATGTAATTTCCTTCCAAAATTGACTCCCCCAGGGCCAGAGAGGTTGGTGTGATCAGCCACAGAAGTTGCTCAGATTCTTCAGAGACAGAATTTTAACCTGGGTTTTTTGGTTTTAATTCTTGTTAATGAATCAAGAGGGAAAAAAACCCCCGAAGTGTCTCTAAGAGGATTCCTGTGCTGGGCTGCTGCAAGTGTGGGAGCCAAAGGGAGGAAGAGCCCCAGGAGCCAAATGAGGGCTCAGATGGGAGGGTCTGGTTTGAAACTTGAGGTGAGACTTGGTGCTGGAGGGATGTGCCCTCCTTGGGAGCAGCCAGACCCAAAGAAACTCAAATTTAATTTGTCTCTCTGAGTGTGGGAGCCCTGGATGGTTCATTCCATCCTCTGCCACTTCTTCCAGGGAGGAGGGGCTGTTCCAGTGCTTGGTGACCCTCAGGGTCCCAGCTGTGCCATGAAATACCTGATCCAGCTCTCCTGGGGACCAGGCATCACCTCCCAGTCCCACCAACCCCATCCACCCCACCTCCACCAGCCTCCTTCACACTGACGTTGTTTGTTTTCAAAACTTGAAAGCAATGTCCAAATATTGTGACAGCTTGACAGACAGCTCCCTTCCCTGCCTGCTCTCACAGGATTGAATCTCATGCTAATTCAGTTATTGGGTTTGCAGAATCTGGCTGAGTTTGCCCAAAGGAATGGTTGAAATTCTGGGGTTTTCTCCAAAGGTTTCCAGGCTGCTTCACATCTGCCATCTAACGTGCTCAGCTTCTGAAGCCCATGAACACATCTCAGACAGCTTTCTGCAGAGCAGAACAGGGACTTTGGGGGACACCACTGCCCTGAGCTCGTGGGCACAGAGTTGGTGCCTCTGGGGCAGGAGGAAGGGAGTCCTCAGCCCTCCCAGAGCTGCATCCCCAGCCCCTTGGCTGGCCAGGCTTTGTGGCCAAACCACCCCAGTGCCCATCCAAGGGGCCTGGTGGCTTTTGGGGTGACAGCTTGGATGTGAACTGAACGATCTCCGTGGGGAAAGACAAGTCTGGCAGAGCTGTGGGTGGGTGGGCATGGACTGAGAGGGGTGGGAGAGCCTCTGGCTACCCCATGGGCACACTCTGCACCCTCCCACCTCACACTGGTGGTGTCCTGAGCAGGACAATCCCCCAGCTGACAGTGGGATGAGTCAGCTGTCACAAGAGGGTGGTGAGAGCCTTGGTGGGCTGCTTTGGTGTGACAGGGCGTGGAAAAGGGGAAAATGTAACAGTGCATCTCTGACTCTTTCTAAGCAGGCATGATTAAGGTGGTGGTTCTGGGGGAAATGAGGTGTTAAAAGCTTGTGCAGGAGAGGCTGAAGCTCTCCATGCCTGCCACATCCACGAGTGAGAGCATCTCCACCAGGAATGTTTCCAGCACGAGGAATCACACCAAGTGTTCGTGCCTGCCTCCCCCAGCCTCTCTTTGGAGACTTGGGTGTTTGATTCAGAAATCTTGGAATATTTTTGCAGAGCTGGTGTGTGAGCTGCAAATAAAACCAGCTCCTCCGAGAACTGCTGGGGTAGCTGAAATGCTGACTGCATTAATTACCACGAGGTAATTATAATCCCACCTGCTCCCTGGGGAGCCCTGGTAAAGCAAAGGCAAATCAATCAGGGCCCCAAATCAGGACAGCTGTTGCCATGTGTGGAAGGCTTGTCCTCAAAGGGATGTTTTCCTTGCCTGCATCTGTCACTTGTCACCTTCCCAAAGTGGTGTTGCACCCAAAGCAATGGGGATCTGATGAGGAGACCAGTCAGTGGCAGGGCTGGACCCACAGAGTTACCTGCAAAGAGGGGTTTTTATCATTTTTTTTTTCCTTCTTTCCCAAAAGATGGGCATGGAATGAGGCAGATCTCCTGGGAAATGAGTCAATGCAGTCTCCTTCTCCAGGGACTTGCTGCATTCTCTCTGCCAGGGTGACAGTGTCAGACACCAGCTGCCACTTGCAGTGCTCATCACTGGTCCCTGAGTCAGTGCTGACATCCTGCATCCTCTGCATCCCAGCAGAGGTTCTTGCACAGTCTGACGGAGGAGAGGAAATAATTCCAAAGCCAATTTAAAGCACCCTACCTGGGTGAGGAGGAAAAGAAGCCAAACAAACAACCCCACACTTGGGAGTTGGCTTAGAAATATTTTAGATCTTATACTTGCCCATCAAGGCTGGCGAAAATCACTTCTCTCTTCACATGTTGGGAATGAATTTTTTATGTGTGTCAGAGAGAGAGAGAGAGTTTTCAGTCCATATCTGTCCTACCTTTTCTATTCTTCCTATTTGAGGCCTTGATCCATCCCCCCTTACCTTGCTCCTCTATTCAGAACACTTCATAAAACTCAGTGCCCAAAGCAGGGAGATTTCCTAATCCATGTAAAACATTCTGCAAGAGTTTATATAAAACCTCATTAAAGCTTCAACATTTCCAAGGACACCTCCAGAAAAACACTCAATTTTAACAGGATGCATTTTCTTCTCCTTCAAGTGTAACCACATCTGGGATGCTGATTACATGTGATTTCAGGAAAAATCCATCAGAAACAGCTATAAAAGCAACCAACAAGGGCAGAAGGAAGGAAAGGCCAGCAGTGAGAGCATCCCAAAACCCCTTGGATCAGTTCCTCCTTTTGGGATAAGTCATTTAGCATCCTTGTGCCTGATTGACACCAACATCATTAAAAGATCAGTAATGACTTTCAGTGCTATATAAATCACACGGGAAACTATTACCCTTAATGCAAGCGTTACGAGGCTTTAATAATTAATGTCATCTCAACTTCTTTCCAAAACATGACCTTTGGAATCAGATTGCTGTGGCCAGAGCCATCCCTCATCCTGCAAGCAGCTGCTTCCCAGCCTGGGTGGTTCCAGTGGGGCTGGGCTGGGGAACCTGGATGGGTCCAGTCCCAGGAGCAGCTCCCAGAGGGGACCTGTGGTGGTGGGAGCTCCACTCCTTGTGCAGCAGGATAGCAGAAAACACCAGCAGTGAGAAAAAAAAAAGCACTGCCAGCATCAGCTCCAGCTTGTGTGGTTGTAGGGTGAAAGGGTGAGCTGTGGGCACTCCCTGCTCCCTCCTTCCCTCCCGTGTGGAGCTGCTCAGATCCCCGGGCAGCCCTGGATGTTGGCATCTGCCACCCTGGAACACCACAGGGGCTAAAGGAAATCTGAACTGGCACATCCTCCTCTTTCGTGAGCTCAGTTTAGCCCCATATGATGCCGGAGGGGATTTTATTTTAAATAAAACCTCTTAACTTCCATTCACACGTGTGCCTTTGTTGTTCCGTGACTCAGAGCCGCTCGGGGAGGCTGCAAAAGGCTCCGCACATTTTTTTTTTTATTATTTTTTTTCTTTTAGGCTTTCACACAGCATGTGGGTGCTGGGTTAAAAATAATGTGGCACCTCTCCTTGAGCTGCCTCCCAAGCAGCGGATCCAGGCACAGGGATGTGCAGGGGAAACAGCAAATGGAGCTGCAGCTCCAACAGCCCACGGAGTAAATTCCTTTAATTTAGTCATGGTGCAAGCAGGATGTGAAAACCCTCCCAGAGAGAGGGGAAGGGCTGGTGTTCTTTGGTGCCGTGGGTTTTACGTCTTTCCCTGTTTGCAGTGTCTGAAGAACAAAACAATAACGCCGCTGGGATAAGGAGCAGAAGTTGTGCTGAATTTCCAAACCACAGGACCTGGCTGAGGCAGAGCCCATCCCACCTGCACAGGTGCCCTGAGTGTGAGCTGTGGATCCCAAAGCCAAGCTGCTGCTGCTGCCCAGTGGGAAATACCCCACAAACACCATCCATGAGAAACAAAAATGTCTAAAGTCTCCTTTAGCAAGTGGTTCCCAGCCTCTGGAAGCCGCCCTGTGGGTTCCTTGAGTGTTGTGCCAGGGCTGCTCTGCCCCTCTGCCATCTCCCTGAGCCTCCCCCCGGCCCTGCTGCCCACGAAATGACAGAAAATAGCAAAAGCTGGAGCAGCTGGCATGGAGCATCTGTCACCTCCCACACAAGTCACAGCAGCTCCAGCATCCCAGCTTGTTGCATTCACCTGCTCGCTCTCCTCTTTCCTCAGGCAAGCGCTGCAACTCCTGGCTGAGGCAGACCTCCCCTCCCTGTGCCCAAAATCCTCCCCTCCCTGTGCCCAAAACGCTTCTCCCAGCCTGGAGTGCAGCTAAAATTGCTCAGTAGCTGTTGTCTGACACCAGATCAGAGCCATGGCTGGGCTCAAGGGTGGCTGCCCTTTGCTGGGTGGATTTGCTCTCCAAATAATTCAGCACAGAAGAAATTTGAGGGAATAGGAGGGGAGGCAAACCTGAAGCTTCCTACCAGGACCAGACCTTTTATTCCATAATAACCCGAGTGCCTCCAAGGTGGATTCTGTTGATAGGGAAAAGACCAAGGGAAAGCATCCCTGCAGATGTCACCTGTCAGAATCAAACTCTTGCAGCTGAGATGAGATGTGCCCACCATCCCCCACCGCACTGCTGACAGCCCAGGAAGAGCTGCTGGAACGAATCACTCCTGTTCTGAGCCACTAATGAAGCTCAAATTACTCCTCAGCAATAAGCTTTGACCTTGGGTGCATCCTAAAAGCTGCTGCTGAGGTGTTCATGGAGCTTCAAGCTTCTACATTGATTAAAGAGAGGTGGGAAAGGCAGCTGCAGTGGCCAAGGGCTGGCAGAGCTGGGTCAGAGCTCAGCCCTGCAGAGCCTGGAACACCCTGACCTGGGCACTGCCCCACCCAGCTTCACTGGGCCCACCTGTGGCTGTGGAGGAGGGTCCACAGGAGGAAAGAGCCCAGAAGGAACAGTGAAACATGGGGAAGGAAGAGTGATGCTGCCAGCTGACGTTGTGTGAAACCATAAACCAAAACAGGCAGTGCAGGGTTTGGCAAAGTCCTGCCCCAAGGTTTGGGGGGATGCTGAGGAGATGTAAAGCGCTGATTGTCCTGTCTGGGACAGCCATGCCCAGCTTCTGTCCAAGGGAAGGATTTTACACTTCACTGGCTTTTCCCATCATCGGCGAAATGCATTTTATGGGGAGGAATTCTGGAGAGCTGCTAATGAGGTGGGAGAGTCTTGCTGTGCTGCTGGGGTTTGGGGAGGCATCGCTGGTGCTCTCTTTGATCCTGGCCCTGGAATCCTGTGGGAAATGCCTCTGCAGTGAGTGCTGGCATTGTGCATGTGCTTGGCCAGGGCAGAAGTTGCTGTGTGGGACAAGCAGCAGCCCAAAATCCACCTGAGTGTTTCAGTGCAATTACATTTGCATGGAAGCAAAGGGGAGGGGAAGAAACCGAAGCTCAGAATGTGTATTTCTAATTGATTATATGCATGGCTGCCGGGGCCCTCTCACACTGTGTGGTTAATTATGTCACTGTGTGAGCCGTGCCTTTATTTGTGTTGTATTCCAATGATTCTGCCCAGAGCCCACAGAGCAGGTTGTCTGTCTGGAGAAAAATGAAGGTCTGCTTTGTTTGGGTTTCTTTTTAACAATACAGAGAAAAGAAAAATGATGAACGGCCAATTACTGTGATAAAACCATCTACCCTGATAGCACACGGGGAACAGCCAGTTCTAACAAGCCTCCTGTAGCTCTGTGATTTTATTGGTAATTCCCTGCTCATGATCTCCATCCCAGGGAAGCCTCTTTCTCCTGGGATCCCCCGAGGGCATTGCCCCTCTGGCTGCCTTTTCCTGTGCAGAATCCATTCTGCTGACCAAATCCCTGCTTTGTCCTTACTGCCAAACCCCCAAGGGATCTGCTGCTTTAAATTATTCCTCAAATGGGAACAAGAGCCCAGGAAAACATGCTGAATCCACTATAATTGAAGTATTGCTGTAACTTGGTGTGAAAGAACTTACGTGGTGCAGTCCCTCAAGGACTAATCACCAGAAATCTCTTACTGGGAGGCAGTTTTCTACCAATCTGGATCTGGAACTTGCCTATTTTGGGCTCTACCATGTTCTGGTTGAAGAAATCAAAACCTCCACATCTGCATCAGCTCCTGTTCTTTCTGTAAATCAAACAGAGCTCACCAAGCCTGAGCACACAGCTCCATTGATTCCAAACAAGCCACCCAACAACACCTCCTCCGCATCTCATATCTCGTTTTATTTTGAGTTCTTCTATTTAAAGCAGTCGTGTTTTGCTAACTGGGGACGCCTCGGCAAAGATGCAGCACGTTTTAGCGGGGAGCTGGGCACTGTGGGGTGTGAGCAAAGCCCCTGCAGAGAATGAGCTGTCCCTGCAGAGATTTCCATACGATCCCGAGCTCCAGGTGCTGGGATGGTGTCCATGAGCTCCCCGGGCTGGCACCTCCTGCAGCAGGAGTTTCTGCATGGGGTGTGACCCTTTTCTTGTCCTTCCTGCTGGATCCAAGGAAGTGTCCCATTGCTGGACACCTCCACGGAGCTTCATCCTTGCTCTTGGCTCTTCCTCTCATTTTCGGTGTGTTTTGGCTGAATCACCGGGTCTGGCAGGGCTCTCCAGAGCGCACAGCCTCTGTCCCTGTGTCCCTCTCTCCTTTAGCCCTGGCTCTGTCCCTGCCAAGCTGGCTCTCTCCAGCACACCGGGCTCGCTGCCCTCCAGCCCTCCCCGCTGTGTCCTCAGCTCTGGATTTCACACCGGTGCCTGGAGCCTTTTCCCTTCCCCAGCTCCCAAAGGAGCCGTGTCCTGCCCAGCGCTCGGAGCAGTTTTTGCAGGTGTGGGGTGCAGGGAAGGAGGCACAGGGGGGCAGGAGCGGGGCTGGCTCCCACCCCTGCCCCAGGGATGAGCGGGAGCCGCCAGGCACAGCTCAGGGACGGGCACGGGGCGGGGGAAGCAGGAGAAGGGAAAGGAGGAAAAATGCGGGGAATAGAGAGAAAGTGGGGAAATAGAGGGGAAGGGTGAAAGGAGAGGCAGGAATGGGGAAAGGAGGGATAGAGGGAAGGGAGCGGGGCGTGGGGGCAGAGAGGAAGAA
>VZSR01001033.1:2694721-2712224 GCA_013398615.1 Brachypodius melanocephalos | reverse complement strand
GTGAGCCCTGCCCGGGTGAGGGGCCCGTGAGCCCTGCCCGGGGGCTGGCACCGCTCGGGTGGCGGGGTTGACTTCTCCCGGTTCCCGAGGGAAGGAGCTCAGCACGAGGAAAATCCCGGCGCTTCTCCCCTGCGATCTCCGTCCCGGGGCTTTCCCCCACCAGGCTGCTCAAGCAGAGGCCATCCCCTGGGCGCTGAGAGCATCCCCGTCCTCAGCGGCGAGTTTAGAGCGTTCTGCCGAGGAGCCGATGTGTATTTTTCTCAGGAAATATAAAATCTACGGGAAGTCAGGCTGGGAATGTTTCCCAGCAAAGCCCTTGGAGAAGGGAGCGTGAATTGAGCGAGGCTATCGGAGAAAAACCTGACCTGGTTCTTAAGTGAAGTGAAGTGCCGGGGGGGTGAGGGGAAAGGCTGGATCGTGTGTTACCATATGAACAGGGAACGGGGACAGGGATGGAGCCATGGGGACAGGGATGGAGCCGTGGGGACAGGGATGGAGCCGTGGGGACAGGGATGGAGCCGTGGGGACAGGGAGAGCCTCACTCCACTCGCTGCTTACTCACAGCTGGGGAAGGTGGTGAAACGGCAAACGTGAAATGGGAAATGGGAAATGTGGGGCTTCAGCCACCCCGGCGCGCAGGGAGGGTCTGACTTTGGCTCCTGATTAATTGCCGGGCATTTCGTGGAACTCCATCAGCCCCTGACAGGGGATGCTTCTTGCGGCTTTTCGGGTTGGGGCTTCCAGGCACGGAGCTGCAGGAGCTCCTCAGGGGTGCCCGGGGAGGGGTCTGACCTCGCTGTCACCACTTTTATCCCCCAAATCCCCCTGGGAGAGCTTTGGAGCTGGCAGGTGCCTTTGGGACAAGTGAGCCTTTGGAAAGGGCAGCGAGGCTGTTGCATTCCCTGAAGATAGCACTGCTTCAGCCAGGACACTGCAAAAGGCTATTTCAGCTAAAAAAGAGAATTTCTGCTGAGTTTCCTGCAGCAGCAGTGAGTGCTGGTGGCGTGACCCAGGCTGGCAGCTCTGCTGGAGGAGCATTCCCGTGTTCCCATCATTGCTGCCCTTTGGTTCCATGAGTGCCTCGTGTCTGGGCTCCTTTCAGAGGCTCCTCTGCCACTGTTTGAGCTGCACATTTCAGTCTGTCACATCGAGACCCACGTAAAAAGCCAAAGGGCAGGAGACTGTCTCCCAGCAGCCCATCCTGTGCCATCACACCTCACCCTCAGGCTGCCCCGAGTGACACCAGGGGACAGAAATCACTCTGTGGGGGGGTTCCTCCCATCCCTTGCTGTGTTCTTGTAGCTGTTGAATATATGCATTGAGCTGAATGAATTCCCACCTGGCAGCATCCATAGCACAGCTTTTGCAGCTTCAGCTTTATTTATGGAGAGGGGAGGGAATATAAAATACAAAAGAGAAATAATGCACAAGCCTGCAGAGATTTCAATGTTTTCTGTGAGCTGTGCAAGGCTGGAGTGAGCACCAGGAGCTTTTCCTAAACCAGCTGGGAAGATTTAAACCCCTGGGTTTAAATGGAATTTTTAAAATAACTTTTGACCTAGACCCCATCATTTAGTTGTGTGGGGATCTTAATCTCACTGAAATTAAAGACAGTTTGGGTTCTAGGTGTGTTCTAGAAACACGATTTGGTGTCAAAGTCACACTGATTTTTAAAGCTGTATAGTCACAACTTCTGGTATTTGTAGTAAAATATTTATTGGCAAAATGGAATTTGTGAAAGGACAGCACACATGGCGTCCTCAGGCTCAGAAAATGGGTTGTTACAGATGAGTGGAGTTTGTGTGGTCTTTTAGGAAGACAGGAATGAGAGTTTTTCTTTTATTAATGAGAGAGAGATTGCTTATCAGTGAAAACCCTTGTTAGAGCAGGGTCAAGGCTGCACTGAGGGCATTGCTGGAGCAGCACAGCAGGTGCATCCACTGACCCAGGACCACTTGTGGATAATTAATTTTCCCACCCAGTGCCCATCCAGTCCTTCCTGATGACATCCTCACCCTCAAGGGAGCAGGGGCTCAGCTCTGCCAGGGTAGGACCTGGCTCAAAGCCCTACAGGTGGCCCTGGCTCCTTCCCAGGAGACACAAAATGGTTGTGACAGATGTTCCTTTCCCTGCAGCAGCTCTGGCTGGAATATCAGGTTGGGTGTAGGTGGCAGGAGAGGAGCTGCTGGGTGGGTGCTGCAGGAATGAGGACCTGGTGGTACAAAGGGAATGGGAGAGGAGCCTGGGTGGAGACCAGGCCAGATTTCACCTGGGAAAAGCCTGGGGGAAGGATGGACAAGAGTGAGACCAAGTCCATTCCCTGCCTGTTCCCACAGACTTTCCCAGGATGTGGCTGCACTTCCCTGTGCTGAGCAGGACAGGTGAGCCCATGGCCTCCTGACCAGCTCCTGGTGCCTGTGCCTGTTCTCAGGCTGCTCCACGTCATGCACGGTGTTTCCTGCCCTGTCTGCCAGGACATTTACTGTTAAATATTGGAACTGGTAATAAACCTTGCTAAAATCTGGGCAGTAGAAAGTTTAGCACCTCCAGTGATGTGTACATACTTGTTATGTACATTAAAATTCCCAATTATTAAACCCAATGAGCTGCATGAAACAAAGTCCTTCCCTGTGTGAAAATGGGACCAAACTTTAGAGGTTGCTCAGTGTCAGACCTGGGGAGTTGTGCTTGAAGATGTCACCAACAGCTTCCTGTGTCCCAAAGTGCTCGAGCAAAGCCAGAGGGAGCAGCTGCTGGCCTTGGTCACTGGGTTCAGTGGCAGCCACGCTGTCACCAGGTGATGAAGTTGTTTGCCAGAGGTGTGGATGACACAGCCCTGCTGCACTTTATGCCTTCATTTCTCTGCTCAGAGCCTTTGCATTAGAGCTGGTTTCTAAGCAGGGAAGAGGGAATGCAATCTCCCCTGGCTGACGATGCTCTGCTCCCTGCCATCCATCATCTTTAATCACACCAAGGGGACGCAGGGCTCTGCAGCACGTGCTGCCTGCCCAATGTGTCACTCGTCTGCAGCCCTCAGGGCCCTCAGGGGGTTTCTGCCTTGCTCTCATTTATCACTCCCAAAATACTCATAAAACCCCTCCAGCTGCCAGCACTGGTGAGGAGAGCAGGAGTGGGGGAAGAGCTGTGGTTCCCTCCTGCCTCCCCAGCTCAGGTACCCACCAACACGGGGGAGTGCAGGAGCTTTAATTAGCTCTTGATGCTATTTTTACCTCCCAGCATGCTTAATTTAGCTCAAGCTGTCATGCACTGATGGTTAAGGGGGAAAGAAGGAACCGGGGGTGTTGGTCCCTCTCTGCTGAGCAGCCTCAGCTCTGCCTGGGGCTTTTCTCGGACCTTCAGCAGCAGTGAAAATTTATAGCCCAGAGACATTTCATGGACAGCTCCTGAAGCGCCTGCACTCAATTTGGGGGCTCTGCTCACTCCCACTTCAGTTTAAAACAACATAAATATCTCACGGAAGAGGTGCTTGAGTGCTTCAGTCATTACCTGCCTTGCTGCTGGAAGGACACAGAAACCTTGAAAAGCTGCAAGGAAGAGGATTATCCTCCCCTTTTTAATCTACAAGGCTATTGTAGGACTTGGTGCCAACTTAAATGATGCTTGGAAGCGAACGAGGACCGGTTGTTAAAGCTTTAATAGCCCAGCAGAGCAGCCCAGCCCTGGGGTGAGCGGATGTGCCCAGCTGAGCCGGCTGCTGTCCCTCACCCCTGGCTCAGTCCCTGTGCAGGGAAGCAGGATGCTGCAGCCTGAACAGGGTCACTGGATCGCTGGGTTACTGCAGTTCATGTGTTTGGGATCTCAATGCAAGCCCTGGTGCACCTCAGGCAGAGGTTAATGGGCAGGCACTGCTCCCATGGCAGCGAGGGTTCTGCAGCTCCTCCAGCACAGTCCCCAGCTGCTTTGCTTTGCAGCAGTGGATATTTCCCTCTTTCATTCTGCTTTTGTAGCCCTTTGTAGGGAACTGAAACAGCAGTTTGCCTCAGGTCCCTGACTGTGAGCATTCTGACACTGTGGGTAGGAGAATTCAGTCTCAGATTTGGTAGGGAAAGAGGACATGGGGAAGGGCTCAGCTATTGTTAGGGTTGTAAATTTGAACAGATATATAGGTTAGACCTGGAGAGCTGGACTTGGGTGTGGGGGGAATATTGCAAGCTCACAGCTTTAGCTCCTGTTTCCCTCTCGAGAAATTCACTTTGTGTAATTTTTGTGCACTTTTCTACAACAGCCCAGGGCAGGAGCTGCCAGCAGGTGGATGCAGAGACCTGCCTGCCATCTGCCTGTCCCTGTGTCCCAGCACCCTGCAAGCCTCCTGTGGGTCGGTCAGAGAGGGAGGGCTGAGGCTGTGCCCTCCCTTCAGGTCCTGCCTGCTTCCAAAGCCATCCCACTCCCAGCTCCATCCAGACCATCCTGCAGCTGAAGCCTCCACTGAGGACCCTCATCCTTGCAGCTGATCTGCCAGGACTGCTCTCCCCACCTTCAGCCCCATCACAGGTTGTGCACTCGCCAAAGCATCCCTTCAGCTGGGGTTAACAGAGGTAAGAGCCTGAAACGCCCAGGGAAAGGAGACACGTGGGTGGGATGGATTCTATAAAAGTTTGGGAGGGGGGTATCTGTGGATCCAGAAGGACCATGTGAATGAGACTGACTGTGCACACACGGGCTGTGCCAGCAGCCTGTGAACCAGGACCTGGGGCTGTTTGCTCCATGGTTTTATTTGCTGAAAGTTGCTGGCTTCATCCAAAGCCATTAGTGTGAAAGAGCTGGAGCAGTGCCATCACTCCAGGGAATGCAGCAGTGTGGCAGAGTGGCCACTTTGGGAAAGGGTCTGCTTGGAGGGCTGGGATGGGAAATAAATCTCAGTCACTTCTCCTTTGACCTTGGGAATATCACTTGATCTCCTTATATTTGGTGCTGGAGCTGAGGTGTGCTCAGTTATCAGTAACAACCTGACCCAGGCAAAATTCAGATTTTGAGCAGTCCACAGGAAAAAGGCTGGTGTGAGATAAAGAAGGAGAGGGAAGTGGGTCAGCCTTGGAGATTTGAGTTATGGTGCTTCCTATACAGCATTTCCATCACTCTTCCACTGCCACAGAAGGATTTTTTTTTCACCAAACTGTAAAAAATAACTCTGGCAAGAAATGAAGCACAGGAAGTGCTAGGGAAAAAAAAGGACTTCTCAGGAAAATTATGTAAGTCAAGTTTAAGAGAGAAAATCCCAAGCAATCTCATCACCAAAATCAGTTAGTGGTGAGCCTTGCAGTGTGCGAGCTCACAAATCCTTTCCTGCTGATTATTTATCAGGTGCTCCTCGTGTGTGATGACAAGCACCAAATTAATAGGTTTGTTATTGCTGTGGCTCAATCTGGGCTTAAATAACTCCTAACCAGCCTCCTTTTTAATTCATGTGTTTATTTTGAAAGGCTCCCTGGAGAGGCTGTGAGCCCAGTGTGTCCATTGATCCGTCCGTGTCTGTCCGTCGGTAATGGCAGCGCCGCTGTTCCCGGCTCAGGGGAAGCTTTCAAGCCCAGTATTGATCCTTTTGGAGTTTGTTTGCTTGTAGTCACAGTTACAAGCCCTTGCTCAAACTGCCAGGAGACGGGCTGTTTTATTTCTTCATATCAGGCTAAACCTCCTCCGCATCCAAAAGATTTATTTCTGCACTTAATTTTTTCCAATACGCATCTTCTCTCTCAGAAACCGAGCTGACATTTCTGTGTGACTCTAACGCAGCTCTTAAAGCTGCCTGATGTATTTCTGTCTCCCCATGTGCCAGGGGAGGTGGTGGGTGCCAGCAGCCCAGGACAGGGCACCTGGGAACCCTGTGGGTCAGCTCCATCCCATATCCTCTTTGGAAATCTCCTTCTCTCGAGAGACACTGCTTTTCTCTGCAGCCACCTCTGCTCTCTTCAGCTATTCTATGGAACCAGAGCAGCCCTGTGTTCCTCTCCTGCCTGCAGCACAGCTTTTCCAAGGTTCAGGAGGCACTGTTTCTTCCCAAGCAGTAATTCCAAAACCAGAACTGCCTTTCCCAGCTGCCCAGGTTTCCAGGTCAGGTTTGTGGAGCTGCTTCTCCTGCGATCCCAGATGGAGCCGTGGGTGCTGCCCTCACCATCTCCTCCTCTTCCTCTCCTCAGCTGTGGTTGAAGTCAGCTCCCCATGTGCTCCTCACACCGGTCCCAGCCTCTCTGCCAGCCCACAGAGCAGCAGTTCAGGCTGCATTCTGCACACCCTGGTTTGGGAGTGAAGCATTTGCACCCTTTGGGTGCTCCAGGAGCTCGGTGGGATCACTCTGTTTCACCAGGATTGTTAATGACCCAGTCAGCCTTTTCTGGGTTTGCCCCAAGGGAGCCAGGGTGGGCTGTGTTATCTGAGGGAGGGTGACAGAGCAGTGGTGGCCTCAGCACAGCCCTGCCTGCCTAAGCACTGCCAGCTCTGAGTTTTGCTCTCCAAGAGCTGCTCTCCTTGACCTATTTTCCTTTTTGCCCACAACCACGGCCTGCATTGTGTCCTGAGGAAGGGATCACACTGCTCAAAGGCCCTTTATTTTTAGCCAGCCCAATTTCTTGTTGCAGCTTAGTGGGATCTGGTCCTTTCAGTTCAGTTCCATCACAGCTCACACTCTCCAGGCCCCTGATGTTCTTTGTATATCCATTGCTCACTCAGAGGGTTTCCTACTCCCCTTTCACTGAATTCATTCCTTCTCCTTTCTGTTCTGTTCAGCCTCCCCCACTACTCCAGATCCATGGCTGAATCTCTGGTTTCCCTTGGCCCCTGGTTTGCAGTACCAGGCACTCACAGGCCACCAGGCTTGTCCTGGATCTCAGCACCCCTCCACAAACAAACCCTTCCCTCCTGTCTGCTCCAATAACCTTGGCAATGTTTCCCTTCCTCCCAAATGTCAGGAAATTGGAAATGATGCCACATGAAAATCAATGGCTTTGCTCCTTCTGCCTTTTCCCAGGGCAGGAGGGAGCTGCTGTTTTCCAGTGATTTATTGAGGTGACCCAGCCTGGCCAGGGGCTGACCAGTGACAGATTCATTTTCCTCAGCCCACCCACACAGCCCAGGGCAGTGGCTTGTGCTTTGCATTAGGCCACAGATGTGGGCTCAGAAATCTGCTCAGGATATTTCCTTTCTGTGGCTGTGAGAAACAGGTGAGGGCTCACTCCTAGATCTGGGTGAACCGTGTTAGAAACAACACCAATACCCATTTCATTTCCCAAAGGATTCGGGCCCAGCAAGGGCCAGGTGCTGTTTCCATCAGCAACTGTTGCTCCAAGGCAAGGAGAAATTCATTACAAAGACTGCAGATTACATTGAAGCCTGCCTTTATTATTCCCTGGACTACTAGCAGGATGCACAGTGTGATCGAGGGAGCAGGAGCAGCTCTAAGATTCTGTTTCCTGGAAATCTTTGGGGCTCTATCCGTTTAATTTAAAACCCAGCTCCTGTTGGAAACCAAACAGCCATAGGAAGCATAACACAATTGATAAAGGTCACTGTGGACTAAATCCCTGCTGATAATCAAGCCAGCTCCTCTCCGTGTCCTTGAAAAGCTTTCCACCTGGGAGCCCTGTGAATTCCCCAGGCGCTGGACCTGGGGAAGGTTTGTTCCAGGCAGAGGTTCTGCACCATCCCTGCCCTGTTCCCCATCACATCAGGCTGGATTCTATGTGTCAGAGGGGCAGTAACAGGCACCAGTCTCTAATGTATCTGTGATTTCATGGAAATTGAAGTGTGAGAGGGAAAAGGAATGAGGCCATCGAGAGGTGCAGCTCTGACACCCGACCCCGTCCCTGCTGCTCACGTCACACCGGCAGAAATGAGACCAAATGGGTCTATTTTCCAGTGCCTGATGTTGGTGGGCAACAAATCACAGGAAATTCTTTATTATTCCCCTCTAAATGTCTTTATCTGGACCTTCACCTACTATGATTTTTGGCTCGTTATTAATGAAAATGTGCAGGGAGGATGGTTGTTGATGATACATGAGCCAAGAATAGATCCCAGTTCCTTTTACCATTTCGACACCAAAATGCCAAGAGGGATGAGACACCCTGTAGTAAATGCTGCTCATTTTGAGGCAGCAACTAGAAAATGTGGCTCTGGCTGAGCTGGGGAGAAGAATGGATGAGCCAGAGGATCTGTGGTTTGGCTGCTTGATTGCTGAATCCAGTGGGAATCTACAGAGATGGGAAATGGCATCTTCCCCAGGGAACGGCAGGTGCAGGGCTGATGTGCTTTTCTGCCCCACAGCCACAAGTTTCTTTTTTAGCTGCTGCCTCCTAATCCTTCAGGGGAAAAGGAATTTGAGCATCCTCTCAGCACTTTTCTCCTTACTCCCCTAGCAGGGAGGTATTTCTCCTGGGAACACATCCTGCTTTTCTTGAGCTGAGGGAAGCATTAAATAACAACACTGTAAATGAGGCTCGTTAGCAAAGCCAAAGGTGGAGAGAAATCTTGCAGGAGTGTGAGCTGGAGCACTTGCTGGGGCTGTCTGGAGACAGCAATCCCCTTCCTGTAGGATGGAACCTTCTGGGAAAAGGCACAGTGTGAATGCTGGAAGAGCCAAACCCTTCATTTCACATGGCAGGGAATTGTCAAAGCTGTTGCAGCGCTCGAGGGTGCGAGTACATCTGCTTCCACCAAAATGTACTTGCCTGCTTTGGACTCGGGGTCAGATCCCATAATTAAAGACTCCCTCTCCTTCTCTGTCTTTCACTCAAGAATTTGACACCCTTCCAGCAGCATTCCCTGCTTTCCTCTCCTGTTGCTGCCCAGAACAGTGAGCTGCAGGGGCACACAGACCTTGGATGTTGCATCTGTTCAGTAAATGCCTTTCTTTGGACTCCACAGTACACTACAAGTTTCCTTCATGTTAATCTAAATGAAACTGCTGCAAACACAGCCCAGGATGGGTATGGGGAGCTGGTGCTGTGGATTTGTGAGACAGAAGTGCTGGGGATGAGCACTGGAAGATCTCAGAGAGTGCTGGAGGAGCAAGAAACCTCTCTCAGCATCACCTACTCGCTTTCACCATGAGGGAATTATGGCACAACATTATCCTTGGAGGCTTTCAGGTGTAAAAGTACAAGCTGTGAGGAATTTTGGCATCTCTGAGAGTCTGTGTAAGCAAGTGAGAATTAATATATTTGCATCTGAGGCACTAGAAGAAAAAATCCCTCCTCCAGTCTGCTTGGCCGTGTTGGAACAGGGAGCTGTCATCTCCTGGTCCAGGCAGGATTTGTGTCTCCTGATTTAATCACTAAACCCACCACCTTTACTGCAGTGATAACAGCAACAGGACTTCTCTTCCAAGGAGTCTGTTCACCAAGGGAGCACAGGAGTGATGGAGCCACTCCTGAAGGTGTGAAACAAAACCAGTGCAGCTCTAAAGGGAGCCCAAGGAAGATGCAGCCTGTTTATAAAGTCAGTAGCTTTTGTAGTCTAGCTGGATTTAGATTTTTTTTTCCTTATTGCTTGCAGTGCTGAATAGCAGCAAAATGTGCCTTGGAAAATATACATGAGATGGCATTTATCTGTGATTCATTCTGCCTTTAGAACAGCAGTCAGTAGCACTATCTGCCTCCCTGCTACTCCACACAAGACCATCTCTCACACGCATCTTTTTCCTTCTTGCTCTTATTCCTTCAGTCTTTTGTTGCTGTGGGTTCCCCCCTCCTCCCCTACTAATTTCACTTTTTCTCCACAGCACTGAGAACTCTGATTTCTGGTGCTGTTTTATCAGTCTGCAGGGCACCACAGGAACGGCTGATTTGCCCAAACTAGCAAATGTGCAATAAAATAATAATAAAAAGATGTTATACATAAGTGACATGGAGACTGAGGGAAGCTTTTCCTTTAAGGTTTGCTCAGGACCTGGCTGCAGCTCTTTGTCCCCATTTCCCTGCCTCCCTCCAAAGCACAAGGTGGGTTTGGACAAGGGAGGGTGCTGGCAGCTCTGGCAAGAGCAATACAACAACAACACAAAAAAGCAGATTATTGTGTCATGCCACTCTGCTTCGAGTCATTTGATGATGTCATAAATGTAGCACATTAGTTTTACAATATTACCATGATCTCCTAATTGGTAAATTTAGCCTGGAAGTGGGAAAATGGCAGTGCTGGAGTGGGATGGGAGCAGCTCGGGGCAGAGGTTGGTCCAGCAGTCCTGAGCAGCTTTGCTGATCCCTGATCACGGTGTCCATGAGCCTCAGCAGCTCCTGACAGGCGCTGGCAGTGATGATAAGGCTCTGCAGGGAGGTAAGATAAGATGCTGCAGTCCTCCTCCATCCCTGGGGGGATCAGTGCCAGCCCTGGCTGGGGCAGCAGGAATTCATTCACCTGCACAAAGCCAGCCCTGGCTGGGGCAGCAGGAATTCATTCACCTGCACAAAGCCAGCCCTGGCTGGGGCAGCAGGAATTCATTCACCTGCACAAAGCCAGCCCTGGCTGGGGCAGCAGGAATTCATTCACCTGCACAAACCCAACGAGCCATGGTCGGAGCTGCTCCGGTCCATCCGTGCTGTGCCGTTCCCGTATCCCGGCTCGGCGGGTGGGGTCTGGTTCAACCTCTCCGTGTGTCAGTGATGGTTTCCATGGCTCCTTTCAGCTCGGGCAGTCCAGGGCAGAGCTTTGTGTCCCCGAAGGCTCCGTGCCCCCCCGGCCCCCGATGCTGGTGGCAATGAGCGCCTGCAGCAGGAAGGCGCTGACCCTGCTCAGCAGCGTGTTCGCCGTCTGCGGCCTCGGCCTCCTGGGCATCTCCGTCAGCACCGACTACTGGCTCTACCTGGAGGAGGGCATCGTCCAGCCCCAGAACCAGACGGCCGAGATCAAGCTCTCGCTGCACTCGGGGCTCTGGAGGGTTTGCTTTCTGGCAGGTAGGGTGTCCCAGCCACGAACAGCCCCTCGGTTTGTTGTGTGTCAGTGCCACCCTACAGGAAAGGGCCATGAAAAAATGGGGGGGTTGGAGGCTCTGCCCATCCCTGCTTCCAAACTCAGCATTTGGAAGCAATGTCATGTCTTCATGCCTGACTTTAACAGCCCAAAGGATAAAATGTGCCTTTGCACACAGGCTTTGGTGAGTTTGCTGCTGCCCTGCCAGACCCCCTGCCCTGTTCCAGAGCTGCAGCCACAATGCCTTGGGCAGCAGCTAAAAACTTTCAACTTCATCCATACGAAATTTAGATTCAGGTCAGCTGGACCATTCCCTCCACCTGTGCCAAGTTTGATGAAGCAGCTTGGCTGCAGGGACAGAGCTGAACAGAACCCAAGGGAACGGGAATCTCAAAGTGACCAACCTGAAATGTCACAAAGTTTCTGTTGCTTTGGAAAAGTCAAGGGAGAAGAGAGGAGCTTGCCCCTGGGGCGATCTTAAACCCCCCTGGCTTCAGAGTTCAGGGTTTTGTCTGTGTCTGCTGCAGGTGAGGAGCGTGGCAGGTGCTTCACCATCGAATACGTGATGCCCATGAACATCCAGCTGACATCTGAATCCACAATCAACGTCCTGAGTAAGCTGTTTGCTGGGGTTCCACCCTTTACATCCTGCAAATCACCGAGTCCCAAGCACTAGGGACCCTCCCCAAGAAATCCCCTTTGTGTCCTTGCCAAAGAAGCTCTGAGTTCCTTGACAGTGCTGCCACACAATGATGCAACTGCATTTTTTACTGTGGGAATTGCCCAGTGTGCTCTGAGCTTTTGGGGACATTCCTTTCTAATGGCAGGATGCCCGTGGATGCTCTAAGATGTACAATTCCTGCCACTGGCTATTCAGCACTGATGTTTATCAACGTGTTTGGCTTTTTAGTCTGCTCTCCATACTTTGCAGCTGTATTTATTCCCTAGCAGTTTCACACATTATATCGCAGGATGAATTCAGGATGGAGCGTCACAGCTCTCACGATGAGCTCTGCAGTCATTTCTGATTTAATAAATAGAGGTGTTCTGCAAACACTTATACAGTGAGGCCAGAGAAAAATGCAGGTTCTGATGGTTTCCTATGCAACATTTCACACAGGAACCTTCAGAAATGCAAACACCAGCAGTCACCACCACAGAGATGGGACAATGGCACAGGTTGCCCAGAGAGTCTGTGGATGATCCAGCCCTGGAAATGTTCAACTTGGATGGGGCCTGGAGCAACCTGGGAGAGTGGAAGGTGTCCCTGCCCATGGCAGAGGGTTGGAATGTAAGATCCCTTCCAACCCAAACCATTCTGTGATTCCATAATTCTGTGTTTTACTCAGCTCATTATCAATGAGAGAAATTCAGACACAACACGGTCTGAGCAGGAGGGTTGGAGCTCTCTCACCCAGCCAAGCCCATTTCTCACACTGTTTAGGGAATATTAACCTGTTCCCACCCCGCTCTGCTCCTCTCTCCACAGAGATGATCCGCTCTGCCACCCCCTTCCCTCTGGTCAGCCTCTTCTTCATGTTCATCGGCTTCATCCTGAGCAACATCGGCCACATCCGACCCCACAGGACCATCCTGGCCTTCGTCTCGGGGATATTCTTCATCCTGTCAGGTGAGGTTTGCAAGCCAGCTTTTCTCCTGGAGCCCCTGAGCATGGAGCACGTTGGCTTTGGCAGCTGCCGATGCTCTCCTCACCTCCCTGGTGGCTCCTTGTTGGGCTCATCACTCCCAGCTCAGTCCCACAGCCTGATCAGACCTCGTGGGATGGATGCAGGTCTTGTTTGTGGAAATGTGGGGAAAGGCACCCGTGCAGGAGCAGGTGCTGGGGGACAGGATGCTTCTCGTGGCACATCAGTGGCAGGAGGGATCTGAAACTTCAAACTGCTCAGTTGGGCTGTGTCTACATGAGAAAAGGGAATGTTTTATTCATGGTGTTGTGCGAGTGCTGAACAAATAGCTGTGACAGCTGAGCTTTGAAGCAGCTCCTAATGGAGGCAGATCTCTCCCCACAGTGCTCACAGATTTCCCTGAGCAGGGAATGTTTGACTGGAATGAGAGGAGCATCCTGGGTTGGAGCAGCAGGAGGGCAGCTCCTTTCGCCAGCTATTACAAGCACATTCCCAATTTTTTTTTTTCACTTTCCCCCAAAGTCAGGCCTTCAGGAAGGTGCTTCTTCAGCAGCTTCATCCCTGAAGCATTTCCCACTGTCCTTCTCCAGGTCTGTCACTGGTGGTGGGGCTGGTCCTCTACATATCCAGCATTAACGATGAGATGCTCAACAGGACCAAGGACTCGGAGTCGTTCTTCAATTACAAATATGGGTGGTCCTTTGCCTTCTCTGCCATCTCCTTCCTTCTCACAGAGGTACCCACACCCCTGATAGAAGGGTATCCCATTCCCAGGGGTGGGCAGACAGGCTGTTGGCAGAAACAGGGCTCACAGGGGGCTAAGGGAGGGCTGTGAGGGTAGGGGGGTGATTACAGCATGAAGGGGACCTATGGGGGGGACAAACCTATTGCATTGCATAGCAGCAGTGATCGTGGTGTCCAGGGAGGTTATAGTTGCATAGGAACACACCAGACCAGTCTGTTTTGTTAAGCTCGAGAATCCATTTATTTCCCCCAGGGCCGGTGAGGGAGAAGAAGATGAAGAGAGCAAGCAGGGGCAGGGTCGTGGGGTTTTATAGGGTGTTGTGGGGGCGGGGTTTTGGGGTTTGGACCAAAGGAGGGGTTAACAAAGGTAATATCAAATTCCAGTGACCTTTAAAAGGAGCACTCACACAAACCCAACCTGGGGCGCTTGATCACAGTTTGATGGCAGGCACAAAAAGCAGAGATGCGATTGTGCCGCCCTGCACAGATCCAAGGCGTGGGGCAGGGCAGCGAAGGCGATTTCCGTCGTGTCCTGTCTGGCTGGCGGTGCTCAGGCCGTGTCTGTGTCCCGCAGAGTGCCGGGGTGATGAGTGTCTACCTGTTCATGAAGCGCTACACGGCCGAGGACCTGTACAGACCCCACCCGGGCTTCTACCGGCCCCGCCTGAGCAACTGCTCCGACTACTCGGGCCAATTCCTGCATCCGGACGCGTGGGCTCGGGGCCGCAGCCCCTCGGACATCTCCAGCGAGGCGTCCCTGCAGATGAACAGTAACTACCCAGCCCTGCTCAAGTGTCCCGACTACGACCAGATGTCCTCGTCCCCGTGCTGAGCCCACCCGCCCCCGTGGCCACCGCATCCCGACTCCGTTTGTCGTTCTTTGCTGGCCGATTCTCTAATTTATAGGAGCGTGAATATAACCGGAGAGATTGGTTATATTACCGACAGTGTAACCTAGAGAATTGGGATGTTTTCCTTTCTTTGGTTTGTTTTTTGGGTTTGTTTTGGGTTGTCTTATTCCTCCCTGCATAACTGAGAATGTCTCCAAAATCCTCCTCTCTCAGCTCATCCCACTGAGCAAACAGCAGTTCTGCCTGGGAGATAAATCCAGGGCTGGACTCAAGAGCAGGAAAAAGAAAATAGTGTAGAACTAAGGAAAAGATGGTGGTTTTTTGTTTTTTTTTTTTTTATTTTTTGTGTATGTAGGTAGACTGATAAAGTTTGTGCATTCGGCTGTATCACTGAATTCCATATTTACTGGCCTCACTGCCCACAGGCGTAGAAGATTTGTGTAACTTTCCAAGAAACAACCAGCATTAGAAAAATGTAAATTTTGTCTTGACTGAACACTTACTGATTGATATCTCTCAGTGCTGGATGTCACTTCCAGCCGGGTTGGAATGGGAAATAGCCATCCTTGGATGAGACCTCAGCAGCCTTGGACACCAGCAGGTTGTTGTTCCTCTTTGGCCACTTAAAAACTGTTCTTTAAATACCCCGTGTTAGACTGGAGGCACTCTGGGGTGCTGGGCTGCAGGGACGGCTCCAGCACCCAAATTTCCTCTGCCATCCTATAGACAGGAGGTCTGAAGCATAAATGGGAGAATTTCAGTGCAGCATCAAGTGAAAAACAACCTAAACCTTTCCCATGGCAAACATCAGGTGCAGGGTTTAGTGGAAAGAAGTTATTTCAGTGAAAGGCAAGATCCCAAACTGGTGTAAAGTGATGTAGCTGAGATTATTGGTACAAGTCCACTGCAGCAAAGTACTTGGCTTATATTACATTTTGGCAAGAAAATGGTATTTCCACTGCTTTGTGTGTGTGTGTGTGTGTGTATAAACTTTATTTTGAGTTTTTAAGTCTGAAAATTTCATTTGATGCTTTGGCATTTTGGCCTTAGCCAGCTGCCAGGGGAGAGCATCACTGATGGAAAGCAAAGGGCAGGGAAGGAAAAGGCTGTGACCCCTTGTGTGAGCCCCAGCTTGTCACCTTGCAGGAGAAAGAGTTTTGTCCAAACTTTATTTCTCTTCTTGTTGTTTTAAACCTTTCTGAAAATTTCCTTTCTGAAAAACTGTCTGGGGATTCTTGGTATATTTGGGCTTGTTTTGTCTTACTGTTAATTAAAAGAAATAGAATATATGCAGTTTTAACCTCATTTGTAGCACACTGCCTAATGAATGTTGGATCTCTTTGTTGTTATTATTTAATACTATTATTTATTATTTGCTATTAAATATTTGTTATTTATAAACTCCTCCAAGGCAGGGGCCAAGTCCTGGTGCAGCACCACTGTTTGCATCCATTATGACACCCATTCCACAGAACATCTCTGCAGGAGTGTATCCAGCCAGATCTGGAACAGATTATTCCTCTCCATTTCCTCCAGAGAAGGAGTAATGCATATCTAGTGTATAGCCAGGTAGACTCCTAATCTGCAAAGTTTTAAAATCAGGGCATCTTTTTGTAGACACTGCTCTATTTACCCTCAGTTTCTGTGTGACCCTCAAGCATTTTTGTGTTGTCACTTTAGCCTCAGTTTTTTTAAGTGCTGCATGCCAGGATGGCTCAAGCACTAAAGCACAACACAGCCCCACCATCGAGTGACAAATCTGCTGCTCCTCCCCTGGCCCAGCCTGATAAACCATCCATTTTCCATTGGGATCTCCTCATTCACTGTGAATTTGGCTCCAAAACAGCACTGGAGTTCACAAGCAATCATTTTGATTTTCCCAGGGCCTTACCTGGTTTGCTGGGCTTGATGCTGGTGATTTTTGGTGGCTCAAAGGCTGTTGCCTTTGCATGTAACCCTTGATGGATCCTGGTATTCTCAGTCCTTGCTGGGAGGGAGATGTTCAGGATCACCAAACCTGCTGTTGCCCAGAGCTCCAAGGGTTCTCCCATGGCCACGTTCCTCCACACTGGGGACTCACCTTGTGGGATAATCCTGGGCAGCATCATGAGACATCCCTGTCCCCACGTGGAATTTTCCTTTGCACTTATTAAATACAGAATTATTCATTTTTTAAATTAAAATGTTTGCCTACACAAGTAGAAGAAATTAGGAAAACTTCATGCCTTCCTCAAGGCCCCAGAAGCTTTAGCAGAGTCTAGGGGCGAATTAGAAAAGTAATTATTTTAATTCATTGGAGAGATTCTCATCATGTGGCTGCATTTGTGAGCCTGGGAGTTCACACATTCACACAGTGAGCACAAGTACAGGACTGCCAGAAGAAATCTGTTAAAATAAATGTTTGCTGTTGGGTCAGTAAATGCATATTTTGGGTAGGATAATGTGGTGTTTGCAAAGCACAGGCAGCAATGGTTGTGCCTCTGGGTGCTGTTCTATCCCTCCCAAAGTTCCTGCTGTGGCAGCAGCCCTCCCTGTGGATGGCTCTGGTCCTCCTCATGCAGTTTTCACACCTTTGTGAGCTCTGGAGAAACTTTTCCATGGCCTTGATCCTTGGAGACCTGGCCTGGGTGAGGGGCTGGGGGGATCCCAGCCACCCTGCCAGGCTCACCTGCCCCAAGAACCACCCTACAGCTGCAGCTCTCAAAGCAATAAATGCTCAGGAAATACATGCAGCACCCCCTTAGGACACCTATTAATCATTTTATCATCCCTTCTAATTACCTGGTGTGGTTTTACCCCTCATTTTTCCTTCTTGAGGAACAACACTCAGTGCCCTCCTTCAGAATCTCTCCCACCCACTTCAGCGATGGCCTCTCGCTGTGTTCTCTGTCTGTTGCTTTGACTGAAATAAATAAAAAGTGGAGTTTGAGGGTAAACTACCAATTAAATTAGAGGTTTTACCCTGATGAGACCTTAGATTCCCCCGATGGGATGAGCCAAGCCTCCCCCAGGCCCGTGGGAAGGTGACTGTTGTCTGACACGGCACAGAAAATGGTTTGTACTTAGAAGCACAAAACTCTTGTTTTGCATGGATGACTAATCGGTGTCAGAGTCTCTGTGCACACGGCTGTGTCTCCTAGAACAGAGTGGGTTACTGGGTTTAGGGTTAAATAAAACCTGATCCAGGTGCAGTTCCCTGCTCCAGGGGCTGCTCTGGCCTGCAGCAGGTGAAGCTTTGTCTGTCCCTGCCATCAGCCTCCCACACACACCTCCATAAAAAACCCTGGGTGGCCTGTGGATCCACGGCAATGGGAGAGAGAGGGGGATGGATGGATGGATGGATGG
>VZSR01001033.1:2622177-2672650 GCA_013398615.1 Brachypodius melanocephalos | reverse complement strand
ACGGGGCTGCGGGGCACTGCCGATAAAACATCGCACTCCGGCCAAACGAGAAGAAACCCCCGGCACATCATCACTCTCCAGCGGATGGGAATGGCTTCTGGCTCTTTCCTCGGCGAGGCTGCAGGCTGGGGTGGCCGTGGGTGTCTCACAGCAGCAGCCAATGCTCATTAAATAATCCTGCCCGCCCCTGCTGCCCCCTTTGGTTTGTCTTCCTCCACCATGGTCCATCAGGGACTGATTTGGGAGATTGAAAAGCTGCTGCATCTTCTCATTACCCCTGCAATGTCCCCTCTGAGAGGGGATTGGAATTTCTGGTCCCTCACATGTAATTTGCGCCGTGCCATATTTGCCACTTCTATTTATTTTCCGTTTTAACGCTTGTAAGACTGGAATGGACTTTTTTTTTTTTTTTAATAGAGGCATAACTGTTATGGGGAAAAAGTCAACATCTGCCAGCTCTTGCAGCAGAGATGATCTGGGTTTTGATTTTTTTTTTGCCTTGCTACCTAGAAACCATTGTGCTAACAGAAATCTTGCTGGAATGCTTTCCCCGTGAAAAATGAAAAAAAAAATCCTGTAAAAAGGTAAAAACATTCGTGTTAGAAACATTCACCTAAATAATGATAATTTAAAAAAAAAACCAAAAAAAACGGATCTGAGTGGGAATAGGGTGAGGGGTAGTGGTGGGGGAAAGGGCCAGGAGGAGAATGGAGAAGGATCAGATGTTCATATTTTGGATTTCTAAGTTCTGTGTAAGAACATGTACATATTTCAAGAAAAGCGGGCACTTTTGGCCAAAAAAAAAAAAAAAAACGACCCATTGAAGGCATGATTCTCCTTTGAAAAATGGAATTAAACAGGACAGTTTTAATGAGTTTAATCATGAAGTCTGACAGAAGATGTTGACCTGGTAATGGTTCTCTGCTATGAGAAAATGGGTTATTTACAACCAGAATCGCTGCTGCTATTTTTCATTCTACTAAGTAAATTGTAGTAGAATTATTCACATGATACCATTGTTGTGTGGAGCTCAGTGGAAAACTAATTCCTTTCAGCTTTTTGAAATCTCATCCTCATTCTTTAACAGTTTCTTCACAGACTACAAAAAAAAAAAAAAATCTGGCTGCACCAACACGTGATGAACTTAAAAGACTTTCTAGAGATTTATCTGTTGAATTTCCTATGCACAAGTTTAATGGATACACCAAAACCAGGACATTACTTATTTGTTAATTGAATTGAATAATTATTCAATTGAGTCTTATATGCAAGGATTTTTTTTTCCTCCATTAGCAGAGCTAAAAGCACATGGAAAAGCTGTAGGTGTGTTCCAGCCCCTCTTTGCATGGATCACTCAGAAAATAGTGTCTTTTTAATAGCAGTGGCAGTAACCATCAAATAACCTGCATTAGGAAGGCTCTAACACTTGGCAAGCGCTTTCTGTTCCTCCGTGTTAAATATTTTGTCAAGGCTTTTCACAACTCTGGCAGCTGCAATTCCTTGTCTTTCTCCAGCAGTCATTTTCCTTTTGAGCTGATGAGGCTTTTCTCCTGGGCAGAACCTCCTGTTTCCTGGATGCTCTTTGGCAGCCCTTGAGGCAGCATTGCCCCAGTGCCACCCGCTCCGGAGGGCACAGCCTGGAACTGCCCTTCCCATACCCAGGATGGGGAAGGCAAAGCAGGAGCTCAGGGCTGGGTTTGTCCACTCCACCCCACCAGGGCATGGGGCTCTGCTGCTCCTCAGGCAGTCTCAGCTACCCCTGCACTTCCAGCTGATGACAAACCAATGCTTCCCTTGGGATGAGGCTGGGTCTTCCACATTCTTCTAATTATTTTTCTATGAAGACTTTACTGATGGGGAACAGAAAAGGTCTTGTTGGTTCAAGGTGCTTCTGAATTTTCTTCTTTTTTGACATTTTTGAGAGGTTTTTCTTCGGCATTGCTTTTGATTTGGTTCATATATTGGCTGCTGTACCAATATATGAACAGCATTTATTCATATATGAATGAATACAGAATTACAGGATTTTCTGCATTTAGAGTTTATTAATAAGTGTCCATTGTAGAGCTCTTCCCCCACTCCCCAAAAAGACCCCCACACCACCACGAAGGAATAATTTAAACAGAACATACAGGTGCTACCAGCTGGATGTACTTAATCACTGTGTTGAGCATAGAAACTTCAGCTTAAACTGTGCCAAGTTTTCACACATGGCATTAACAGGATGTAAAGTGTTACTGGTCCTACCAGCTTTTCCTCCAAATAACATCAGGGTCAGCACTGGGTCTTCTTGAAAAAAGAAGGGGAGGGGAGGAAACCCCTGGGACCTTATGCTGATTAAATGTTATCCCAGAGAGTTTATGGCTCAGCCATGGAGGAGGTGTTTGCTGAGTAAGTGTGCTGTCACCTGGCTCTGAGCAGACAGGCAGCCTTTGAGGTGTGAAGAGAGATAAAAATCAATAAATACACCATTTACCCTTTACTCAGCCCAAACAAAATACTTCATGGAGACATTGGTGTGGCTTTAAGAAGTGAGAGCACAATTTACAGTTCCAGTGTAATGTGGACAGCAGGGCTTCGTGGAATTCTGCGGGCTGTATTTACAGCTCAGTTAAAATACTGTGTTTTGTAATTATTGCTGCAGCTTTTCGTTCTCTTCTTCTCACTGCTTTCTGTCTGTGGAAAGGGGTTTCTGCATCTCCATGTACAGTTGCTAAATGAGGAAGAGGTGAATGGATTCTTCCAGCAGTTATTCCACCTCGATTAACTCATGGATTGGGATTGGGTTTAAAGTTCTGTTCTTCCTCTTGGCAAGACTTCCCCTTGAGTTCCCCTGTTTCTCACCTCCCACCTCCCCCCACTCGCTGATTTCTCTATCTGGAAAAATGATTGCATTGAAAGTGGAGAAGAGCAATGAAATGAGAAATGCTTGTCAGGGACTGGCTTAAAGCCTCCTTAAAGTTTAGGTAAGCTCAGCCCGGCTAGGAGCCTCCCAGCAAAGCTCTGACTAGCTGGTTCATCATCCCAAGTGTGATCCTGTGGAAAAACAACTCTGCAGACCCCTGTTACACACATCTGATCAAGGGCACGTTTCTGATAACTCGTGTAGTTCAAGGCGATGCAAAAGGATTTCCTGGTCTTGTGCAGAATAAAAACACCACAGCACAGGGAAGAGTAGATAAACTCACTTCTGGCTGCTTGTTCCATCCCTGACCTCTCAGAAGTAATGACTAGCTGTAATTTCACCTTTAAATTCCATTTTTTAGCAGGCTGAGTGTTCATAAAACTTTTTCAAGGGAGCTGCTGGAGTGTGCTCCTAAAAGACCATTTCTCTGGTGAATAATCGGCTGAAATTCTAATGAGAAAATCCTTTCAGTGGCCAACAGCCTTCCTACTCAAATGCTGCATTATCAGCCCCAAATTATTCAGACAGATCTGAGGAATTTACTTTAGGAAGCTTAGGAGATAAATTCAGTGCAGCAAGTTATCATGATTGATTTAAGTATTTAAGACTTATCCTAAAAACCTGTTTCACTCAATCCTCCTCTTAACACGCTCCCATTGAAGTCCCCTTTTTTTTTTTTCAGGTTAAAAAGCAACCTGAGTGCAGCAATTTCCCTCTGACTGGCCAGGGGTGATTCTCCTGCCCCCTCTGGGGCTGTGGGTGATGCAGTGCTTCAGAGGCAATGAGCTCTCCACCAGATTGCCTCATTTTTTACACTCCTGTGGCTCCAGCCACGCTGCTCTACAGCACCTTCCCCCTTGGGTCTGAGAGGGAGCAGTTGCTCCAAAGAGGATTTATACATTTGTTTTCTAAAGGCCATTAAAGAGACTAATGTTGCTTTGTTTGTGGGGACATCAGGAGCTGGTGGCCAGGAGTGCTGGCAGGATGAGCACAGGCACTGTGGGCTCAGGGAGATCCCTTGGAAACGCCATCCATCACCAGGACATCCCACTCCCTACTGCACCTCCCAGTCTGGCTGCAGTTCCTGTGTGGAGTAGCTCTGGGTGTGTTTGTACAGCACAAACAGGTGCAGAGTTATTTCTCAGAGGTGGCTCATAGTGGGTGGAGTGAATGAATCTCACAGGCATTTCTTTTTTCCCTTTCTCCGCCCTCCCCATCACTGTACCATATTCCCAAGAATTTGTATTTCCCTCTGGATATTGCCCTGAGAATGGACACAGCTCATTCCAGCAGTGCCTTGTCCAGGTGAACCCTCACTCAGCACATCTGTTTCTCCAGTGCTGAAGAGATTATTAATTTTTTTCACTGGCCTCTCAGCAGGTCTCTTGTGCTAGAAACTCCCATGACATCTCATCAGGACACTCCTCTCCAAATCTTTTGAAGTATGATGAAAATGAAGGCTCCTATGAACCACTTGCTCTTTCTCCCATTCCCTTTTTAACACTGCAAACTCACAAATAATCCCTGCTCACGGATTTAACTCTTCCTCCAGGTAATTCTTAGTGTGCCATTTGCCACTGCAGTGAATTTCCTTCTCATCCTTCTCCTCTTCTCATTGTCCTGAGCTTCTGCCTCTGGTGTGAGCTTGGAACAATTGGATCTTAATTCCCGTGCTTAGGACAGGGACAAGAGGTAGGACTTGAGACATGGAATTGCATGGCAGGCAACAGGCACAGTGAACTTCAGGTCTGTGAGGTGTGTTCAATATTAGTTCATTCTGTAGCTGGATGTGGATGCTACTGATATGAAATATCTTACCAGGAGGGCTGAGTGTTTGAAGGACAAGCACTCATCATTTGCTTTGACATTTGACATGATCAAGCAAGCAAAGGAATAATATTCCATTTCTCCATTGTCAGAAAGATAATGAGTTTCATAACTATTGGTATTATGGGGAAAATAGAGCCTATGTAGTGTAAAATGTGTGAGAGCTGCTATATATTCTTCTATAAATTGCGTATATCATGTTCTTTTGTTGGCCCTATTCAAACACAGCATGCCTATCCTTTTTAATTTTCTGGTTTGCTGTGCAAGTCTCTAACAAAATATATTTCTCTTTCTTTTAATGAAAAAAGTTTTCTTCAGATTATTTATAGAAAGAGCAGTGCTGTCATTGAGTCTGTCTCATCAGATCATTCTTGGGTATCAGTTTCTAGGCTCGGATGACAAACCATTGCAGCCACTTTTCCAATAGCAGCATCTGGCTTCCTGGCAAACTCAAAATGCAGTTATCTGGAAAGCTTCAGAGTTGCTTCTGAGCACATTTTATTTATTAGAAAGCAGTTGTGTTGCTTTGCTTCCCATGGCTAAGCCAAAGAATATTCAATATATTAAAAGGAATAACAGAATCTAGGCCAAGCTGTTGTCCCTCAAGTGGCAAGGAATGACAATATTTTTCCTTTCAGATGACCATTTGGTCAGCTCTGAAGGACAATCTGAAACTCTTTGCCTTCACTCCAGATCCTCTTTGAAAGTACTAAAAAAGAAATTCAGCCTTATAGCACCTCAAACTGAACTCAAGTTCACCCTTTCCTAGACTGAACACTTTGAAATGTGATGGTGACCTGCCTGCCAGCCTTGCTGGAGAAAGGAGACCCTCTGCACAGAGTGGGGTCCTCAGAGGTGAAGGACACGGTGTCCTTGCAATTCATGATGAATTATGATAGAAGGAATGGGTGAGTCTGTGGGTCAGGTTCTGTGCCATCCCTAAAAATGGGTGAATTCAGCCTTTGTTTCACCACAGAATTTATGAGATTGATCATTTGGATCCAGCTCTGCGAAGATCCCCTAAGGCGGTTCAGGAGATATCACAATAATCTCCAATATCTGATCAAAAGTGCATGAAAATACAGTTCTAAGAACATTTTTAGTAGTACTCCTTAAACATACCTGTGACCCACTGACACCTTCTGCCACATCCCAGCACCTTCCAGGGCTCTGTGCTCAGGCTGGAGAGGTGAAGCTCTGCTGCTCATCTGGTGGTTTAATCAAATCCCACTACTACCCTGGGGATAAAAGGAGATTATCCAACACTGTACAAAAAGAATGAAACATCCAGTTCTCCATACACAGCATAATCTGAAGGAGGTTGTTAAGGATTTCATTTCCCCGATATCAGCATCAAATTAGATAGGAAAGACACCAAGACCCACAGAAGATGACAATCACCAATGACACAGATGTCCTTATAGTTTTAGGACATTCCTAGATGCTAAAATTCATTCTCACATGCACAGAGCTAAAAACTGAGAAAGAACAAGGGAGGATGAAATACCTGTTCCAGGCTTTGATGATGATTAGACTGTGTCTACATCAACAGCCCTATTTAATTGAAGTGATTATTTTCATTCTGAGAAAGAACTCTCTCGAGTTCTTCTTGAGCAATATCCAAAAGTTTCTTTCAGTGAAATGCTAGTGTTATTTTTCTAGATGATAGATTAAAAAAAAACCTAAGAAAGCCTAATCTGTTAAACTCAATATGTTTGACACTTAGCAGCAGTAATGCTAAATGGTAACATCTTGCAGTTTTCTTCTGATACCAGTGCTGTCTCTGGGGCAGGATTTTATTAGTGACAACTCTCACTGAATTCAGTTAAAGCCAAAGTTTTGTCTCCAAAGTAACTGTTATTCAGTTCAGAAATAAAATGATCAGGCACAAGACTTCATTTAAAGCTTTGAACATCAACGTCAAGGAATCAAAACAATTCTGTTTCAAGATTCTGTTTCTCCAGGGTAAAAATTATTTCTGGGTTTGGGCTCTTGTCTTTGCACGTTGTCGCGCTGAATTACAAGGAGACGCTGTGGGGCTTTCTCTTCTCATTGTCCTGAGCTTCTGCCTCTGGTCTGAGCTTGGAACAATTGGATCTTAATTCTGATTGAGGACGGAGGAGGCTACTGCAGTGCAAAACACCCTGCCAAGGCTCTCTGCTGCTACATTCAATGGCACTTTTATAAGGCTGTGTCATAAGCAAAGCCTGCAAATCAAAGGTGCCACGGTGGGCAACCTGTGCTGCATGCAGTGGGTCAGAGAGATTTCGTGTTTAAGAAAAGACTACACGCTCCTCTGCTGTTGAAGAGCATAAGCACTTTTGCCTTCCTTCCGCCACGAATGGAGATTATTCAATGGTTGGATTTAATGAATTCAAAATCCTTAGAAAATCACTAGAGCCAGACATCAATGTAAAATACTCCACCAGCTTTCTGTAGTGGAATATAATATTAGCTCTCCCACAATCTACTTCATGCATTTCAAAAGAATAGAGAACATTCTTAAACTAAAGAAGATAGCTTGGGCAGAAAATGATTGCCTGCCTTGGATGCCGCTCTGTAACCCTTCAGGAACCCGAGTTATTTCTCAGGGCAGGAGAAACAGAAACAGATATCTTCTTTGTGAAAATGGGAGGGGGAGGAAGAGGAGCAAGATATTTTATTAATAAATGCTGTTAATGTGCTGTTTCCTCACACAGTCAATAGGAGCGTTGCTGCAGGGCTGGTGGCTCTGAAACCCTGGTGTTGTGTGTCCCCTTTCTGCTGGTGGAGGCTGCTGAGAACCCACCAGAGCAGCCACCACCCTCCCTGTGTCCTGTGGAATGTCTGGACTGGGAGTGCTCGAGGAGGATGCTTCAGTGCCATGTGGAATCCCTGCTCTGGGTACAGCCCACCCAGCCCTCCCCCTCCCTCTGCTCCAGCCATAAGCATCTCTCCCAGCAATACCGTAATACAAATAAATAATATTAATTAAGGCTTGATAGGTTTAAAAAGCTGTGGAAATAGCTTCTCTCCTGCTGTTTCAGTATCTCATTTCCCCACTCTGTCCAAACCCCCAAAGCCCAGAGGTACAAACATATATTTCAAATGAGGAGTTTGTTGAACCTCATTAAACTTAAATGCTCAATCCAGTTTTTCGGAACGAGGTTTCACTCTGCTTTTGAGTTTACCTGATTTCATTCTTTCATCCCTAATGGAGATATTCATTTAGAAGGTGATTTTTGCAAAGGCACTGATACACCTACAAACCCCAACTGAAAAGAAAAGCATCATTTACATTTTTAAACCAAGCATCTGACTTTGGAGCTGTTCTATGTTTATAGGCTTCACGTCTGAGCAATTCGCCGAGGTCTCTGTGAAATAAAGACCAGCTTTTAATTTGTATTTGCTTTTTTGTTCTCCCAGGGTTTTTCTTCTGAAATGGACGAGCAGCTGAAAAGCCTCTCTGCGTTGGTATGCTGAGCATTGGTGTCACACAAGCACCTGCAGCCATCCACGCACTGCTCGGCAAGAGCACTGTATTTCTCGAGGTTTGTAGCTCTTGTCCTCCCACTCCCTAATTCATATACATAAAACTGGTGTGCTGCCACGTTCCCTCCACACAAATGCATTAGCTGATCAGGAAGCCTTCCCATTCATCTGGCTTGTCACTTGCATGAGGTGGAGGCAGGACCGACCTGTCAACTGGCGGTGATGAGAGTGAGGGGTGGAAGACAGGGTAGCGCAACAGAAATGCTGTAGATGTTTCTCCCCTTGGTTTTCCAAGGGAAAATATTTTCAGGTGCTGGATTGTCTCCATACCCTTCCAAACAGGAGCAAACCAGCAACCCAAATACTTGCCTACAACCTCCTTGGTGTAATTGATAGCCGAGTGAGGCTGCAGGAGGAAATCATGGCTAAACCCCCTCCATGGCTCTGCTGTAGCTCCCTGGCAGTGTGGGCACCTTCTTGGAATTGCAACGCCTCACCCCCACCGTGTTTGGCACCGTTTCCACGGTGATTTCCAGGGCAGCCCATGCAGCAGAAGGAAGGTGTGCAGAACCCACCCGAGAAAGAGCAGTGAAGGTGCAGAGCTTTGCACCTCTAGAGCGGGCAAGACCTCCCTGCTCTCCAGACAGATCCTGGCGTGCTGCAGGGTTGAGAGCCAACCCTGTTCACACTCACACCTTCATCCCCTGTGAATTTCATAGAATGACAGAATGGTTTGGGTTGGAAGGAACCTTCAAGCCCATCTGGTTCCATTAGACCAGGCAGCTCCAAGCCCCGTCCAACCGGCCTCGAGCGCTTTCCCGGGATGGAACACGTCAGCCGCGGCAGAGCCCGCTCAGACCCAAGGACCGGAGCGATGCTCGGCGGGCGCGCACCGGGGGCCGGGGCCGGGCTCTCCCCGGCCGAGCGGCATCACGTCGGGGGTCGGCAGGCTCCGTGCCTCCGGTGCCCGCGGCCGGGCCGCCCCTCCCTCCCTGCCTGCCCGCCTCCCTCCGCCCGTGCCCGCTGCCTGCGCGGCCGGGGCGGTGCGCGGGGGCGCGGCCGGCGGCGGAGCCCGGCCCCGCGGCGGCGGCAGCGGCTCCCCCCGCCCGGCTCCCCCCGCCGCGCCCCCGCCCCCCGCCCCGTGACTCGGAGCCTCCCGCGGGCGCGGCGGCTGCCGGGCGGTGTCGTGCGGCCCCCCGCGCCCGTGCGGGGACTATGAAGCACCATGGTGTGGTGTGACCGTGGCGTCCAGATGCTGCTGACCACGGTGGGCGCCTTCGCCGCCTTCAGCCTCATGGCCATCGCCATCGGCACCGACTACTGGCTCTACTCCAGCGCCCACATCTGCAACGGCACCAACATCACCACGGACGAGGCGCAGGGGCCGCCGCGGCGGGCGCGGGGCGATCTCACGCACTCGGGGCTCTGGAGGATCTGCTGCCTCGAAGGTACCGGGGCCGCGCCGGGGAGGGGGGGAGCAACTTCCCGGGGGGAACCCGGCTGCGCGCCCGGAGCCGCCGGGCAGCGCCCGGGCACAGCCCAGCAGGAGCTGGAGCCGGAGCCGCCGGGCTGAGCCCCGCCGGAGCCGGGGCCGGAGCCGGAGCCGCCGCCGCTGCCTCGGACACGGCCGAGGAGGAGGATGGCGTTACCGTGGCAACCGGCATCTCCGACATTGCCATGGGAACCGGCGGCGGGATGCGGAGCGCTGCCCAGGGGAGCGCTGCCCAGGGGGGCGACCTCGCTCCGCGACCATCGCCGGGGTTTCGGGGCTTTGGGGGGCTCCTGGCGGGGTCGGGGCTTTGGGTGCTTTGGGGCGCACCTGAGCCCTGCAGGCTTCGGGGCTGCCCCCTCCCCCTCCAACCCCGGGCTTTGGCTTTAGGAGCTTTGGAGCTGAACCACAGCTCTCGGGCAGGACAGCGGGAACTCCAGTTCCTCCCAGTCTGCCCTCTGACAGACACCGGGAGCTCGGGTGAAGGGGGTGTTGCCACCGCTCAGGTGCTTCAGTGTGGGCTCGGGGTTCCTTGACACAGCCCGAGGGTCAGGCTGAAGGACAGGAACAATAAAAAGATGGGTGTTTTATCGGCTGAGCCGGGCAGCGGGACCCCGCTCCCCGCAGAGGCCGAACATGTGGCTCCCGCTCTGAAAATGGAGTTGTAGAGAAGGCGCGGCGGTAACTGCGGGGACAAAGAAGGAGCACATGGGTGCTGAGAGCATTTGGCAAAGCGGGTCGCAAAGCCCAGATGAGAACCCACATCTGCCAGCCGAGAGCGGTGCTCCGGCCGTGGGAAAGCGGCACATCCCCGGGCAAGGGACGCGCTGGAGCGGGGGCCGTGGCCACGGTGGCTCTGAAGCCCCTCGCTCTCTCTGTGAAGGGCCAGCAGAGCCCCCGTGGTACTGGGGGAGAGTGTGGGGGAAAGGGAGAGCAGAGGGACGCTGCCGAGCTGCTTTGTGGCTCGGGGGGTGAGGGCACCCCGCTCCCCACAGGGATGCGCTCGGGGGGGCTGCTGTGCCCCTCATTCCATCAGCACACGGGAACTTTCCAAACCCGGCTTTGTGCTTTATTCCCACGGACAGACGGCTCAGCCCAGATCAGCCCGGCTCCAGTTCAGAGTCGCAGCTGTGTTCAGATGGGTTTTTTCCTCCGCAGAAAAGGTTGTGGCGTGGTAGAAAACACCTCATTCTCACGTCTGTTCTCGTCTTCTCCTTTAGCTAGTGATTTAAGGCTATAGTGTAACATGATTTTTCTCTTAAGATACCGGATTTGCTGCCTACTAATAGTGGGCATACATGGAAGAGCTGTAGGAAAAGGAAATATTTTTAGATGCTGAAGAGAGAAAGAATTATTGAAATGTGAAGGTTTATGGGTAATAGCAATGCTTGGCTTTATGGCTCTTAAAGGAAATCTAACACTCAGCATGGACTTTTATGGCACCTGGAAAATGAGGGCTTGCATCTGAGAGCTCCTGAGTTTGCTTGAGAGGTGCTGAGCATCCTCCACTTGAACTGAATCTTGTGATCTTCACTGAGCTTGTTCCAAGTGCCTTCAGCCTCCGTTTTTCAAGGAAAATAAGTTTGTTTCCATCCTACAGGAGTTGCTGAGCTTGTTCAACTAGGCTGGACCTGTCACCTCCGGGAAAAATCCCCCAGCTTCCCAATGTCAGGATTTCTGTGTGGGGTCTCCCAGTAACACCATGCATAGAAGTGAAGTGCAGCAGCTTTGACTGAAGCCGGTGGGATTTCTGCCTTGATTTCACCTGCTCAGAACTTTATTTAGGAGAACAGCAGTCAGGGGAGCTGTGAGGAAGGGGCAGTGTGGAAGCAGCTCCCGGTAAGGCGGCCGAGCTCCAGCCTGGCTGCATCACCAGGCAGCGTTGGTGCCCTCCTGGCACTCCCCAGGGAATTTGCTGAGCAGTTGCACCCAGGAGCTGTGTGCAAGGGAAGCTCAAACCCCCCTCAGTTTGGGGGATGAAAAGGCGCTTCATGCGATTCATCAATCCGACAGCCAGGGAGCTGTTCTTCTCAAAATTCAAATGCTCATAATCAAAGTATAAAGTTACAATTTTTAAAGTTGTCAAATATGTGCTAAGAATGCCCAATTTGAGAAAGCTGTCATCTGTTCTCAGAGCTGAGGAGCAGAGACTACATTCTCTCCTCCTTTTTCAGTATGTTCTGTTTTGTAAGATAAAATCTATAGAAACAGTAAATTATTCATGTTTTAAACCATGCCATGGGACTTGGATTTCAACATGGAACCATTCCGTTGTTTTATAAAATAATAAAACCATTTCTAGAAGCTGATTTTAAACAACACTCCCTTGACCATTTCAGAGCCTCTCTCATTTGAAGTGGCTGAGCCTTTTAGTAATCTAAAGGTAATATTGCGGTTCTGAGGAGATACACAGCAGGAAAATATCTTCAGTTATGGATTTTTATATGTGATTAAATGGTCTGGCTTCAAACCTATTTTTAGAAATCTTCTGGTGTTTTGGAGAAATAATTGTTAAAACCTCCCTAATTTATTTTAATGGTCTTTATTGCCATTTCACTCTGATGTCAAAAAGACAAATCTGAGACACAAATGTGCAGAAGCTGAAAATGCCTTAAACAGCCTCTGAAATTGCTTTTGACATACATAAAGCATTTTGCTGAGCAAATTTCAGGTCAATTGAAATTTCCCAGTAAAATGTTCCTCAACTCTATCAATAAAACAACCTGTATGCTGGATTTTGAGCAATCACCTGTTCTGTGGCCCCAATTCCAAGACTTCAAACAAAACTGCTGAAACAGGATGTAAAAGGATAACCTTATAATTCAATTATCAGGTGCTCCTCAAGGTTTTCCTGTTTTTCTTTGAAACAATATTTCACAACAAATTGGCGTCGTAATTGGAGTGACACAGCTTAGGGATCAAGCGTATTATCATTGTTTGGAGCTGCAGGGATGAAATCATGTTTCAGTAGTAGCTGATACTACTATGGAGCTTAGTCACTCAAGGAGCAGAGTTAATGATACATCAGTCAAACTCCTGCCTGTCTAATCCCAATCTTGTTCTTTTAGAGTGTTTGTCAAAGGTGGAGGTAGGAGGTTCATTGAGTGGATTTTAAATAATTGCACTGTTTCTGCGTGGATTTTTAAAAGTTATATCCAAGGTAATTGTCTTTGGTCGGAAAGTGAAATAATTCCTGCTGTGGATGTGCAGAACAGAAGAGGCTGAGCCTCTGAAGATGGCCCAGGGCTCCCTGGCAAAGCTGGAGTTTGGTTTTCTGGGCCCAAAGCAACCACAAGAGCTGCAGCCTTGGCAGCTGAAGTTAAAATGTCACCAGAGGGAGTTTCTGCAGGAGCCCAAACCAACCAACCCAGCCAATCAACCTGAAACTGCACCCCAGCCCACAAATTCACAAGGACAAAGCAGCCCCATTTTGGGTGGCTGCTGTTCTGTGCCATGTCCACACTTGAGCTGTGGTGGCTGTCACAAGCTCTGGGTCCCTGGGTGCAGGGCAGGGTCTTGCAAACCCAGCAGGTGCTGTGTCCTGTGAATAACCATTCTGTGGTCAAGCTAACCTGAGAAAGGGAGATTAAACCACTCTGATGTCCCAGCAGCCCCTGTTCCTATGGGAAAAGTGCAGCTTCCTAAGCCTCTCAGTCTTACTCACGAGGAGGATCTGATTAAAATATTTGCCTAGGAAAAAAACAATGTTAAAACCACCACTTTATCCACTGAAACTGCTTATCTTGGTGAACAATCGTGCTGAAGTTAATAGGACAGCTCACAATAGAGCGCTCTGCAGGCTCTGTGACATCAAGATAGGAAATCAAGTAATGTACTTGTAATTTAAATTTATTCAAAGAGTATTTTATTAAACACTTCAGCACATGAATCTCTTTGAACCCATTGTGTCTACTGCTTTTAGTATTCCCTGTTTGCCATTTACTTTTCAAGTGGTGCAATTGGCTGTTTAATTCACGTGGGCCCACGTGTCCTTCCTGGCTGCATGGCTGGAACATTTATAATGGGGAGGAAGGACCGAGTAAATCATTTTATGATTTTGAGAACTTGCACAAATGCACACTTGCACGATTATTTGCAAGTCTTCCAGCTCGGATGAATGCGCACAAACACGGGAACGGCGGCACCCGCATGCGCTGCTTCCATGGATACTCCTGAAAACAAAATAAAAATGCTTATACCAATGTTTGAGGCAAGCAAATAAAGGCAGGCTGCTATCCATCAATACTGCAAATTCATGGCTCATCCTCAAAGAATGAATATTCCTTAGTATTCTCCAAGCACAGCCACGAAGCTCCAGCACCACCACTTTGTAATAAACTGAATACAAGGCAGATTTTCAATTCCAATGCTGTGGCCAAAGTTATTTGGGGTAAATGAGCAGATGTTAAATCACTCTAAGATCAGACACGACCTGCCTTGGAGGTTGTGTCCACAGGCACGTTCTGAGGTGGTTGCTCCTCTCAGTCTGTGCAGGCACGTGAGCCTGTGCTCACACTGTGAAAGAAAAGTGGTTGCAAGTGGGGAATACACAAATGGGTGTCTCTGCTCTGAAAAACTTGTTTGGTGGTGCTGTAACCTATTTCTAGGACAATAGATAGGTACTACTGCACTCCTGAAGAGTGAACTTTCGCCCGTGAATCTTTCCACACAAACATAAACCCATTAGTGGAGGGCTTTGCTGAGATTCAGACCATGTTTGCACTCTTTCATTCCTTACATCCTGCTCACACCATCTCCATTTCCTTGGTCAAACACACGCTCTTGGAAAGGTCCATGTGCTTTACTCACTGTTTATAAGAGCAATTCTTAGCACTCTAATATCAGCTTTACAGTCCTGGCTGCAGCAGAGCAGTTTTGCTGGCAACTGATGGACTGATTTTTTTAACAGCCTTTTTAGGTGAATTTTTTTTTTTTTTCAGGAGCATTCCATTTGTTAGAGTTTCTGAATTTGGAGCTGCCTTTATGGACACAGAGTTCAATCCCTTTGAAATATTGTCCATAGCATAAAATACTTAAAAATACTGAGAAATTTGGTCAGCAGAGGATGGGTTAAGGTATTATCTATTTGCAAATGGAAAAAAAAAAAACCCCATGTGTCTCCTCGATGCACCTCTTTGAACATTTGTACAGAGGCTCTCAAATGATCTTATTGATGTCACAAAACATCCATTCTTCCCTGCTCTATGAAACAGGGATCTGAAGCTAATTGACTGAATATATGTCACTTTAATGAATTAATTTGCTTTCTTGAACTCGATCTACTCTACAGCCAGTAGGGAGCTATCAGGCTACACGAAGGTTTTGGTTTTTTCTCCGTGGCTCTCAGCCTGTCAGATATCCCAGTGCAAAACTTAGATCCCAAAGTGTGCATTAGCGACGCTCCCCGAAGGCTGCAAACCAATGAAAGCACATTTGTAATCCAGCAGTAAAGCCCTTTCTGCTGTGCAGGATGCAAGGTGAAGAATATTAATCTCACCTGGGTCTCAGGGTTGTTCTGGGGAGGCTTCAGAAATGTTTTGTGAAGAGTCAGGGAGGCGTTGGGTTGTACAAACAGGATCCTCGTGGCTGTGTTGTGCTGCAGTCACTGTTTTATTCTGTATATAGTTACACTGCATGTTCTGGGGACTTGACAGATGGCATTTGTGGTAGGATCTGTCAGAGCCATAGTAACTCATTTTGGGGTTTGTGGGGACCTTTGCAATGATGTAATGCAGCTCTTACCTTTAACTGACCTTCCTCCATGGGCTTTTATTGCTCCCTTTAGATACTGCCAGGGCTTGCCCTGCCTTCTGACACCTCTACTGACCCTCGCCAGCAGAAACTGGTGAAACAAGTCAATACAACCATGTGAGATTTTAGCTCCTGTGAAATTTCAACAGTGATTATTCCTCCAGTACATCCTGTCCCGTTTGCTGGGTCACACAGTGTCACCTCTGCTCAGGTCACGCTGTCCCACCTGTAGCTTCAGTCAGTCTTGCCAGGTGCAAAACACCTCATAAAAACCTCAGGGAGCAGGGGAGGGTACCCGATGTCTCCATCCTGTAGTCTTGTGTATTTTTCCAGAAAGAGAGGGAAAAAAAAAGAACAAATATTAGGAAGGGAAGCAAGTGCTTTCATCTCATCTCTAATTCCTTTGAGGAGGTAGGAGTACTTAGGTACTGAGTGTAATCTGAAGTCTGTTATTAACACCTCGCAGCTCCCAGATATTTAGTTGGTGTCTCTGTGGTTTATGTGTTAAAGAGCAGCAATTTCTGTAGAATTTCTGTATCCCCAAACTGAAAATGGAGAGGAAGGAGGAGGAGGATGATGATTAGCTTGTACCTCTGGACTTTTGTAGGTTTCCTGCTTGATCTGGTTGTTTCATCTTCCTGCCCCTGACTAGGAGGGGTAACTGTGCTTCCTTTCCACCCACTTCCCTCTCATTCTAATAATAAAATGGAAACGAAGATGTGGAGAAACTGGGACACAGGAGAGGGCTGCCCAGCTCGGGGAAGATGCAGGAACAGGGCTTTAACTGGGTTTGAAGAATTTTGCTTGCAACTTACGTTTTATACATGCAATATTTGGTGTTTAAGCATGCCTTCCTTGAGGGACAGGATTAAGTCTGATTCTCCACCTACAGAAAGTTAACTGCTTTCTAGGAAGGAGGTGGAATTATGCCAATATGAAGCCAATATAAGAGAAGGGATTGCAGATATGTCCCTTCAATTGGACCTTTTCCTGCTGGTCCTTCTTTTCTGAGCCAAGGCTCATCTCAGGAAATAAATCAAACTATCAAACTGAAAAACTGGTCCTGCTCCCAAACATTACTTGGTGCTTATCTTTGTTTTAGATTTCTGTTTACTGCTATTTATTATGTCTCAGATTTATGGTTCAGCATCCAAATTCTTCCCAACAGATGGCAAGGCAGGATGCACAGGAGTAGTAAAATAAACAGGATAAATGCACAACTGCCCATATGTCTGAGAGGCTGGTACACATTTATGACTTCAGAACAAAAGGGTGTTTGCAGCAGACAGCACCAGTGCTGGGCGGGACTTCATTTTTTTTCCTGCCTTGTTCTGAAGCCTCTCACTTTTTCAGTGTGTTTTGATCAGTTAAATTGCAATATATTTTATCCTCCCTTTTCTATTCCCAGATAGTTCTTTCCCTTATAGTTATTTGTCTCCGCTCCCCAAGTACATCAGCTCATTTTATCTTCAACATTTTAACGTGGAAGGTGGCTCTTTCCTGGGCTTCAGCTTGTGTTTTTTCTTTCATTGTGGCTGTGACTCTTTCAAGGGGCACACAGAGGTACTGGGGACCACAGCCACATTTGAAGCTTTCTCTATGTTGAGATTTATCGTAATATTAATGAGAAGTGGCCTCTCTACTATCTCAAAATAGCAAGCCTCTGGGCAAGCTGCCTGCAGGATGGATAGCCCAGCCTAGACAGGCTTAGCTAGATTTCCCTTCAGATCTGGGGGCATTTTTGCCAGTTGTTGCATGCTGGGAGTCAGATGCCGTGGAAGTGTTGGAGCAGTTCTTGATTGAGCCTGGCAGAGAGTCCAGCCCCTCTTTCTCCTCCTTCCCATGGCATCCTGTCAGCTCAACATCTTTGTTCTCTTCCTCTTTTTTCCTCCCCTTGCCAAAATGTTGTAACCTCCCTTCTGCTAAAGAGATGCCTTTGAAATCAGCTCTTCGATGACAGTGCATGAGTCCTTCTTTCAAAAATGAGTAGATACTGCCCCAGGTAGAAATTTGGGATTTTTAAATTCTCTTCTTACTTTTGACCACCTCTGTGCCATCCTGCCAATGAAAAACATGTAATCACTTGCTTGGCCAAATCACTTGCTAGTCTGGGTTCTCTTTTTCTCTACCTGTTTTACTTGTTTCCCAGGATTTATCCACGCTCCTGCCTACTTAACAAATAACCCTGTAAATTCTCCTTCAATAGAATTGAGTCATTTCTTGTCAAATGCAATCCATGAAGGAATGATAGATTATAAACACACAGTCCTGGTATGAAGAGATGAGTGAAGGGAGAGCACGTTATGGAATTACAGTATTTCCTGTACCAATTGCCAAGCCCTGATACAAATTAACCTCTTTTATTGTTCTTTTTCAAGCATTCCGCCTTTTAATTGCTGTTTTGGAATTGTGCCACTTAGTTGTGCCCTTTGAATGTTTCTCACTTAGCCAGTCCTGTTAGCTTGATAATGCCAAATGTTTCTGGGATATTCAGAAGCGCTGAACATCCCCTGCTCGAGTGGGAGAGGGACCCAGCTCAGGCAGGAATTCGCACCCTTTTAGCTGCCAGGGCTTTTTTTTTTTTTTTTTTTTTTTTTTTTCAGATTAAGTTAATAACCAGTTTTAAGCCATTGCCAATTCTCTACCGGAGTTTCAGATCACTCGTCTCCCATTTATACTTTTTAAATGATGCAGTTTTGTCTGGAATATGGATGACTGGATATTTTCTCCTGTCCAAATATATAGCATTCAATAACACCGGGGTTGTTATTGTCTTCCTTGCATCCCAGAGGCACAGTTTATCTCTTGGTGCTGCAAGGCATTAAAAAGGAGCCATGGCATGTCACAATTATGACTTGAAATAGGATCTTGCCAGAGGAACATTGCCTAAATGTAATCAAATCTAAACTATAACTTATTGCAAATACCTATCAGAGCTGTGCACACCTATCTCACAGCTCGCTGGCTATCAGCGATAGCTGATAGCAAGGCACTGGGTGATTTTGTTGGAAGAATTGTCATGCTGTTGGGGTTTTTTAGAGTTCAGCCCCCAGCATCCAACTGCCTGCAAGCAAATGAAATAACAAACTCTCGGTGCTGGAAGACCTTGTGACTATTTAGGCTGAGCTTTCAAAGGTATATCCAGATAGGAAAGTTTGTGATACTCCTCCGTGCATGACTCACTAATGGCAGTAGTGGGCTTTAATCATCTTTGTCCAGTGGATATTCTAAATTCAGGTAAACCATAGCTGTGCTCCCTTACATAATGCATATCTTTTAATGCAAAATTCGCTAGACTTGGTCTCTTTGTGTGTGAGATTGGTTTTAGCCAGATGATGAAACAGCAAGTTGCATTGTGTCACATCACATTTTCATCCACGAGGATTGTGAACAGGGTTGAATCCCTCAAATTCACTGAACAGAGCCCTGTTACTGGAGCCAGTGAAGGTAATAGCCCAAAATGGATTGTTAAACTCCAGATACGGCTCTGCTGGGTGTGGGAAGGAGATTTGCAGGCAACTGTGAACTACCAAAACTTCAGGAATTTGATTTCCACTGCAGAGGGAGAGCTCCAGACTCTGCTTCCTCCCAGACTTAACACCTCCTGTTCCCAATCTGCCACCTGATGTCCACCTGACTGAAGGCAGTTTATTCTGTACAGTCGGAGCTCAGGAGCAATATCAACCCTTTCAACTGGGTTTTATTAGGGGAACTTTTGGAAAACATCAGTATCAAGAAGAGCTCTCCTAAACACCAATTAATAAATCTGGAAGCTCAGAAACAGCTGGGAAATGTTTCTCACAACCGAGCTGCTAACCCAAACCAGCTGAGTCCTCACCTTCATCCTTCTGCCAGCCAGCAGGGGCTCAGTTATTTTCCATGCCAGCAATTTGGGGGTCACCAGAGTGCTCTTTGCAGACAGAGTGACCCCTTCCAGATGGAGCAGTAGGACACAGACAGCTCCAGTCCAAAAGTCCCTCTACACACACTGAACCCAAGCCAGTGAACGTAGCAAGAGGCTGAGTTTCTTGGCTCATGCTTGGAGCTGCTTGAATGTTCCCACCTTGTGTTTGGATCAGAGCTGCTCCACATCCCCCCAGCTCTGCCCATTGTGAAAACACATTTGGGTCTGTCGACAAAAGATGCTCCAAGACAGTGAGCAGATTTTCCAAAGGGTGAGGCTTCCGACCTCTATCCAAGCTTGCATTGCACTGAGAGTCAACCAAATTTCGTATTTTAAGTATACTTGGGTGTTTCAAAAGATATTTATCCAAGACTGTGCCAATATCTGCTCGCTGTGAAATTAAACATCCCGTGCTTTCCTTTGGAGGATGGGAAGCGTTTCTCCTTTGCTCTGCACGTTCTGCTCTGCTCTTGTCCTTGCCTTTAGCGCTGACAAACGCCCATGGCTCCAAGGTGCCTTGAGATCCTTAAAGATGCAAGGCCTGAAATAAACCATGTAGCATTTAGGAATGATGTTCACAGCACCACTTCTAATTATAGCCCCTCGAACAATTCATTTGTGGTGTCCCGCTATGGTTGTTGCTTATTAAAACAGAACCCTCTTTATGGTTTGGCAGCAAATTAAGAGGGGAAAACCACAGCTCTCCTAATCCATCCCATGCCTTTGAAAGAGGTTTACCTTCGTAATTTGCTTTCTAGGGATATTTCCCTTGTTTTCACTCGTGCTTCTGGTCTGATTTTTTAATGACTTTCTCGTTGTCTCTCGGTAGCCATTTCCCAGTGACCTTTTTGCTCATTTTATTTTAATTTCTGTGCATAAATGGCAGCATTCTAGCTGGAGACATTCTTTGGGCACAGCACAAAAACCCCATCGGGAAGGAAAAACAGGCCAGAAATTTTCCACCTGAATTTTAAGCATTAACCCAGGGCTTTGGCCACACGAAGAGCCAGCACGCTCAGCTCACACGCCAGAGCTGGATCCTGGTCCAGGATCGGGGCCAGACCTGGGCAGCTGGACCTCACCATCAGCATCTCCAGGCATCAGCGCTGGATGCAGCTACTCCCACAGGTTATCCCATTTTCTGGCATGGTTGCTGTGCCCCAGGAGGGCTGAGCAAGTGCTTGCAGCTGGCCAGAATATGGGTACACAGCTCCTAATGCTGATTTTATAGCATTAATGTGCACCTGTTTTGGTGGCCAACTGGCACCGTGCTCAGCCTAAAATGTCTGTGTAAGCTCTGTATTAAAAGAGGCACAAGAATTAGCATGTATCAAACATGTCATTAGACACGTGTCTGGTAGACATAATGCAGGATAATGAATATGATCACAAGAATAAATTAATAACTGAAAATATTTTTTCTACGCGTGCACACTTAAAACAGGGTAGGAACTAAGTGACACTTGTGTCACCAGTTTATAATTAAAATGCAGTGCCTGAATGGAAATGTAAGCTTCAATTAGCCAGCATGACCCTGCTTCCGGCTTTACTTCCCACTGAAAAGCAACGATAACAAGCTCACATTTATTATCAGAGTTTTTCCTGGAGCTGTGCACTGAAACATGCTCACATCTGAGCCCTTTCACTGAAGACATTTTTTCGCTTCAGCAGTTTGGCATGCCATACAAAGGCTCTCTGATTTTTAGTGATGTTCACCTCCTCTTACATAAAAATGTTTTCTGTGCATATTATTTGGTTTTAGTTAAAGTCCAGGTGCACGGGTTACTGAAGAACCAAAGGGATGGCTCATCACAGAGCACAATGGGTAATTATTGCTGAGCTTCACTGTATTGCACAGACAAATCCTTTCTTGGAGCTCAGCATTGTGGCTGTGAGAAAGAAAATACCTACGATCCAGCCCAAAGTCCTACAAGGGTAAGAATAGATCCTGTGGGAGATGCTTTGCCCATTTCATTTTTAACTCTCTCAAGGGACAGAGCTTCACAGTTTTGTTTAGAGACACTATTTTGCATTTTAATTTCACCAGTGGGAAGTTAATACATATATAAATTATGAGGTCTCATGTGTTCCCATTTCATCCCAAGAGGATGTTAGGCTTTTTCTAAAATGGCTAAATTATTCTCTGGGTTCTGCCCCCCATTAAAACCAAGATTTATCTTGATTTATGATCCAAATTTTGCTGCTGCTTTGCCTGAGGATTGAGCTTAATTTCTGCAAGAGAGGGCAGAGTCCTTGGCTGTGCATGCAGGAAGAAAACCCATTTGGCTCCTGCCCAACCCCACACTTTGGGTTCCTGGCTCAGCGCTCCATGTGAGGGGCAGAGCCATCCGTGGGAGATCCAGATCCTTGAGGTGCCTTTTGAGAGATCCTGACATCTTCCCAATACCCCTCAGAATAGGAACCTTTTAGTCTAGGGCTTATCCAGCCTTGTGTCCATACAGGAGGTACCTTTGGGGCATTTTTACACCCTTCAAATTGGCCCATGTGCAGAGAAGGCTGCGGGAATCCGAGTCCCAAATAACAAGGATAGGGAATGGCCACCTCAGCCAGTGCTCAGGGGAGCTGGTGAAAAGCACACAAACCCCAACAGCCCCAAAATGTCAAGACTGAGCAGCTGAGCCTCAGGAAGTGCATTTAAGGAATATGTCCTCTCTGACAGAGATGGACCAAATGTCCACACAGATATCTTTTGCAGTGCCCCCTCCAATATTTTAAGCAATTTCTACGGGCAGAATTCTCGTGATGTAGGAGTGGCTGTCAAGCCAGGATATCTCAGCTCAGAATAGATGTGTGCTCTTAGCTTTGGGTCAGGCAGTGACGTGTGCTGGAGTTAGAGCCTCCAGGAACTCTTCAAGTCGTAAAAACTACAAAGCTCCTGGTTTTTCACTGGTGCTGTTCACATGGGACAGAGTGACCTCTCCAGAAAGTCCTTCCAACAGCAGCCGCAGCCTCTCTCAATAGCATTTAATAACTACCCATGGAGAAAATTACACTCTATTTAAAAGGCCAGAAAAAATCATCTTCAGTTTAACTCTGCTGACTTTGGTAGAATTACACCAAAAATGAATTCTGTCTGATATCCTTTCCCATACTAATGTTCGGTAGCTGGGCACAAAAAGCCTTTCCAAGGCAGATTAAACACTTCCAAACGGTGAAATATTCTTTTAATTTTCTTTCACACACGTTATTTTAGGTGTAGCTTGGAACTCTGCCCTTACGAGAGGCATCCCTTTAAATATTTATACAGCATCAATATGTAGCCACCTTCATATGTTTTTAATGATATGTTCCTTTCTAAATTAACCATTAGGTAACCCTGTCCTATGGTGTTCTGTATTTTGCACTGCATTTACGCTACTCATGGGTTTTAATGGTTTTTTTTTTTATTTCTCCATGGAACAATGAAGATGTCAAGGCAAGGCCCAGGGGCACGGTGGAAATCGAATTCTTGGAGCATCACTGCTTGTTGCCATGTGGGCACACACTCAATAGCAGCTCTGTGCTGCCCTGCAAGCCAAGGGGATGCAGCCCCAGCCCCACTGCTGGGGCCCTGGCAGTTCAGTGCCAGCACAATGGCAGCTCCTCGCTCCTGGAAATGTAACTCCCAGCATCCAGGGGGAAAAACATCGAAACAAACCCAAGTAAAGGAGGGACAGGAAGACATACGTCCATTTGGAGGTTCTCCTTGAGAACCAATAGGCTTCTGGATCTTCCAGAGGTTTTTCTCTTTTTTTTTTTTTTTCTTGATTTTGTTGTTAAGACGCTGCAACATGCTGAGGTGAACAGGACCAAGACCGTCAACTGAGTCAAAGATCTTTTTCTCATGGTCTCTTTGCTCAGCCCTCATTCAGCCTGAAAACCCACAGATGAGTAAAAGTGTTGGTACAAGCCGTGGGGTTTTATAACTCCGGGATTTTTGGGTCCTGTTTAATTACACCACATTAGCATAGCAAAGCAGAAGCTGCTCGTGGCTCGTTTCTGCAGAAGCTGCTCATGGCTTGTTTCCCCTTCCCTCCCGAGGGGACCACAGGAGACGGCTGCACCATGAGATCACGGCTGCAGAACCAAACCCTCAGCAAAGCCTCAACAGACAGACAGACAGACAGACAGACAGACAGAAAGACAGCACACCTCTCCCAGCTTTGGAAGGGACATCATTCCCCTGACCAAAAAAAAGGGGGCATCAGAGTTTATCCTATGCCCTGTTATACTGAAAAATATTCCCGCACGCTGCTTCGCAAAGCGTTTCACCCTTTGGAGCTGGAATCCAACCTCTCCTCCTCTGAGGGGGCCTTACCCTGCTCTTGTTTTGTAAGTAAGAGCTTCAGTTAAGGCAGCAGAGATTTTGTCTGAGGGTAATGGGCTCAAGGAAACACTGAAGTGCAATTTCCCTGAGTTGCAGGGCGTTGAAGGCAGAGGTTGAGTCAGCAGCAGTGCCCTTCCAGCGCCGGAGCGGCTCCATGGGACACGGATCGGTCCCAGGCGGGATTGTCACCATCTCCTACACTGCACACAAGGCACTTTGCAAAAGGCACTGGGGCGTTTTTCTGTCTTCCCTCCAGTGAAACAAATCCGGTTGGGTTTGGCAGCAGCAGTGATTTGGTTTCTGGGTTTTTTTAATGTACTGGTAAAGGGACATTGTTTGTTCCAAACAAAAGCCGCCTGGCCTTGGCATTCCTGACAGGTGCCTGAGGAAAAGAAGCCAGGCAGCAGCTGAAATCCAACAGACTACTCCTTTCCACCACGGGAAAGGCAAGGTATGGCCAAGCTGAACTTGTGCTGTTTTTTGAGGCTTTTCTTTTGGTTCCAGAGGCTTCTTTTTTTTTTTTTTTTTTTTTTTTTTTTTTTTTTTTTTTTTTTTTTTTTTTTTTTTTTTTTTTTTTTTTTTTGGGTATTTGCTGCAAACACGTTTAAATTCTCCCTGTTTTGGAGGCAAGTAGTCAATGCATCTGAAGTGCATACTTGACATATGTTTCTTTTCACATGCTGTCCTCCATTCATTTCGTGCAGCAGATGCTCAGTTTACCACTTCAAATGTATTCTTATTTACTAGAAATTATTTTAGAAAAATAGCTGTTTGGAACTAAACATTTCCAGCCCTTCTTTTGGGTGCAGCGAGCTCCTTTTTGCAGCTGTCCTGGGTGGCTGCATGCAGATGTTGACAGGTTAATTTGCATTTGAAGGGCTGGATGCAGCGAGTTAAGCAAGGGTTTTTCTTCCCTGCCTCTGAAGGCAGTCACTTCACACTCCTTGCCAAATTTAGCCCCGATGCTACTCTTTTTAATTAACTAGAGCAACATCCAAGCTGAGTTTGGCCCATTGTTAACCGGCCATTTATTACAGGGTTGAATTAAACCCCTTGGCCGTGTAGAAGAAAGGCTTTTATTGTGAAAATTGATTGCCCAAAAGCGAGACGCAAGGACAGCCCTAATTCACAGCAAGGTGGAAGGTGCAAGCTGGTTTATCTGATTCCCTCTATCCTGTCGCTAGAAAGTGCAAGTCCAACCTGGTTTTTCCTGCCTGCTGCACGCTGCTGAGGTCAGAAATGGTTTGGTAAAAAAGGAACCCTGATGTTAAGAACAATGTGCAGCTCACACCGCTCAATCCCCCATCCCAGAGAGTATTCTTTTTCTCCTTGTTTTGAGTTTCTTTTTTCCCTTTAAAAGAAGTTTGTATCAAGACTGTGAGCACAAAGACCCAGATTTAAACTTCAGTCCCTTCCATTGCTGCAGGAAAAGGCAGAAGTCCTGATCCACAGCCCTGCTGTCAGCCTCTAGGAGCTGTTGCTGCTGGTCTTTCATGTGCCTGATCCATCCACATCGGCTCAAAGCAGAGACCAAAAGCTTCCATGCTGCAGCCGGGAGAGGAGCTGCCATTCAAAGAGTTGTAGCCCTGTCACCACCAAGGCTCCCTTTGCTTCCTCTTTGGTTTCTTTTCTTCCCTTTAGATGTTACAAAACTGTCAAGGAAAGCTACATCCTGTGGGTATTAAAGCACTGAGCTGAGCCTACAGAGACATGGGAAGATGTAATTAATGTTTCTCCGGCTTTTTTTTTTTCACCTCTTTTCACCACGCTGCCTGGTCCCTGCCATGGTCTGCCGTGGGCAGGTGCTGCTCTCACTTCTCCCCCCCATAATCTGGATTCCAGCTCGGTTTGCTGATGGAGGATGCCATGGGGACAAAGTCACCCGTCTGAGGGACAAAGTTACCCTTCTGAATTTATCAGTTTTGATGTTTATTTGCAGGCATTAAACGAACGCTCGTAACACGTTGGGCTCAGCCTGCAGTCCTGGCAAAATTCTCCCATGGTCACAGTCAAACACAAACTAATTCATCCCCCCAGCCGTGTGTGAGGGAGGTACTGGCACGGTGCACTGTCTGGAAGGGAAGTGTTTGCTCCAGCCCAATCATTTGCATCACACACGAAGCTTTTCTTGGAGATATCTTTGGGTTTTCTACGTAAGAACTTCAGGGGAGTGGAGAATGTTGCTGTTAGACAGGCATGATTCAGGTACCCATGGCGACATGAGATCACTCTGCATTGTCACCGGCACAAGGAGATTACCTTATACAAGAATAACTAAGAATAGAAATTTTGACCTTCAATATTTCCTTATCTGTAAACATTAGATCTGCAAAGCAGTGCAGCCCTGCTTGTCAACAAGAAGGAATAAAAGAAAAATAAAACTAATTTAAAACCCCACAGTGGCAGTGGAATAAATTCATACATTTATCATTTCAGAGGTTCCCATCACTCCTGCTTCTTTTCCTCCAAGGTTTAAATGATTACATATTTTTTGTGTGTTATGTTTACTCTCCTAAGAATAGAACACACTTTACAGAAGCTCATATGGATGAAAAAACATTTTCCTTTTGCACTGCTGCTCACAGTTAACACACACAAACCTACACCTCCAGCTTTCCAAAACCTTGCTTCATACCATCAAAAAAAAATTAATGGCATATGCAGAAATTTATTTTCAAGTCCTTAAAAGCTGAATGTTTCTTACTTGAACTTTCACTTTAAGAAATATGGATCTCAGAGACTGGTGAAAGACTTTATCTAGTTCAGTAAAAGGAGCAGATTCTTCACAACACTTGCACCTGCCCCTGCTCCTGCCACCACTAAAATTGGAGATGCTTGAATGAAAAAAGATCCTTAAAGTGAAGAAATGCAGGATAAGGTTCTAAGCTTACCATAACAGCTGGAAAGAACATTTGAAAATGAAATTCAGCATCTGCTCCTGTAGATGTCTCAGGTTTTAAGTTTCTGAGGCAGAGGGTAATTTTTAAGCCGAATTTTAACTTGCACATACATGAATTATTTCTAGTGACTGGCTCAAAAATAGCAATTTAAGCCTGTACAATGTGTTCACACTGGGCTGGAGCGTGGCCAGGCAGCCTGGCCAGGCCTGGGGACACCAAACTTTCTGCACACACCTGGACCATGTACCCTGCCTTGGGTCTGCCACTGTGGGCTGGGGCCATGCTCTGAGTGTCCCTTGTCCCTTCCTGGGCATGGGCCATCAGGGAACAGCCAGGGTTTGGGTTCCAGACATCTTGCTGAGGTCTGAGCTGCAGTTTGGAGTCACTGGAGGCCAAAAGCAAAGTGCTGTCCCCAGGGAGCAGGGGCTCATGGTGCTGTGTGACTCAGAGGTGCAGCTGTCACAGCCCCGTGGCTCTTCCTGGGATGGCAATGGCTCAGACACCGTGGTGGGATTGGGATTCAAGTCTCCATCCAAGCCATGGTGCTCAGGCTCCTCGTTTGCTTCACTGGGAGAAAGGACTTTGTGCTCCTCTGAGGAGAAAAAGGAGGCTGTGGTGTGGGAAAAGCAGCTCCCAGGTTCTCACTCTTGAGAATACTGTTAGGGAAAAAAAAATCCAAGAAGAAACACATTTAAAGCCAAAGGGATGGCACTATCCCTGCTGGAGCACCCCAGAAGTCTATGAAGGAACTACTGGTCTATCCAGCATTTGCAGATTCTCAGGACATGTCAGGTGGGATTGTGGGGAGCTGCTGCAGAAAAGCACTGATGTCTCATGAGGGCTCAGCTCTCCTACTCCTGCAGGAGCAGCTCACAGGGGAGTTGAGGTGATGCTGTGCCTAAAAAGTCAAAGCTCAGCCTTTAAACCCCAGCGCCCTGGACAACAAATGGCACTGAAGAGCAGAGCTCAGGAGCTGGACCCTCACGGTGAGCAGGCTGACATCAGACCTTCCCCTCACAACCCCCAGGGCTGGTGTTTGGGGCTGTGCTCATCCCCAGGGATGGGCAGCACAGGTCTGAGCCCTCTGGCTGGGGCCAGCAGTGCAGGAGAGCACAGCCCATCCTGCCCTGGCAGCCCAGCAGAGCTCAGTGACACGGCTCCTCCTCGCTCTCCAGCAGGTACTCGCTGCCCAGAACCCGGTGATTCCAGTCTGTAGAGCAGAAGTAATCCACAGTCACTGGGCAAACTTTGTCCAGAGCTTATTTGGGAGAGAAAGCCCTGCTGCATCCTGCTGGGTGCAGGAGAGCTGCTGCAGCCGGGTGATGTTTCGACATGACTGAGTATTTTTAGAGCCATCCTATGGTGCAGGATTTTTAACTTCCATTTCACAGCCCTTGAAGCCTGGCAAACTTTCATTAACATTTGATGCCTTGGAGTCATGCAAGGTCTGGGGGGAAAGGGAGGGGATGGAGGGAAAAGGAATACACCTTTTTGGGAGTTACTGGGAAGCTTAGAAAAAGCCTCCAGTCCCTCCTTTTCATACCAGGTGGTTTTAAAGGACTCCAACCATTCAGAGAACAAAGTTAGAATTCCAAACCATGGCTGGGTGGAAGAGTCTTAATGAGCATGCGAAATACCTGGAGTCTCTCTGGCACTTGGGGAGCTGAACCCCACCACCCTGAAATGATCATGCCTCTCTTCTTTGCTCATTATTAGTCAACTTGGCTAATACAGGGCTGTTTGACCCACAAATCCCCAAATTATTTATAAGCCAATGGAGAAGTCAAAGGATTTGCTCCCAGTCCCCACTGCCCTCACTGCCATTTCTGCTCAGCACAAAGTGAGGCTTTTCTTGCCCAAAGTTACAACCAATGAAAACAGTGCTTCCCCAGCTACAAGGCAGACTTTCAACTGGAAAATAAGTTAACAGAAACTCTATTTTTCCCCCCTCTAAATATACACACACACACACACAGAGCATCTCTCCGCGCACACAACTGAGATTTCTCATAGGCTGAGGGAGTAGGAAGAAGAGACGTATTTTTGTCTCCCCTGGCAAAAATACATTGGCAGCATATCAGTGAGTTGTAAAGATTGAGTAAGTACCAGAGCACGGCCCCGTTGAGCGGGTTTTGGAAAGCTGCCCTTTGGCTGCCTCTGCCCGTCTGCCAGGGCCGAGGCTGGGACACTGCCCTGGGGAGCCCCAAAGAGCCCACCCAGGCTGCTGGGGAGGAAGAGGAGGAAGAGGAGATTGCACTAGGTGGAAATGAGGAGCTGTCAGCTCTGCATCATGCCAGATGAGGTGTCTGAAGGGGAGGGGAGCTGTAAATCTCCCCCTGGGCATGGCAGCCTGCCCGGGCAGTCGGAGCTGCTGCCTGATGTGGACCTGGCAGGAGGTGTCACCAAGGGGTGACAGACTGGTCCTCCCCTGCTTTCAAAGTCTGGTCCCCAAGATGTTGTTATGCAAGGGCAGAGACAAACATGAAGGGCTGAGGGGGAAAGAGTCAGGGGCACAACAACCACCACAGCCAGGCACTGCGGACCTGCCCTTTGTCCAGTGCTCCCAGCAAAAGGAAAACGTTTTGGTTTTCTCCTCCCAGCTGCTTCCATGCCATCCCAGGACAGCAGAAGGCAATGAGCGTTTCTGGTGACAGTGGCAGATGTGCCTGGTGATGGTAAGGGCTGAGACTCTCAGATACATTATTTAAAGCAAATTCTGGGATTCTAAATTGGATTGCTCAAAGCTCCCACCACCACTGTCCTTCCCCAGTGCAGGTAGGGACATTTCATAGTAAAACACAATCCTGAAATGCTGAAAGCAAACTCAGAAATCTCGACAATGAAATATTTATGAGTCTGTGCTTTGGTGCATTGTAATTTTGCATGATATGTTTTGCTTTTCAAGACTGACTAGATTAAGGCTCTTCTGATTCATTAAACACATTTTCCCGAATGCTGTTTCTACAAATATTGTTGGGTCATTGTGTTTAGTTGCATTTATTAGCTGGTGTAACAAGGAACGTACGTCTCCCATAAACCTGAGAGGAACCCGCTTAAATGCGTTGCTCTGAATCTCAGCAGAGAAGAAAACAGTTCTCATGAATAATTAAAGCTTAAAGAGGTCATGCTGGTTTTGCAGCCTCATTTTTATTTGTCACTGCTTAGTTTGCATTAGGAAATAGGAAGTTTCAGGTGCAGGAGCCAAATGGAATCTCTTCTGCATGTGTTCATTTGAACAGATCTGTTTGGTAGCCGTCTTCATTTTTATGTATTAGGTCATTTGTTGGCTGTAAAAATTTGAATCAGTCCTGGGAATTAGAAGGTTTAAGGCTTCTAATTTTCCTCAGACGGTGTCTGTGCACCCCTTTGCCTTTCTGGCAGAATGGAGCACTGGCTCCTCAGCTGGGCAGGGCTGGGATTCAGACAGGGCTGGGATGCAGACAGGGCTGGGATGCAAAAACACTGGGATTCAGGGAGGACTGGGATTCAGGCAGAGATGGGATGCAGGCAGGGCTGGGATTCAGGCAGAGATGGGATGCAGGCAGTGCTGGGATGCAGGCACGGCTGGGATTCAGGCAGAGATGGGATTCAGGCAGAGATGGGATTCAGGGAGGGCTGGGATTCAGGCAGAGATGGGATGCAGAAACACTGGGATTCAGGCAGGGTTGGGATTCAGGCAGGGTTTCTCAGGGAGGACCTGCCTCACCATCTTGTCCAGCTCTCCACAGGCCTCTCCAATCAGCCAAGTCCCTGCTCTCCTCCCAGGCCTCCACTCACCTCCATCCACCACCTTCCCACCCTTCCCATCTCCTCCTCAGCTTTCTCTCCCTCCCACTTTCTTCCAAGCTTCTTTACCTCATCCTCTGTGAATCACCTCACATTCCTCCACATTCTGCCCCAAAGTGCTCCTTTGCTCTTTTTCTGCTCTTTTGCTCTTTTTTTACATTGCTCTCAGCCTTCCTCCACAGAAGTGCAGCACCTTTCTGGTTGCACACACTGCTGGGGATCAGGAATAACCAAGGCAGTAGTAACTCTAATTCAAGTTAAAATCCTACGTGCTGCCTTTATATTCCCTTCCAGGGCTTAATAATGGTGAAATACTTCTGTTCCTTTCCTTTTTTTCCCACTGGAAGCTGCTCAGTCTCTCCAGCAGCTCTGCTATTAGTTCCCAAGGTTAGACACCAGCCCTGTGTATTCAGCTCGACAGCGTGGACAGTGCTAATCTCTCCTGGTGGAGTGTCTTTTGCACTGATACATCATGCAGATGATTACTGAAACCTTTGCCTTGCATTTCGCAAATCCAGCCATCAGCAGGGTTTGGCAGTTCCACCCCTTTCTCCCAACCTTTGGATTCCCTGTTGTCATCTGCCTTGTTTCTGTCCCGCATCACTGATTGTGCAGGATCAATCTCTAGAGGCTCCGCTTCTATGTATAACCCAACAAGCTGGCAGAGAGACCAGGAAGACTCATTTGTGTGCTCCAAAATGAGTGGAGATCCAACTCAAGGTCACTGCATTCCAAAGACAGACACATTACAAGCATTCCTTTCAACTAAGATGAGTTATGGAGTGTTATTTCCCTATTTCTTCTTCAATATCCAACTATTTTTCTGAATGCCATCATCTTACGATGGATTTCCGTGGATTGAAGAGATGTGGAATCTCTACAAGATTCCAGGACTGTCCAAATATCCTGCATTTTCCTAATCAATTCACTAGCAAGGTTCCCATATCACTACTTTCCAGTATAAACCTCATGCTTTTTTCATTAAAAAACCCGACTTTGCAATGTATGAATGAGCCAAAAGAAAGTTTGTGAAAGAATTTCAGCTCTAGATGGCAGGTTAGAGACATTCCCTCTATTGGAACAGACAATAAGCCATTTAATGCAGAGAGGTAATTATTTAGTGCCTTGCAAGCTTCTGCTACACCAAGAGACCTCACCATCAGTAATCAGAACCATCAGTGATCAATTCTCAATATTGATTGCACCAATAATATGAACCATCACCTTATTAATAAAGTATCAGTAGTATGAACCATTAATAATATGAATATTCTTTTCTGCTGGCTAGTTCTGGAAGGCTTTCCCATTAGAGGAGAAGACACCAGGTGCACCCTGTGTGTGTTACCCCAAACATCCCCAAGGATTTCCCAGGTCCTCATTCTGGAGAGTTCTTTCTTAAATTTTAGATTGCTGTATGCCAGCTGAAAACTTTGCCTGATGAGAAATGAAAATGTTTCAGAAAACGGGGGGGAAATGGCATTTTAAGAGGGTCTAAAAGCAGAAATTAAGAAAAGGAAGGCAACAGCTGGAGGTTGTGCATGTGTGAAAGTTGAAGTGGCAGAAAAAAAGGGATTAAGGATCACACATTGCACCGTGTGTGTTTTGGGTAGCTCAGGAAGCACCCCAGAGGTGACCATGACAGTGACTCAAATTATAAACTCAGTAGAGACTTTGAAGAGACATCAATGCCCATTTCCTTGAATTCCTCCCCCGGGAAATGCCAAGCCATGGGACAGGACGTGTGGATGTGCTGTGATCCTGAAAGGTGAAGCCATCGAGCCCTGGTTGATCGCCGTGTTAATGAGGGAGAACTGATGACTTACCAAAGGAAGGGAAACCACATGGATAAAAACCAAACTACCCCTTAAGGGAAACTCGATTCCAATAGCTCAGATGCAGGAAAAAGGCACGGTTTGACATTGTGAATGTAAACACGATTTGTCATTTTTCAGCATATGGACTTCACCAGGCAAAACGAGTTCTGTTCTCAGAGCTGAGCCCGGTACAGGTTGGCACTTCAGCCCTCTCACTGATGGACTGGCAGCAGCCTCCCTGGATGAGCAGCCTTTGTACCACTGAATCTATGGCAGGGTCAAGAATACTGGGGGGGAAAGAAGAGATTTTGGTCCAAATCCTGGCTAGATTCAGGTCAGCACTGTTCATTTCCCACACTGAGGGGATGGAGCAGTGGATGGTCACTGTGGGGCCATTCACACTTGTGAAAAACAAGGGAGTCTCTGACATACTGTGCCAAAAGCACTGCCAGTTACTAAAGTACCTCTTTAAATTAAGGTGTTTGGAGCCAGAATGTAAGTAAGAGCTGGAAACTCATCAGAGGATGACTCTCAGTCCAGAGCTCTGATGGATGAAGGCTCTCACCTAAGAAGCCAACACCAGCTCCTCAAGTGTTAGACTAATTTTAGCTAAGGTCGAAAAGCCAACTACAGAACTCTAATGGAGGTTTCTCTCCAAGCTTCAAATTCTCTTTAAAAGGACAGGGAGGATTATATCAGCCACCCAGAAACAGCCTCAGCAAAGTGGCAGCAGAGCAAAATATGGAAGTGAGTGGTGAGACAAACTTCTGGGCTGCCGGGATAAAGGACGGTGGCAGGAGATGCAGGACGAGACGAGGTGTGAAGGCAGAGCACAGCGAGCGTGGGCCGTGGTGGTGGAGAGAGAAAAGCAGACACAGAGAAGTGAGTTAACAACCCCATGACAAACTAGAAATGTTGGCAGATCCTTGGGACTGAGCCAGGCGTGAGAACGCTCACCGTGGCTGGGCTGACTTGTGTCTGGCTTGAAAATGTTCCTCAGACAGCATCACCAGTGTGGCCCCAAAACAACCACGTCACACCCAGGCTGAGGAATCGCCCCTGTTTCCCTGAGCAGTTGATTTACAAAACGCAAACCGAACACCAGGGCTGGAAATTTGCCAGTTTTTCTCCCTAGAAAACACAGAGTCATTCCCTCAATAAGCTCTGTGAAAAGGAACAGACAAAGAGACTAAAAGAGAATCCCCTGAAATTTGCCCCACTTTGCCATCCAAGCAGCAGCACGAGAGGATGTGGTTGAGAAGGAGAAAACGGCAAATTGTAGTAGGAAGACCCATCAGCAGAGCTTGTGGAATTGCACAGCACGCTCTTACCTGCTGCTTGGCCAAGGAAAGGCAGCTGGGAAGGGCCAGGAGCACTGCTGAATAATTTCAGCCACGGATTCTGTGGTCAAAATGCTGCTTTGTGAGGCAAACGTTTGAAGGAACTGGAACTGGAGTAGCCTAAAGCAACAGGTAACACAAGTCTCCCCTGCTCTGCTGCTGCCCTGGTACCATTGGTGTTCCCTGTGGTAGCACAAGGACACTTAGTACTTTTGGCAGCAGTTTTGTAATGAGTGAAAAGAATTCAAAGGACAGCAGCCAGACACTGATGTGTTTTATTAGCTCCCAGATGTGCAGGTGAGGTGAATCTTTGGGAAATGAGTTTCGCTGTCACGAGTTCTCTAACATCACTCAAGGTCTCAAAATCTTATAACGGAACAAAAGGCTGTCGTGGAATTTGAAAGGTGTCTTTGGCTAAGCATCTTTTCTGAATCTGCTCATTTCTTACACAGAAATACAAACGCACAACATCTCTGATGATATTTGCCCAGCTGGAAACAGGAGGTCAGCTGCTGAGGCTGTGTGTTTTCCACATGAATTATGAGTGCCTGAGCCTCTCTAGGCGTTTCCTGGGATATCTTTCTGGTGTAGGTGATCCAGAATCTGGAGATGCTTTATCAGGCTGTGTAAAATAGTGCTTGGTGCCTCCCAGATTGCAGAACATCAGAATAATGAAGAGTAATATTGCTCAGAAATTAAAAATTTTCCCGCCAGGATTAGAGCTCACCCCTCCCAACAGCAGAGGTGCACCATCCATGGAAGTGTTCAAAGCCAGGTTGGATGGGGCTTGGAGCAACCTGGGATAGTGGATGGTGTCCCTGGGCATGGCAGGGGGTTGGAACAAGATGAGCTTTAAGATCCCTTCCAACCCAAACCCTTCCGTCATTCCATGAACAGTGGATTTCATTACCCCCCAAGCAAGGTACACCTGCAAACTTCCTTGGGGAATAGTGAGAATCCCCTGGCATCTGGAGGGGATCAGCTAAGGCCACAGGAAGCTCAGGAGTGTTTGAAAAGAGGTGATTGTACCACGAAGGTCGAACTGCCCAAGCGGGAACCTCTCCGGTCACTGTTTGCAGCTCTGGAATTGGCACCCAGACCGCTGGATGTGGCTCCTTGGATGAGCTCCAGTGCAGCCTGAGACCTCTGTCAAAAGAGCAGCGCAAGGAGCAGAGCAGCACAGCCTTTGTTCTGTGGGGCTGTGGTGAAAGAAGGGGCTGTGAGCAGCCTCTGCCTCCAACAGAGAGGGCTTTGTCCAGGAGCACCAGGGAGAGGCTGCAGGCGGCCAAAGGGAATCGGATCAAGCACTGCCACAGTGCAGGCAAGTGGGGGAAGGCAGATTAGGAGGTTCTGAGTGCTGGAGAGTGATGGTGTGAGACAGTCCCTTCTCTCACAGTCTACAACAGGCACAGGAGGGAGCATTTACTGCATGGAGGCGAGAGAATGGAGTGAGCACGTCAAATGACGAGACAAACCAAGACCTGTTCCTGGAGAAAACAGGTCCTGCCAGACTGGAGGGGAATGGGGAGCACTAAATAAAAGCCAGGAGAGAGCTCCCTGCCAGCCCCAGCTCCTCTGCAGTGCGTGGGCAGCACCAGCAGCTGCTCTGGCGTCTCCTCCAGCTCCTCAGAGCCCTCCCGAGGTGCTGAGCACACCAGGAAGGTGTTCTGCCTTTAAAAGCCTTAAAGAGGAGCAAAATGGAGCAGGCAGCGAATCCTGAGTGGCTGCTCCTCACCTGCCACTGAGGGGACAGCCGGGAAGATCTGAGGAGTGGAAGGGCTGTAGGCAGAGGAGGAGGAGGACTGGAAAAAGGGGAAATTCATGTCACAGCAGAAGATAAGAAAATAAGAGACTTGAGGAGGAGTTTTTGCTTTGCCCACCAGACAATTGAAAATAGATCAAAAGAAGAACCCAAAGGGTTTGTTTGAGATGACAGCTCCTGAGGAAGAAAGTGGGGCGAATTTCATACATTTCAACATTTTAAAATAATTTTCTTTCTGCCCAGGAAGTAGACGAGAAGCAAACAAAAGGGAGTAGGCCAGATTCTGATATCACTGGGTGAGACAGATTTGAGTCCACTACAGGGAAATCAGAATCTGACCCAAAAGTAGGCAGTTCCTCTCCCTGCAATGAGAAACAAGCAAGTTCTGAGTTAGGGAATGAAAGATAGAGAAAGAAGGGAAGGACTTCTATAAGTGAAATAAATGACTATTTTTTTCACAGTCTCAAGATCTGTAGAGAAACATGGTTAGGAGTAAGGATGAATTCCTTTTAGAGACCCAGCTGAGCTGAATTTGCTTTGGTCTGACCATGACACACAAGGGCAGCTCATCCTGTCCAGCTGGTTTAGGGCACCAGGGTAGCCCACAGTTATGGGAATAAACTCCTACTCTTTTTACATCCTGATCATTTTCTTAACACAGAAAACAGCAAAAGTATGATAATAACCCCAGATATGAGGAGTATTCTTCATCAAACTCATCTTCAGGATGAAACAAAACCACGAACTGTCATATGGACAAATTTCCAGGACTGGCAGGACTCCGAGGGTGTCAGACAGAATCTGTCTCAAAACCAGCCTATGCTTTGAAGTTTCCAGCTCTCACAACAGCCAAACTTTTTTCAAAGGCAGACACCCAATAAATGTGTGTTTAACCTCCTGAGGCTTCTTCCTGTGCTGGCTCCATCCTCCGCAGTGATGAAGGCGGCTCCCAGCAGCATCGCGGAGTAGCAAATTCACACGAGGTGTGTTTTGCACATGACCTGCATCAATAGTTCATGATTTCTTTTATAATGACAGCATTAAACATCTCCAGGCAGAGGCTCATGGGATCTGTGCTCCTTCGAGTAACTTAAGGACAGGCTTGTGAAACTCTCAGCAGCCAGCAGGAGACAAATAACCAAACCTGGGCCAGTTTAACACAGGGAAATATCTAATGCTGTTCCTTGTGGTCTGAGGGGAGAGCTCAGGACTAGAATAACCCCTGTTTGACCAGCAGCACCACAAGGCAGGTTTTGAAAGCAAAAGGAGGTGCACCCTCGATTCCTCTTCTCGAGGGTTATTCTGTGACAAGAGGAATGAGAAGAAAGCAAAGGCAGCAGCTGTGTGTGCTGTGGTGTCAGTCCAGTGAGACAGGGGAGCTGTACTGGTGGAAAATCAAACAAATGAACACAGTGCACAGATAGATATTTTTGTGGAGATGAACATTTTTTGGCATGTCTGATCTCCTTTGCTCAGTGTTGCTCAAATCACTCAGTAAAGCGCTTCAGAACCTGTCAGCAGAGAAATCCTCCTCAGGAAAAAAATACACAACTGTTTCTCTCCTCCCCTGGCAGAGTCCAGCACTGAGACACCCTCACTCACTATAAATAGAAGCTCTCTGCTGATGTCCAAGGGAAGTGTAAAGCCATGCCATTAAGGAAACCCAGTCCTGGGACGTGCTGGGATGGACACTGTGTTCAGGCAACTTCTGTTACAGCAGCCCCACTCTGCCTGTCACGCTTTCCTCATGGTCTGTGGCGCTGTCAGTCAGCCCTCTCCGTGCTGATATATTCAGAAATCTTGTCATTTAAACATTCTGATATTCATGTGTTGCAGTAAATCAGGCTGACAGTCAGCTCTGCAACTGAGGCACAGTATTTAATCACAGAATAGATGCAACAAGCAGAACCATCAGTCCAAATTTCCCCTGGTACCTTACTAATTGCCTTATTTTTAATATACAGTCAGCTCCTTCCAACTCGTATTCCCTGTTTCCACAAGCACTTGCTGTCAAATGATCCTGAAAATAATTTCATTCCGTGTCCCCAAACTATCTCAGAAGTCCCACATTTGCCATAAGCAATCAGCTGGTTGGTGGGGTGCTGGGGTGGATGGCTGGGGTGGATTTACCTGCCTGCAGGTGGCTGCTGAAGCCCAGTGACCACTTCTGCAGCTGACTTTCACAGCCCTCATCCCACCGGTGCAACTCCCTGGGGAGAATGCCCTGCTTCACACTATTAATAGTGTGCATGTGTGTGCTCCAAGGACCCACAGCTGCTCCAGGGCTGCAGGAATGTGGCGCCTTGGCAGGGGAGGGGTTGATCCAAGATATCACCAGTGGCTGGGGACCCATGAGAAAACAAGGAAGGCTTCTCTACCAGGTCCCAAACCCAGTGCTTTCTGCATAAAGGAGGGCTGGCAGCTGAAAGAGTTAATGGGGCAGTGCCTGTGCAGGAGATGATGGAGAAGGAGGGAGCTGCTCAGCCCCTCTCTCCTCGAGTGTCTCCCACTGCAATCGGATATCGCCTCCTGTAAGAGCCTGCTCAGCACAGGGAGACAAAAACTGCTATTGACAGAAGTGCCCCGCAGACAGAGCCCTCTGCTGCAGAGCTGCTCGAGTCTGGAGTGCTAAAACCTATTTTAGATGACAACAGAGCAGTGATGCAATGGGAAGATCTTGTTGGGTAGAGTTTTCAGGATTAGGGCAGGGAGAAAACAAAAAGTATGGTCTCGCGTTGACAAATATTGTCAGACATTTGAGGGCTCTGTTTTCCAGTGCTGACTCGTGCAAACACTTCCAGGGCATCAGGGAATGTTGTCATGGATAAACACGGACCACAGGAAATGGCTGTTCTCAAAGACATGGCTGATGGTATGGACAAGAACAGGATCATGTAATGCACGGCCACCAAATTAATGGGTGTTTGCATCCTGAGCATTAACCTTCACTCTCAGTCATCAAAAAAGATAAAAACCCAGTGAACAATCTGCAGTGATAGAGGCAGGATTATTAAAGGGTTATTTGAGAAAGAGCAAGGAGTATGTCATCAGAATTTGGGATGACTACTTTGGCTGGCTGTTGAAACCTCTATGTACTTTGAGATCTCAAACCCCAAAACAAAGCTGAAGCTTCACTTAGGGACTACAGTTGCCTCCCTTATCACGTTATCTGAGTACATCACACTCTAATTATAGTTGCCTCAACAACACTTAGTGAGATTGGGAAGTACTAACCTTGCCAGAGAAGCCCTTGAACACCGAGCAGAACCAAGTCAGAAATGCTTTTTAGTTCCTAAATGCCAGCTAAGTATGCTGCAACCAGTGGGAAAAAATTGTTCTTACACCATCAACAACACTTCAGAAAATTTACCTCTTCATTATCATTAATGCAGATCCTGAAGTCCTGGCTCAAAATCCAGAACAAAGTCATTGTTATTGTGAGGGGGGAAAAAAATGCGTTCTAATATTTTTATTTCTAAAAGCATCATTAAAAACATATCAGTAATCATTCAAAGAAAGGAGTAATACTTACATATCTCAGTGGGATATTATATCTCACTCTCAAGAGGTATCCAGAAGTGCTTCTCAATATTTTAGTATCTGTTAGGCAGTGATTGCAGTTTATTTATCTCTCTCTAGTGGGTACAGCAGTAGGAGTTAAATATTCCATCTTCCTGTCCCAAGGATATAAGGGACTGTATCCCCAAACTCAAGCAAGGAAGAAAATCTCTCTCCCCCATCCCCTCCTGGGATGGGAAATGGCTTCATGTGCCTCTGAGTGTGGACCTGTGGCCACATTTGCCTGCACATTTCTTCAAGGCAGCTCCTGAGAAGCTTTGGAGAAGATCTTCAAGGAGCTCAGCCCCTGTGCAGGCACTTGCAGAGTGGTGGTTACCAAGTTTAATTGAGGCATTTCCCTTTCTTCCACCTCTGCCATTCCATGATTTTTATTCTTTTTGTGTTGCTTTACGTGCCACGGGTATTCCACCGAATTCTGTCTTTGCTTTGTTTCTATATTTCATGTATAAATACAACTCAGACTCTGCTGTTGTGCTTTTAGAGCTGACCACTTCTCCAGCTAATTTTAATTTTTTGCCAAATCTGATTTTCAAACGCCATCATTATGAAGAGAAGAGGTATTGTTACTTTTCCTGGCAAGCCTTTATTTCCAATACTTTGTGGATTGAAAGAGGCCTCAATACCCTGTAGATCACCAGAGTTCTTGATAGCAACTTCAAGCCTCACTGAGAGTTTAATAAGCTGTTGCTGAATTACATTGCACTTGTTAAGTTTATAGGAAAAAAAGTTATTCAGTCTGCTGCTGTTATGAGCTATCAAACATCACAGACACTAGAGAGGACCCCTCACCAGTATCTCTGCTCTGAACTATATAAAAAATATCGGGGAGAATATTTTGCTTTGATACAGGTCCAAATTTCACAGCCATTTTCTATTTCTATAATAATTTAACCAGATAAGTAACGATCAATTAATGGTGACCAATCCCAGTGTTCCGAAAAACTGAAAATAAAAAGGAACTCTCAAGCTCATCCAGATTTTTTGTTTTGGGGTTGGGGTTTTTTTGTTGTTGTTTTTGGGTTTTTTGTGGTGGGTTGGAGTGGAGGGAGGTGATTATACTGTTTTTTACTTCTGCTAGTCTTGCTAATACTCCTTCATGTGAAAGGCTCTAAATATAAGAGCCAGGAAACGAAGGTGCCATCAGTGCTGTCCTGCTGGTGCATTCCAGCCCTGCAGTGGAAGGAATGGCTCCATGGCCTCTCTGAAAGTTCTGCTTTCAGAAGGGCCCATTTCACTCAGCAGTTTAATTACGTTGAGCCATTTCACAGAGCTCAAACCCCTCCATCAGCCCATCAGTGCTGCCAACCAAGAGGCTTTGAGAGTCTTGCAGACTCCTCGTGTGCTGAGGGAGTTTCTGCAGTGAGGTGTTTGTTTGGGCTGCTGCCGTAGCCACACTCTGAACGTGCAGAAGGAGCCCGAGGTGGGGGCACAGAGCTCTGTCCTTCGGGCATCTCCCTGTCTGCACCATAGCTCAGTGACCTGTGATACTTCTGTATCTGCTCTGGATAAACTCAACCAATTACCTTCACATTTATTGGAGAATCATGGAATCACAAAATGGTTTGGGTTCAAAGGGACCTTAAAGCTGACCCAGTCCCACCCACACTTTCCACTGTCTCAGGCTGCCCCGTCCAACCCGGCCTCAGACTTCCAGGGATGGGGCAGCCACAGCTTCTTTGGGCAAAACCCTCACAGGGAGGAATTTCATCCCAATATCCCCTCTAACCCTGCCTTCTGTCAGTGTGAGAAGGACTCAGAACACAATACCTACAGACAGACAAGAGTGTGCAGACTGAGAGATGGCCCCACCCAAACACACACAAGCACAGTCATTGAAAAGCCTATTTCCACAGGAAATTAGGACGGGAATATTATTTAGATTTTTTTTTTCCCTTAATAAATAGAGAGGATAAAAATCACACTCCGAATACATTTCCTATAAATTGCCCACCTTAATGGAGAGACTCGGTGAAATGTCCATCCAATCTCAGAGGCTCTGTAATGCTGGGGCTGATTCAGTTCCATTGTGTGAACTGCCATGAAACTAAGCTCTGGGATCTTTAAAAATCTGAGTTTTGCATTGCCTTGCCCCAGAGCCATGAGGAGCAGCAGCCCTGGAGGTGGCCAGCGCTGGGATGCACGGGCACACAGGCTCAGCAGCAGCAGGCCCAGCTGAGAGCTCTCCCCACCTGGCAGCCAGGACAGGTGTGTCACTTCCAGATGTGACATGAGCCACTTACATCTTGTTGCCAGCCTTTGAAGTGCTGTGCAGAGAAAGCCTGAGCCGTTGCTGCAATTAGAGCTGATACATCATTTACTGGAAGAATTAAACACGCTGTAGTAGCAAACCTGCGGTTGACACTCACAGGGTGCAATTTAAATCCTCCGGATTAGTAATTCTTTTGAGATCTTTGTAATCATTGGTAATAGGTAGTGAAATAAATCCACATTTATATCCTACAGACTGCAGCTGTGCTTCTGTTAAAGTAGCATTAACTGATGGGTTTTAAATCCTTCTGCCAGCTCGAGCTGTAAGCACCGAGGCTCCTGTGCAGGGATAACTCAGCCTGGGTGATGTGTTCCCGAGCAGGAGAGCTCTGGTTAATGAATAATGAAAGCACCAGGGCACAATCACAGCTCAGGGCTCCCTCCTGCAGGAAGCTCTCTGGGGAGAGGTGCCCGTGTAGCTCCCTGTGCCACAGCAACCCAGCTGCAGCTCAGGCTGTGGATAACTGTGACAGACAGTGATAACTGTGACACAGAAGAGCTGGGACACAAAGTGCTCGTGGACAGCTTTACCTGCATGGACAAAGTGCTGAGGTGTCCAGATGAGTGAGGGGTTTGTCCGACCAGGTCTGGTGTTGTCCCTTCAGGACTCAGGAGTGCACACTGTGCCCTGACTTTATTGCCCAGCCCCACAGTTAGCTAAACAAATATGCCATTAAAAGCTGAGCCAACCTTGAGTGGGACATACAGGCTTGAACTGCAGCAGCAAGAGATTTATGGACTTGTTTTTGCAGCCTAGAGAGTAATTGAAGAGGCCTCAGACAATTCAGCATTTACCGGCTCTGATAAGGGAAGGCTGCACTTCACTGGGATGAGATGGGAAAGGTGATGGCAGTGAGATTGGCACTGGGAGCCCCAGCCATGGAGCAGGGACCCAGCCTGACAGCCACTCTGGGAACAAAAAGAAGCTTTGCAAACTCAGTATGCTTGTAAGATAAGCACTGCGCTGATAAAGTGAAGCACTTAGAGATTAAAAAACTCCAGAGAACTATGTAAGTGGCTGAAGGAAAGAGCCCAGGAATCCTGGCTGTCCCTTCCTCCAGCCCAATCTGCCCAAAATTCATTACTTTAAAGATGGTTTCTTGACAGGTTCAAAAAAAGTACATTTACCTGGTTCTGTTCCTTATGGGTTCTGTTTGCTTTGCTCCCATTTAGGAATCTACAAAGGACATTGTTTCCGGATCAACCACTTCCCTGAAGACAATGACTACGACCACGACAGCTCAGAGTACCTTCTCCGTAAGTGAGCAGTGATACCTGACACACAGATGGGGCCAGGGAGGCTTCCCTGGCCTTCCCTTCTGCAGAGAGCAACTCCAGTTTTACTCACTGCCAGACTGGCCCAAACTGGGCTGCACAGCCCAGTGCTGCCACGTGTCCAGTTCGTGCTGCAGCTGACACACTTGGGGACCCCCACTTCATAAAGTCATTGAACCGTGGAATGGTTTCTATAGGAAGGGACCCTAAAGACCATCTAGTTCCAACCCTCTTGCCATGGGGTTTCAGGGTTTTTTTCCAAGGGTCTCCTTCAGCCAGGGGAATGCTCACAATTTTGGTGCCGATTGTCTAAACATCAAATGACAAATTTTCAAATGAGAACTACAGCTGTCGTGCCCAGATTAGCAAGGATGTTTTACAGAGGAAGTACTTAGAGGGTTAGTGTAACAAAATTCATTTGAGGAGTGGGTTCCAGCCCATTAGGAAGCTTTACCAAATGCTTAAACCCCACCCTTACTCAGGGCTCAGCCTTTGCAGCTGCTGAGCCACCTCCCCCCGAAGTGAAATTACTGCACTGTAGGGAAGAAGCTGAAATTTGTGCAGCTAACAGCAAAATCCCAGCATGAACAGGGGCTGTGGCTTCCCTGCCTGGCCAGCCAGGCACTGCTGCTCTATGCTGGCATGCAATTCCCCCCAGAAAGGATTTCACCCACCAACCTGGTGCTTTGAAAAAGGGCAGTTGTTTCATCCCCTCCACATGAACATCCTTTCAGCTGATGGCAAATCTTGGAACCCAACCATGAAACCTGCAAAGCTGGAGTCAGATTCCCCTGCCCCAGAGGACTCCTTGCTTTGTTGTGCCTCCTGAACAGAAGAGCTGAGCAGCCAAGCTGAAAGCAGTGCCCTTTACCAGGGAGAGGAACTGCAGCTCACAAGGTGTTGGGGAATCAGGGAGTGGAGAACAACACTGCTGGCAAGGCAGGGAACTCCTCAATTACAATATTAATTACCTGAAACACCGCTAAGAGAACCACTCTGCCCTTCTGCTCACGTCTGGGCAACAACTTCCAGTTGCTAAGACATGAAGAAGGGAAAAAAAAATCTCTGAAAAGTTTGCCTTACCAGAAAGCCCAGATGTTTTTTTCCTCTTTGCTCTTGTCGATTTAGATCAGTCATAGCACTCGAGTGACACAATTTCAGAGCTCGGGCAGAGTGTGAGCACAGCTGCATTTATCTTTCATACAAAGCCTTGGAACTAATGTTAAATTGATGCCAAGTCAGCTTTAGGAAACAAACATCTTTAGTAAAAGGCAAGAGGAATTAAGTAGCATCTTGATAAAAGCACATTATGCCTTCTTTATATGGAGAAAAGTGAGAACTGGGGGAAAAACAGTCTCCAGCTCTGTGTTTAGATTCAAGACTGGTAAATTGTTTGTAAGTGTGCTTGTGATGGGTGTTCCTAAAAGCTGTTTGCAAAAATGACTAAGTACAGATCTTAAAAACAAGTTGGTCCAGCTCTTTATGTCTTCTGCAAAATCAGTCTCCGGTGTCTCCCCCACAGAGCAGAGCTCACCTCTCAGAGTCTGCACAGAGACAAGGTTTCTTGGCTTTAACTTTCATAAGAAGAACTGCAGTTTCCCGTGCACAGAGTTGATTTAGAGATTACTGAAAGGTTACGTGTCAAAATCCAGAGGAGATGAGCTCATACCTATATGTAATAGGGACCAAATCATTGTCTAAGACAGGAGGATGTTTGCATCCTGTTTCAAAGGGACGTGAGAGCTTCCATCCTGGTTTTGCCCTCTGCAGTCTACTGGCTCCATATCATTCTCCACTATTTCTGGCCATTTCTTGGCACAGTTTCTCAGAGGGACATGTTGGGACTCATATTTATTTTTCCTGCCTGGCTTAGACAAAGGCACCCACACTCATGTATTTCGTGCTCCTGAAGGATCAGCGTGAGGGGTCTCAGCCTCTTCCACAGTCCCCAATTTAATTTGGGCTTCAGAGAAATGCAAACACTGTAGTGCCAGCAGGATCGAGTCCTGTTTCAAAACCCCATGGAAATCAGTGACAAAAATGACTGATTTGGGGAGACTTTGGTCTAGGGAGAGGGTAGAGGCAGGAGTTTGGATTTTGCCCTTCGGCGTTCAAGCTGCTCCCTGCAAAACCAAACGAACGACAGCGCTGTGACAAGCTGACACGTGCAGAGGAGCTCAGATAAGACCCTTCCTATTGAACCTTCCCCGTGGCAATACACGCCCATCTGTGTGCCTAAAAAAACCCCCCTCACATGCCTGAGCAGGGCCCCAGCGAGCAGCAGATGTCCCAGTGCCAGCACCGAGAGCCCGCGCTGTCCCCGGGCTGCCACCGCATCCCCGGCGGCAGACGCGCCCTGGCTTCCTTCGTCTCCTGCTTCTCTGTCTCCTCTTCCCTGTCTCCTGCTTCTGCTTCCCTGTCTCTTGTTTCCCTGTCTGTTGCTTCTCCTGCTTTCTGACTCCTCTTCCCTGTCTCCTGCTTCGCCTGCTTCCCTGTCTCCTGATTCCCTCATCTCCTGCTTCTCTGTCTCCTTCCCCGTCTCCTGCTTCCTTCATCTCCTGCTTCCCTCATCTCCTGCTTCCCCGTCTCCTGCTTCCCTGTCTCCTGCTTCCCTCCTCTCCCGTATTCCTCCGGGCACACAAAACCCGAGCTGCTCCCACCCAGCATGGCACGAAGCACGGGCACCTCTCCCTCTGCAGAGCGGGGATCTCATCCTCGCTGTGCGCTGGGGATGTCGGGGCTCTGCTGCTCCGAGCAGGGGGACTCCGCTTCAGGGGCACCTCTACACTTTCCTGCCCTTCCTCCCTGCATGTCAGAGCATCCCCTTTCCAAAGCCGTTCCCTCGGCTCCTGCCTTTCTGGAGATTAAAAGCCCGAGCCGAGCAGGGTTTGCAGCCCCATGGGGGGGAGCAGCGCCGCGGCTGCACCGAAGGAGGTGTCACCACACATAGCGGTGCACAGCAGGCGATGCGAACCGACAGGACAGTAAACAAGGGGGGGAGAAAAGCCAGGGAGAAAGCAAAAACCAGATTGCCTTAATGTTTTCTGATGTGCTGTCATTTTATTACCAGTATCAGGAGACATATGTAAATTCTACGTGGTACCTTATGATCTTCTTTTGAAATTTCAGAGCTAAAAGTACTCATTGTAAGAAAAAAATATACTGTGGATTTTTTCAGGACGAGAACACTGTCTACTTTGTTTCTCTTCGCATTAATTACCTACTATAGAAAAATTATCACTGGAGATTATTAGTACAAATAGAACAACCCACCCTCTACATTTGGTACTTCTGAGAAGTTCCTTCCAATGATATCACTGAAGCATTTTGGGAAAGCTCTTTGATTTAACTGAAATCGTTATAAGCAGCATGACCATCAAGTGCAGGAAACAAAATCCAGAAAGGGTGGGCCTTTAGCCAGGGCACAAACAGACAGAGATTTGGGGTGCCTTAAAGTCCAGCAGCAGAGACTGACTTTGAATCTTTTTCTAATAATTGGCTGAAAAAACTGATTCGAAAGCCAAAGTGCTGTTAATTCATACCACACACGTGGGGATACATCCAGGAAAAGGGAACAGGCTCTCACCTCTCAGCAGGCTTTGACCAGAGACCTTACACCCACTCACATCAGTGGGATTTGGCAGTTCCTGCAAGACGCTGTCTGAATAGCAATGCGCCCGCCTGGCCCGGCTTCAGATCCGGCTGGAAATGCCCCAGCTGTGAAGGACACGTGCAGCGACTCTGCCACCTCGGGAAAGGATGGACTTTCCTCGCTGTTGCAGATCCATACAGGCAGAATCTTCCCGGGCAGGCGCTGTCTTTTGGGGTTTGTGTTCGGGTGTGTTCTGGGGTTGTGTCTGCAGCCTCCCCGCGGGGCACAGGGAGCGATGCCGCTGTGGAAGCCGCAGCCCCGTCCCTCCCGCAGCTCTGGAGCTCTGCCACCAGTTCCCAGGGGAATCGTCAGGAAGCCATTCACTGAGTCGGGAACGCCACGGCCATCGACAGCGAGATGGGGAAAGCAGCAGCTGGAACATCTGCCGGTTCCTCCCGGGGGATCGGGCTCCGCTCGCCGTGCGTGTCAGCCAGGAGGATGCACCCGGAGAGACCGCGGCGCTCCCGGCACCGCGGCGGCCCAGATGGCGTTTGCTGCTCTCCACTCGCTCAGCCCTGCGGTGCCCGTGGCCTCCCACTCTGCTGTGGGGTTTCCATGCCACTGTGACAGCAGCCTCTGACTCCGGCTCGCCTCGGGATCCCCCCATCCTGGCACCCCTCGCTCTGCCAGGCCTCCCCTCCGTGTCCTCGCCTTTCCCCAGCTTCAGGGTGATCCCATTTTCCACAGCGGTATTCAGCGCCTTATCTCCCCTTCTTCAAAAAATAAATCCTCTCTCTACAGCAATAAAACTCGGTTCCTTCACTCTGCCTTTCAGGAACCCCTGCCAGCTTTTACCCCTTTGGTTTTTACAATACAGACATCTCTCTTCTCATGCTTGTTTATTTTTTCTCAGCCCTTTTGTTCCCTCTCCACTGCTCCCCTGTCGATTTGCTGCTCTGTCTTGTTGTGGCCCGACTTTGAAAGCTGGCTTGGTGTTTTAATATTTTTGTGAGGGATTTTATACACTGATGAATGGACTGAAGCATGCAGAATTTTAAATTACTACCTTGCTGTCATGAAACTAAACACAAACACCTAAGACACACTTGTTAAAATTCCTTCCTTAGAAATCGGAAAGGTTTCGATGTCCTTAATACCCAACAAAAGCAAAAGGGGTTATTAGCTGTGCCTGCTGGCAACATGGATGCTGCTGACTTCAAGAGCTGTAATTTGCTCCCCTTGTGTGTGCACCACGGAACAGATCCGTCTGCTCCAGCTGTCCCAAACCTTGTAGGGTTCATAGCCAGCTCATGAATTTTTCACTGCTGCTCCCTGCGTGATGCTGGGTCTTACTGTCGCTTATCTCGTGCTTTGCCAGGAATATTCTGCACATGATGGCATCAGAAAATGGCTATAACACCGGACTTCCTGGGAGAAAGCTCCAAAGATTGAAGCCACTCAGCTGAGAGTCAGCGTCACACCGGCTACCTCACGGTTTTGTCATCCCAAACACATGCCCAGAAATGCAGAATCACTGATAATTCTAGCAAAAAGGAATAAAAAATTATAATAAGTTAGGTAGTAGGAAAAATTTCTTCACTGAAAGGGTTATGAAGAACTGGAACAGCTGTCCCTGAGTATGTTCAAAAAATGTGTGGATGTGGCTGGCACTCAAGGACATGGTTTAGTGGTAAGCACAGTGGAGGTGCTGGTTTCACTGTTGGATTTGATGATCTTAAAGGTCTTTTTCAACCTTAACAATTCTCTTGTTCTATTAAATCGTTCTTCTTAATGATTTTAGGGGAAAAAAACAGGGGTTTTGAGACTCTAATCTCCACACTTGCACCAGAGGAGGCCCCCAAAATGATTGCTCTGTCTTCCCTTCCTACCTGTCTCCCTCCAGGCATCGTCCGTGCCTCCAGCGTGTTCCCCATCCTAAGCACAATTTTGCTGTTGCTGGGAGGACTCTGTGTCGGGGCAGGAAGGATTTACAACAGCAAAAACAACATTATTCTCAGCGCTGGGATTCTCTTTGTTGCAGCAGGTATGTTCTGTTTAAATTGAGTTCTTGAGAAGTGCTGCCTTTTTCAGCTGCAAAAGACTCTGGAAGAGCTCCTTGGCAGTGCTTTCCATGCACCCCTGTTCCTGGGCTGAGGGCATTAACAACACCACGCTAGGCAAATTTCTCAAGATAAAATTATGCTCTTGAAGGCCCACAATAAGTATATTCTAGAAAAGCCTTTGGTTTTCCTGCAGAAGGAAGTGAAATTCAGTAACAAGCATGTTTTACACTATTTAAAATGTATTAAACGTTAGATGAATCAGGCATCTCTTATACCTAGGGGCTTTTTTTTTTAATATGGAAGCAGAAAACATTCATCTCTGATAGGTGAGCCCGTTTTTCACACTAGAAACATCTGAGAGAGCCGGCCCCATTGTTAATAGCTCTCCCTGCAGCCTGTATTAAGCATGCCGCATTTAGATGAAAATTCAGCAAGGTGGAAGAGAACTTATCCTGATCAAGGTGAACAGCCATAGCCCTGAGCTCCAAATGTATTTTTATCATTCTTCTGGATGTTAGAGTCCCACTCACAATATTACTGAGCTGCCACATGCTGCAGCTTTTCCACTGTGGCAATGAAGGAATGAGAAAAAGTGGTGCTGAGTATTTTGGGATCCATGTGAGCACATGTGACTTATATGTTGATCTATTTGTTTTTCAGGAATAAATGAATCCTTGAGATAAATGTTAGAGTAAATAAATGTAATAAAATTTCCCTGTCCCTATCTTAGAACCATTCAGGTCCAGAAAGTAACATGGCTTGATTTTTATCTCCCCAGCCACATAAACACTGATTTATGTTTTTCTTCCTCTAGGTCTAAGTAATATCATAGGGATCATTGTCTACATATCGAGCAATGCAGGTGACCCAAGTGACAAGCGAGATGAGGACAAAAAGAACCATTACAACTATGGTTGGTCTTTTTATTTTGGAGCCTTGTCTTTTATTGTGGCCGAAACCATAGGTGTTCTGGCTGTGAACATTTATATTGAGAAGAACAAAGAGCTGAGGTTTAAGACCAAGAGGGAATTCCTTAAGACTTCTTCCAGTTCTCCCTATGCCAGGATGCCAAGCTATAGGTACAGGAGGCGGAGGTCCAGATCCAGCTCTCGATCCACGGAGCCTTCCCCATCCAGGGACATTTCTCCGGTCGGCATGAAGATAGCAGGCACCATCCCCATGAACGAAATTTCCATGTACACCCTTTCCAGGGAGCCTTTGAAGGTCACCACGGCTGCCAGCTACAACGCAGACCAAGAAGCCAGCTTCCTGCAGGTCCACAACTTCCTCCAGAAGGAGTTTAAGGAAGGACTCCACGTCAACATGGTCAACAGGAGAACGACGCCTGTTTGAAGCACCTTCCTTCCTCCCTCGTGCTTTTTGAAGAGATGCCCAAACAGAATGGATCTGTCAGGAGCGATGTTGAAATACCCTCTCACCTCTTTAATTGTGGCATGTGTTGAGGTAGCAAGTGGAGATCCTCTGGACCAACATAAAGATATTTACACGCTCGTAGCTTTTTTTGAAGCTATTTGGAGTTTGTTTATTTCCGTTCTTGGTGTCACAAGATGAAGGCAGTTCATGTTCCTGCACTTTTGTAGTGTGTACACAGCCTTGGAGAAACTGCAAAGGACTGGCCACCAGTGTGTTTTAAAGGATTACAGAAAAACTGTTGTACTTTTTTTTTTTTTCTAATATTGAGATCCCTTCATACGAACTTGCAAATATAATTTATAACCAAGCCCAAGGATGAAAATGAACTGCTCATCAAGCGAGCCACTTTCCTTCGACACGGCATAAGCTTTGCCTCTTTCAAAAAAAAAAAAAAAAAAAGAAAAAGAAAAAAAAAAAAGAAAATCTTTTTGAAGGCAACACTTTCTAAAACTGACCTGTGCCACTGAGACCATAGAGCACCCACGTACTGAGCATTAGAGACTCCCTGATGGGGTGGGAAGGGGGTCTCCCATTCCTGGGGTAAGGCATCCCTTGGGGCACTGCAGGCCGAGGAGCAGAGGGGTGGGTGCATCTTGAAACACCTAGAAAGGGGAAAAAAGATTAAAGCAGGTGGGACTTGAGCATATTTGCAAACATCATCTCTTGCCTAACGTTTAGAAAACTTGAATTCTCATTTCGACGAGCCCTAGTGCCTGATCCGGCAAGGTGCTGAGTGCTGGCTGTCAGGAGCCCCTGGAGACTCCCCGGAGCGTGGTGGGGAGCAGGGCAGAGCCAGGGCAGAGCCCACTCCTGATTTCCTTTCTGCTTCACAAGTGCAACACTAACAGAGCTACCGCAAACAGAGATCAACGAGCAACGAGAGCCGGACGCGCCCGGACTGGCGAAACCTCCCGCGGCAACGGGAGCCACGAGTGTTAACAGAGCAGATGGCAACTTTGTATTTTTTAAAACAGAAAAAAAAAAAA
>VZSR01001033.1:2595822-2619211 GCA_013398615.1 Brachypodius melanocephalos | reverse complement strand
GATTATAGACAGTAACACTCGCTGAGCCTGAGCTTTCCTCCAGCTTCTGAGCTTCCTTCTGAGCTCACCTGGAGCATCCTCCTGTCCCTGCTCTCGCCCATCCTGCCCGAGGTGCTGCAGCTCCCCAGAGCCCGGCTCTGAGCAGCACGGCAGAGCCCAGCGGGGCCAGCAGCGGAGCAGCCTCTCCCCACTGCCGGACAGCCCCGGCCATCCCCCAGTCACAGACAGCGTTTCCTCTTCAAATGCTTCGCTTAACTTCACCTCCCAGCTCCTCAGCCTCCAGACTGTCTGCAGAGGTGGCTGCCTGTCTCTGCCCACCTCTCCCGGCCTCCTGATGAATTGGGGGGAGGCAGAGGATTCATCTTTTCAAACGCCTCCGACACGCGGCAGTGGAGCCATTTAAAGCTCAGGCCCAAAGCTGCTTCGCTCGGACTGAAACAAATAAAGGGTTTTCCTCACATTTATGAGCAAGTCTGTGGGGAAATGGTGACCCCAGGAGCCGTGGCTGCCCCGCTGCTTTGGGTGTTGAGAAAATTGCTGATGTTTGAGGAGGGGGGAAGCAGAGACAGGCTGTGGAAAGTGGGAAAAAAAGAGGATGCGGTATTTCCTTGGAATGAGAGAAGCAACAGACACGGGCAGAGCCGAAACTAAAGGGGGAAGGAGAGGCTGTGCCTGTGTCTGCAGCCCAGCTCAGCTTTCAGCCAGCACCGCCCTGCTCCCAGAGCCGGGGGATCGCTTTCCCCACGGCACGGCCGGCGGTATTTTGGGAGCACGGAGCTGTGGGTCAGCCCCAGGGGCAGCAGGGATGGCCAGCTATACATAGAGGGGTGGGAGTCTACCGAAAAATAAAATAGCCAGCCAAAGCACACACATTTAGCTCTTGCATTCCGTGATTTCCACCCCAGAACCGGGGAGCTTTCGGAGGGCACTGCTGGTGCCATTCCCGGGTATTGGTTTGCAGAGCCCACCCCGGTCCCTGTGGTCTCACCACACTGGGGCAATGCAGGCTGGGGAGCCCAAATATTACTGAGGAGATCCTGTCTGAAGAAAGCTCTTTGCTGAACTCCCGTTTGAGCCGAGAGCAGAGCAGGCGCTGCCTCCCCCTCTCTGGGTTATTCTGACCTGGGAAGGGTCTTCTGCAGAGCATTATTCTGCAAGCAGGAAACCAAAGTGAGGTTAATCTGCTCGTGGTAAATGCTGGGGCTGGTCTGAAAGAAATACAGAAGAGTGCAAGTGCTGGGGAGCAGAGCCAAGTCACCACCTTTGCCGGGGAAAAAAAACCAACACATTAGTTGGGCTTCAGACACCTCCTCTGGCATTTTCTCCAGAAGAGAAACAGAATTGTGTCCCTCACTCGCTGCTGCTAAAGTGCAACTAATTGCAGCCCTCCCTGCTTTCCAACAGGTCCTCATCAATAATCTGTTTATATTTCATGTGGTATTGATTTTTAAATGTGAACATTTACCAGCTGACACAGGGAGGCTGCAGGAACCACTCCCAGGGGATTAGGTATCATGGTCTTCTGGATGTGCAGAAAACTTCCAGGGTTTGCTTTACTCCTGTGCTCCTCCAGAAATCTGTTTTGTCTCTGCATTTGCCAAATGCTCACAAATAACTCACAAAACCCCCTTTTTTCCCATGGGCTGGAAGCTCTGTATCGTTTTTGGGGGCTAGGGAGAGTGTTTCAACTGAGCTGCAGCAATGTGAGCTTGGGAAGCCACTGCTGCCCATGCTGGGGCTCACCAAAGCCTGTCCACACTCTCAGCTCCACTCAGCACTAGGGAAGGATCAATTATTCCCTTCTGATTTCACTTCAGTTGTTTCCTGGAAATTAGGAAACTCAAAGCCAAACCAAACCCATAGAATTTCTCCAGAATGAAGGAACTAAATGAGAGCAAAAACTGTGATCCTTGCCAACACTGGAAGAAGCACAAAGACCAACATCAGTGAAAAAAAACTAATGAGTTCCCACCCCTGCAGTCCTTGTAGGTTGTAATTATTCTAAAGCAGGATCATTAGCACTTGATGCCTCAGCAATGAGAGCCTCACTTTTTGTCCACATTTGCAAATATTCACTTCCCTCTGCTCCACCTGTGGAGTTTGTAGCATCAAAGAATTGAAGTCAAGATGCAGCTCCTTCAACAAGAGTCTGCTTCAAAGGAAAAGGCATTACATCTTTAATGTATTTCTTTTCTGGCTTTCATGACAACTCTTGGTTCTGGTTTAAATGGGAGCCTGTAATATCTCTGCCAGCCCCAGCATGGATGTGCCTTGTGGTCCCTGCCTTGCTCCATGTCCCCATGGCCCTTCCTGGCTCCCCCCCTTCACCAATTTTGCACCAGATACCTTCACTCCTGCCCACAGTTCCCACATCCCAGCAAGGATGGGGCTCCAGATGCCATCTTGGGTGCCACATGTCCCTCTGCTCCACAGGGGTGTTTAAGCCATCCCTGTCACACGTCAAGCAGAGTGATGTTAACCCCTCTAAGTCATATTTCAATTACAGTTATTTTGGACCAATATTTTTTAACTTACACATTATTTTCTCTCCCTTTCCCATGCTCTCCCTACACTTCAATTCCTCGCTCCACATCACCCTCATCAACCTGAGCTGATACCTCTGCACCTTTATTTTGACATCAAACTGGGGTGTTAATAAAGCAGGACTGGAGTAGCTCTGACATTATCTTGACACAATGATATTTGCAGCTTTCCACTGGCATTTTTTTAACCATTCTTTTAACATTCAGGTACTGTCTCTCTCCTCAGTTTGACATCACAATTGTAATGTCACCTCCACGGTGGCTTCTGCATTGACATCACCATCAAACTGGCTTTACAATCAGCTGAAATATCAAAGGGAAGGAGAGAGGCTGGCCCAGCCCCAGTAATCTGGGCTTAAGGCAAGAGAAGTCACTTCTGGAGAAAGGAATGGATGTGTTGGGTGGCTGCTGGAGTTACTGCAGGCATCGAGGGGAACCTGGTTGATAGGAAAGTGAACAGTAGTTGAGAGATACTGCATTAGAAAAAGAAAAAGGCACAAAAAGCCTAACAACAACAACAACAAAAACCTGACAAGAAAGAAAAAAAAGAACAAAACAAACCAAAAAACCCCAAAAAACTCGGAACCCACAAAACTCCCCAACCACCCAGAACAGTTCAGGTTAATGAAAAATTATTAAAACAAAAGCCTAGAATAAAAATAACTAGAATAAAAATAAACAATGAAATAAACTAGTTGGTTTATTTTATCACTCTGCCACAGCTGTGGGTTCTGGAGGCACATCCACCTCTGAGCTCCTGTGAGCTGCAGGCACGGGGTGAGAGGGCTCCAGGCCTATTAAACTGTTTAGGATCAGTCTGAACACAGGCCCAGCACTATTATAAACACAGATGTTTTTATAACCTCGCTGAAAAGTTAATCATCTTATTAATGCCTATTTCTGGGCATGCTGCAAGTCAAGAGATCTTAGCCCCTGCCTGCGCGGCGGCTGCAGCCACTGCGGAGAGCCGGGCGTGGGAACCCAAAACAACCCGGGTGGGACGGGGCCGAAAGCTGAGCCGTGCCCTGGGAGCCTCCTGACACAGCCCAGCAGCTGCCTCGGCCCCGGGGCTGACATTTGCAGGCACTCAGATGCGCCAGGACCGCGGGAGCCCCGGCGGATCCCCCGGCGCGCTCCGCGGGGAGCGCCGGCCCCGAGCGGGATGGACGAGAGCAAACCCCTGAAGGTGCGGCTGGCCTTCTCCGTGATCCTGGTGGGCATCTCGCTGCTCTTCGCAGCCGTGGTCACTGACCACTGGGCCGTGCTCAGCCCCAGCCTGGAGAAAAACACCACCACCTGCGAGGCCGCGCATTTCGGGCTCTGGAGGCTCTGCACCAAGAGGATTTTCATGCAGGAGCAAGGTGCCAAGGAGAGGAGCTGCGGGCCCATCAGCCTGCCAGGAGGTACGTGAGCACGGGAGAAAGCACCAGGACTCACAGCAGGAGGACTCACTCACTTCGCTGAGGAGGCTGGAGGAAATGGCAAGGGAAAATAGGCTCCATGTCCTCCACGGCAGAAGGAAAACTGAGTTTGGGATGGGGTGCACGGGGCTGTTTTCGTGTTGGTGTGCAAACACACCTCGCTGCCATGCCTCCTGCTGGGGTTGCTTTGCTGGGCTGCCTTGGTCTCTTTGTGACCTTATTTGAGTCTCCCGTGCAGCAGCGACAGTGCTGGGGAGAAGGGGAGGAGGGTTGGGCACGGTGGGAATCACAAAGGGAGATCAGGATGGAGGGAATCTTGCTGAACCCCAGCCAAGGGTCCTACGGGCATGTTGATAGCAGCAGGCAAGAGAGAGGATTTAAGGGTCCACCAAACCCAGCTGGATGTTTGGGATTTCCAGGTCCATATAATCCCAGAGGAACAGCCCATCCACAGTGGGCACTGAGCTGTGTCCGAGCTGTTCCAGTAACAGCCATTCCTCAGGGCAGGGAGGGAGAGGGACCTGCAGGATGGTTTGTCAACTTCCAAAAAAAAAAAGAGTCATAAACGGAGTTTGAATCAATTCCTCGAGGACTTAGGGAGCCTCCTCACCTCTCACCAGAGGCACCAGCTCCCACACAGGTCTCCACCTCCAGCTCAATCGATGGGGAGGGCAGTGGGCACGGCAGCTTTCCGGGAAGGCTGCTCCATTCCCATGGCTAAAGGAGCTCATTATGTTTTTGCTGATTGCCAAGTCAGCAACATCCGTGCCGTTTGCACTAATACACTCCTTCTGCGACTGAGCCACGCTGCTTTTTTAGAAGGCTTATAGGGTATTGGATGCTTTCCAGAACAGAAATAACAGGATTGCCTTCGTGTTAGACTCACTGCTTGAAATGAAATATATGTTAACACATATTTGAAAATTTCCTGTGAAAAATCTTCCTGCTTGGGCTGACTGTACATTGCCTGTATTACTGCAATTCTTTATCTCTTTGGCCAAATTACATGTTGTGAGGAGAGGAGCTGAGCCTGAGCCTGTGGATCTGCCTCTAACCAAACTTGGGAGTGTGTCACCCATATGCTTAGTGTCTCTCAGGAAGGTACTTACGTGCCCAGAGACGTTTTCCTCGCTGCACGCCTTCCCCCACGCACAGAGAACTCCCACAAAAGGAAAAACAATAGGAACCGGTGGATAAACAGCAAAACTGCACGAACCGTGGGGTAAATATAAAACTCATAAATATCCAGCTGTCTGCACAAAGCAGATTCGCAGGCAGGGCACAGGAAAGCAGCCACTATCTTTGACAGACATCAGCATGTGCTCGCACAGACGTTGAATCGCATCCCAGCGCCGCATTCCGCCAGGCACAGAATAACCGGGAATTATGGAGGGGCTGGGCTGTCCCCCGCACCAGAGCTGGCTCAGCCAGTTTTTAAAGATATTTGGGAATTCGGGTGGCAGCCTGCCGTCACAATCACGTTCCAAAGGGTGAAATTTGCACCTGAATTATAACATAAATACCTTCATCCCTGTTTGAGCCGGGAAAGGATCAGAGCAAGGGGAGGGGAGCAGAGCCGCGGGGCTCTGTGCTGAGTGAGGCTGTGGCCGCACGGCTCCTGTTAGATTGATTTCACACTTCTGGGAAGGGATGTCGGCAGGGAAACACCAGGGTTGTGAAACCTGCAGCAGTCGAGAAAATGTGAATGAACAAACGCGCAGTAAAAGAGCAGATGCAGGCGCTGCTTTTCCTGAAAATCATGAGATATAACCAGACATTACTGCCAGGACTGGGAAAGAGGCATCAGAATTTATCACTGAATTAATAACCATTTACCAGTCACTCCCTGTGGAGGAAATGGATGGCATGATTAACGTTATTTATTAGGATTTGAGCTCAGCACAGCGCAGAGTGGGGAGGATGACTTGGCTCGCAGTCCACAAAGCAGGGCTGTGATTTAGGCAGAGCTTTAAAATTTTACAGCACCCATCCGAGGGTGTTGACAAATTGAAAAGGGTTCAGCATCCTGCTGTAACAAATAAAAAGATCAGGGTTGTTAAAACCAGGCAAATTCAGATTAATACTGAGACATTTTTAACTGTGGTCAGTGGGCACCAGGGCGTTTTACTACCAGCTGTAAACAGAGTTCAGCATCACTGCCTCTAAGTCCAGTGCTGGTGCTGTTCTGAAAAGTGGCTCCTGTGGTCTGGGCAGCAGCAGGGATGTTCAACAGCTTCAACAGGTCCTTGTAAATACAGGAACCTGAGTGCAGGCAGCTGGAGAGAAGGGCTTGAACAAATGGGTTGTCAGCAGGGCTGTCTGCTCCCTGTTACAGGAGACTCACCCTGCAAGGGAGGTGTGAAATTCAACTGCCTGGAGAGACCATCTCTAAAACTCCCCGTGTGTCAAAGGCCTCACTGGCCAGGTCAGAGCCCAAGGGCTGCCCCCCTCCATGGCTCAGCCCTCACCTTAACACCTCCTCTAAGGTCCTGTCTCCCAAACTCATCACAAGTGGAAACTCCACACTAAAACCCAGGATTTTCTAACCATCCATCCTGTCATGAACCCCCCACGCTCTGTCCATCTCAGGTTCCAGAGCAAGGTGGGCTCCAGCCCATTCCCAACCTGTCACTCCAGTGCTCACAGGGGACAGCTGCCACCCAAATCTCTGCATGGCCCGAACATCTCATGGTCTTTCCAGCCTTTCTTTCCCCCACAAAGCCTCCAAACTGCAGCTCCCCAAGGTTCAACTACAGCTGAGTGGGATTGCACTTCTCCTGTATCCAGGAGTGATGGATCTGAAGGGCAGGGAGCAGGATGGAGTGTCTTGGAGGGCTCAGGACACTCTGAGATAAACCATATCACACCTAAAGTTCATGCAACCACAGAGCCCCTGGACTGTCCCCATCAGCACACTGGGGTGACCTGGTGGCAGAGATAATGAAATCGGGGTGGAGAGAAACAAAGATTGCCCCCCAGTGTTCATCCATTATCAACCCCAGTGTAAATCCTATCTGTTATGTAAATGTGCTGTGACATAAATGAGCTTTTCTCTTATTCACGATGGCACCAGAGCCATTGCAGTGCCTCAGTTCTGCTGAGTAACAGACTTGTTGGAACAGATAACCCCAGCTCAACAGAGCATGGGAGCATCTTAAAACTGAATACAAGTCAGCATTTCACCAAAACAAATCCGGTTGTATTTTCCCACAACAAGTGCATTTTCCAAAAACACCAACCTGCTTTTTGGTTGATGAGCCCTTTCATCATACATTAGAGCTTTGCTTAAGGGCCACAAGGGACAGAGGCACCTCCATCCCCTGCAGAAAAGTCCACCTCGGAGAAGTTCATGAGCACTGGACTGGTTTGGTTCCCCTGCTGTGCTCCCACCACACCAAGCCTGGATGCCTCCACCTTTGTACTGCATGCCTGGGGACCTTTTTGAGTTCAGGCTTTCTAGAGAATTAATGAACAGTTAAACCAAACAATCCCAAAATAAAGCGTCCCAGACACAATGCTCAGCCTCAGCGACAACTGAGTTGCTGGTGGAGGCACACAACCACTCCTTTGAAGCTCAAAATTCACAATTAGAGTCACAGAGGGCTGAGATCAAATGTATTTCTTCCAGTAATTTGCAAGGATAATAAAGAACAGGTCAGGAGATGCCAGAGCTAAACATTAACCTCATCTCCAGCAAGGAGAATCTGCAGAGGAAATAAAAGTCAGCTTATAAACTTAAGTAGATAAGAGTGTCTCAAAGGAATCTTCCCCTAACAGGCCCAAAAACGCTGCTTTGCAATTACCTATCTCCTGGGAGAGGGAAAATAAATCCTCCCTGAGTCACTAACTCCAGCAGCCACCATTTACATGACAGAAAAAACCCACGAGAACCAACAGGTAGAACACAGGGATCTTCTGCCAGAGAAATGAATGCTGTAAGGAACCACAGAAATGCTCCCAGGCAGAAACCCACAGCAGCCCCTGTGTGGTCCTGCACCTGGTCTGGCTCAGGCTCCACCCTGTGCTGGAGCAGCCTGTCCCAGCCTGGATGCAGAGAGGGCCACAAGTTCTCCCAGGCTTCCTCCCAGCATCTTCTGGAAGCTGCTGCTAACTCCATTATTGAACAGAAGAGATGCCCCTAAGGGAAGGGGCCCCTCTTTTTGTGTTTCAGGCAGCCTTGGCTCTGTTTCCTGGGCACTGAGAGTCCCCTGGGTGTCCCAGGGGTGCTGGGGTGGGTGCTGAGGGTGTTCCCCCCCAGCCCAGCTCAGCACAGTCGGGGCTGGCATCGCTCACTCATCCCCACCCTTCCAGCCAAATTCCTGGCGAGCAACTGTTCTCCCTGCTCCACAGCCCTCCAAAGCCTCAATTAAATCAGTTATAAATAGCAAGAACACCCTCCACCCTTCCCCTGCTGCTGCCAAAGCCCCGAGTCAGCAGGTCCTCAGCAGACCCTTCCCATCCCACTGGGAGGCCCAGAGAGGCTGAAGTCTCCTGTGTGTCTGGGGACAGCAGTGACATTGCTCCCCTGGCTCACCCTGGCCAGGCTGAGCAGGAAAAAGGATCATGGCCATGGAGAGAGTCAGCTAACAGCTTCCCTCATCCCATATCCCCTGCCCCACAATCCCTGCTCGCTTCCCAACCCCCCTACAAACACCCTGTTCCTGTGCTCAGAGAGGACCAGAGAGAGGAACTTCACAAAGCTCCCTCTATGTAACTTCTGCTGTCTTATCAAATTAACTGAATAGGCTGCTCTGAAGGGATCAAACTCAGATAAAGCCTGGCACGAGAGCCTCTTTGCCCTTGGCTCAAAGGGCCTCCCCTTCCCTGAACAACTGCTTGGGCTTCAAAAAGCTTTGCTCTTTTTTTGCTTTGTTCTTTTTTTTCACTGACAGCCAAAAAAAAAAAAAAAAGCAAAAAGCTCTAAGCATCCCTATTTTAGTAACCATGTGCTTTGCTGCACTGCAGCAGCCTCACTCATCTCTGGGACCCCCAGATCAGCAAACCCTCCCCCACTGCCACACAGGGATGTGTGAGCTGCAGAAGGGAAGAGCCAGGAGGGAGAGGTGGATGAGGACACTCCATCCTCCCTGCTTGCACTCCAAGGTCACCAACCATGGGGTGATGCCACTGAGGGTGGGTTGGAGAGGGAAGGGAGCTGCCAGCTCAGCTGTGGGCACAGCAGGTCCCATCCCCAGGAAATGCTGCAACACCAAGAGGCAGAAACCTGTGGTGGCCAAAGACAGAATGAGAAAAATCATCTGTAATTCGTATTTTAAACAGAAGAGCAATCAGCTCTGAGAGGGATACAAAAGGTACCAGAGGGGCTGCAGCCTTGTCGCTGCTGGAGCTGGGTGTCCTCACCTGCTCCCAAGGAAATCTGATCCAGCTCAGTTCCTGGGTATCACCAAGGGTAGGGAGCCTCAAAACCACTGCAAGTTTGCTAAATCAATAAAAGACTAATTCGGTTTTGCTACATTTTATCAGAGGCTTCCAAGAGCACAGAGTTGAATTTTCTTTTCTCTTTCAGACCACAACTGCTCCTACTTCAAGCACTTCACTCCAGGAGAGACCTCGGAGATATTTGAAGTAACCACCCAGAAAGGTAAGAATGATTCCAAAAGAATATTTTCTGAATGTTGAAGGAAGGGATGGGCACACAAGAACTAATGGAAAGAGGTCCCCAAAATAAGGGTTAAGCCCTGGTTCCACTGAAAGCAGCAGAATTTCTAGCAGGCACCATCAGCTGGGAAAAAATGTGGAAAATGCCCTGGACAAGGTCAAATCCCAGCTTCCTGGGGACAATTATTTTTATAGATGATCACACCCATAAACATGATTTTACATAAGTTGTCCCACAAATATATAACAATGTCAATACCCAGGAAAACTGCAAAAAGTCCTTCCAGCATAAAAATGACTTTACAACATTGGCACTATCTGTGGCACTCAGCCTTTGCCATTGAAGGGGAAGATATTAATAAAACCTAAATGAATAAATCATACCCCAAGCAGAATCTTGACCCCGAAAAGAAGTGCAGAGGCTCTCTGAAGACCATTAGGAATTTTAAGCTTCATATTGATTTTATATGAAAGTCATGTAAAAAATAGAGCGATCGATGAATGGAAGGAACGGGGATCCTACAAAGACATGAGCTGTCAGTGTTTACAGCAAAACTGTCTTTCATGGACAAATCTCACATTTTTAATAAGTCCAGGTATTTTGAGGGCTCCTCCAACATGCTCCTCTCTCTTTCTCACTCTCTCTTTGGGGACAAACTTCTTCACAGTTTGCACCACAACATATTTACTGTTGAAAATGGGAGCCATTGGATACGTGACATATGTTAATCTGCTTTGCTTCTAGTGGAAATTGTAATTGGTGGAAAACCCTGAAGAGAGGTTCCCTTAAAAAGTAGCTTCCTAAGACAGGAAAGACAGCAATTTTGACTGGATAGAAAAGCATATATGAGACACCTGGTTTTCCTCTCTTATCTGCTCTCTGATCCAGCCACCTGATCTTCAAAATGCACCCAATGCCTTCAGGGCAATGCAGAGAAAAATCAGGGGAAAAAAAATTCTTCTTCAGAAAAAAAAAAAAAGAAAAAAAAAAAAGTCAGGAAGAACTTCTTTTCTTTGGGGTAAAAAGAAAATCTTAAGCCCAGCAAAAGATTTTACAATGAAACGAACACTTTCAGGCAGTTCCAGCACAGAGAAAAGAGAAACATTTAGAAAATGATAATAAAACAGTGATATGAAAAGCAGTGAGAACAAAGAGGGATCTGCTGTTCCCCTTCACAGAAATAGCTCATTTGGATGGGAGCTAATTAGTAACAGGCAAAAAAATTCTTCATGATTTTGCCTGGGAGATATTTTTTTTTAATGGCTTGAAAGGCAAATATCATCAGGCACTGTGATGTTCATGCATGGCTACATGTGTTAAATATTAAACTAATCTGAAAACGAGCACAACATGCAAATGAAGGCCTGAATTACTCAATTAGCAACTCTCCCCCTCCACCCAGGCACCAAGCAGTGCTGGGCTGGGGGAAGTGTCCAACACATGGTTTAGCAAAACCAGGACTTCTGGGGAGGGTTTAATCCCGTGCCCTGAGGAAGCTGGGTTTTCACAGAGCTGGAAATCACTGTTGTGAAGGCAAAGGAATAAAAGTGAGTTGTGCAAACACTTCACCCCAGCCTGCTGTGCCCGCTCAGGAGCTGAGCCCACGGAGCACTCGGCTCTCCCTGCACTGGGACAGCACCAGCACCATGCACACGCCAGGGCTCTGCAGAAAGCAGGGAATAAAAGCAGCAGAGAGCTGTGTATTTACCCTGGGGGCAGAGTGTGGGGTGATGGAAGGGATGAGAGCATGGAGCCCAGCAAGGTTTTGACAAGAATATTTCCATGGCAGAGCCAAAGCAGCTCCAGCAGCCCCATACAGGTGGGTTGACGGGCAAAAGTGCCCTGGGCTGTCTCTGGAGGTGTTCAGAAAGGATTTCCCCTTCCTGCTCTGCTTTTATACCCTTCACATTCAAATGATACATGGCCAATACTTGCCTCCATTTTCACTTGAGGGAAATAATTCACCAAAGCCACCTCACCCCGGCATCAGGGGGGCACACATTTCTCAGAGTGAGCTACTGCAACGTCCCCACAGCTGATGGCAGCAGGCTCAAAATGTGCACAGCATCATTTTTGGTGGGTTTTTCTTCTTTTGGCAGAATACAGCATTTCAGCTGCAGCCATTGCCATCTTCAGCGTTGGCTTTGCGATCATCGGGACGATCTGCGTCCTCCTGTCCTTCAGGAAGAAGAGGGATTACCTGCTGAAGCCAGCATCCATGTTCTACACCTTTGCAGGTACGGGGAGGGCTGCTCATATTTCTGCACTTGGTTCATAGGACAACACAGAGAAACTCAAGATAGATCCCAAGGGGACAGAGATACTTCTAAGAATAATTTTCTGAAATCATTTTCTTCTTGGCCACAGACTGCAGGTCCCTGTGTGGTGTGAGAACGTCCTGTTCAGCAGCTGGTCTGTGTTTTCTCCAACCCCCTTTAAAAGTATATTCACTCCCTTCTAGTATGTTCACTGTCACACAATATTCTATCTCATGTATTTAGTTTCAAACCAATAAAATGGCTGATCCAGGCCCAAAATATGCAACTGCCTCCCAAACACACGAAGACTGCACTTGTACATGAGCCAGGAATACTTTGACATGCCACAATGGGCACAAGACAGAGGTGCAAACTGTCACCCCGATATAAAATCTTCCTCAACCTCTGAAAAGGCTCCCCAGGGAATGCAATTATTCCTCCCCCACTTTGAATTTCCCATCCAAGCCTGCCTAAAAGATCACACTCAACAAGTCAGTGGCTGACCTCAGTTATGGCAGAGCTCCTGGCAGTTCTGAGCACCGGTTCCTTCAAACACTGAAGTCAGTGACTCACCTGTGAATCTCACTGCAGCTCCTGTATGCAAAACAACAGATGAGGCGGTTAATTAAGGATGAAAAACTGACAGCTGGTTATTCAACCCACTGCTCCTATCTTCCTTCAGGTCTCTGCATCATCATCTCTGTTGAAGTCATGAGACAATCCGTGAAGAGGATGATTGACAGCAAGGAGACAGCCTGGATCAAGTACAGTTACTCCTGGTCCTTCGCCTGTGCCTGCGCCTCCTTCGTGCTGCTCTTCGTCTGCGGCATCGCCCTCCTCCTCATCGCGCTGCCCCGCTTCCCCCAGAACCCCTGGGAGACCTGCATGGATGCAGAACCGGAGCACTGATCTTCCCTGCACCCACCAAAAATATCCAGAAAGGGTTCTGAAAAGATCTGTATTTTTTACAATGTCTGGGTCTCACTACACGATGTGCTCTCCATCACATGAGTCATTACTGAACCAAGGCATGTTCGATTGCAATTGTTGCTTTCTCTTTTCCTCTCTTTTTTTTTTCATTTCTTTTTTCTCTCTTTTTTTGATTCTTTCTTTTCCTTTTTTTTAAGAAAGCAGAAAGACCACTCCACACCATCATGGGTGTGTGGGAATGGCACTGCTCTGTGCCAATTTGGGGCTGCCCTGTGCTGATGCAGTTGAGGGGAAATCTGTGTCTGAGACAGCTTGGGCCACAGAGGAGACAGCTTTGTTATGGAGAAGCTGTTTGGTGTAGTTGGGCATAGATCCATGAGGGATATCAGGCTTTTATACCTTACTTGGTCAGAGAGAGACTCTGGGGACTCAACGTCCCCATCTATGTCACACTCCTTCCCTCAGAAGGGTTTAGCTTGTTTCCTCAGGGTAAGTTGGAGATCCTTATGCTCTTCTATTAAAATGTTAACATTTGATAAAAACCAAAACAGAACTTTGCGAAGCATTGGCATAAAAATCCCCCCTCCCAATGTGCACCCTGCAGTTCCATTCTTTCAAATCAAGCGTAAAACCCCGCAAAACAGAGTCTTGTGTTTTGCTTAAACTTCAGCGGCGAAGCCAAGAAGTACTGAACACGAAGAGTGATATTTTCCTTTAATAAAAAGCATAATCTTCCGGTAGCATGATCTTCTGGAAAATCATTGTGATGGATGAATCACTTGGCCCATCAGATTCTGCCGGGTCCACGACAACAGAGCAGTGCTGGGTGGTGTTTGCTGCACGGAGCTCTCATTTCTTCCTCATCTGAGTGGGATTTCGAAGAGCACCCTGCTCTGCTCACTGCACACGTGGACACAAAGCTACACCTCAGGAAAAATCCTTCAAAGCAGCTGCCAGGAGGGAAAGTATTCTGTGTGAAAGAGAGGCAGCCCTGAGAGCGCCCTGCTGCTGCACAATCACAGACCCGGGGCAGGGCTGGGGGATGCTGCAGGCGCTGCTTTGTTGCTGAGAGCCTGCAGGGCTCTGCCACCGCTGCCTGAAGCACTTTGGGGCTGGGGGTCCCCCAATCTAACAGCACTAGGGATCCCCCAGCCCCACCTGCTCACCCAGCCCCTCCAGCCAAGCCCTTTTCACCCTCGTGGTCCCCCAACACCAAGAGGTGGTGGGCAGTTTCTTCTTTTCCATTTTTTACGGTTCAATTTTCAGAATCTGCTCAGCATTTTCCCCCCAGGCAGGAAAATAGCTCACAGTGCACTCTTTTCACCCAATAATTTAAAAATCAGGAGAAAGGGGAACTGAAGTGCTCTTCCCTCTGCGTTTAGCTGTTCACAATCCTAAAGAAAACCAGAATTCCTAACACAAAAAACCTCTGGTCAATTTGAACAGGTCTGAAATCATGGCGTGTTCAAACATTCAGAGAAATTCCCCAGCAATTGAGTGCTGGCTCGAGGGGCTGCTCTCAGCCCCGCCGTCGAGGTGGGCTCAGCCCCAGCAGCCCCAGCCAGACTCAGCCTCATCTCCATTTTCCCCATCAGCAGAGTGGCAGCGAGAACAGAAGCCTTTTGTGAAGTTGCATTAATGTTTTCCAAGCTCTTTGAAGTTGAAAAGCACTACAAATAACACATATATTATAAAGTTTTGGGATAAAGCACTCATTGGTGCTCAGATCTGAGAGTGAGCTGAGGAGCTCTGCCTGTCTCTCATCATGAGAGACAACTGCAAGTCTTCACGTTGTCACAGAACCACTCTGAAATGCTAAATGGTTTTGAAATCTTATTTTTGGGTACAGAGCTGACATCCTGAATTTGCATTTTCATTGTTCAGGAAAACACAGGCTAGTTTCTAGGGAGAACCTCCACATCCACCAAGAGAAAGGAAAGGAGTCAGTGTGATCACCGGGGTGGCTGACCCTGGGTTGGGACATCCAAACCTACACAGCAAAGATTAATCTAAGCAGAGCACCTGGCAGGAACAACAGCATTCCCAGCTCAGCCATCATCATCATCATCACCATCACCTCAGACATGCCATGGGTTAAGAAACAAGAGCTAAGCAAGGTTTGGGGGCAGAGTTTGTCACCCCACAGAGAGCAGTGGCACATCCTGTGTCCCCGGCAGCCCTTCACCCACCTACACCTTTCCTAAAGTGCCATCCCTCTCTTTCAACACCTCTGCTGGGAGAAAGTAATTTCCAGGCAGGTTCTTATCCTGATGGGCCAACTTTTTGCCCAGCCAAGATGCTGCTTAGTCCCCTTCCTGATATTCAACAGCAAGATGTGCACATTTCAAATAAACACATCCTGGAAGGTCTCACCCATCTCCTGCACACTCCTGACCTGCTTCATCCAAGCCCCAGCGAGGGCAGTGGAAAGATGCTTGGTGAGTGCTGGGCTTTGGCCTGGATCCAAGGTTTTACAGCCTCTCTGGGATCACTTTGGGATCTCTCTGGGATCTCAGGAGGCAGAGAAAACACACAGCTCACAGCATCGAGCTCCTCCACCCCCAGCCAGAGCTCAGGCAGCTCAGCCAGATGCCTCCTAAAGCCCTTAAGTCTCACTGAGTTTTATTCTCTTTCTGCTCCAGGCTGAGGCTCTGTGATCATTCCCTGCCAGACTGAGCAGCACGTGGATGGCTTCATTTTCTTCTTCCAGATATTAAGAACTGCTGAAGAGGGACCCGTCCATTCAATCAGTCATTGGTATTCACGGTGGGAAGGGCTCTGCCCCTGCAGCAGGTTTGGGCTGCCACAGAGCTGATAATGTGTTTTAAGAGAGTTAATAAAAGTAATTTGCCTTCATAAAGGAAAAGGAATATAATGTAGGAGGGGGGAGCTGTAACCAGTTTCAGTTTTCATTCTCTCAGCTGAGCAAACAGCAGGGAAGAGCCACCAGAATCTCAGGAACATAACATGAAAATGTGAAGGAAATGTCCTCACCAGCAGGGAGTCACCAGAGCCAAACAAGGATGGGAACCTGGCTGCTACACAGCCAACAGGAGCACTCCTGGGTTTGGGACACAGCCAAAGAACTGAGTGGGAAACAGGCACCAGAGGGAGGAAGAGACAATTTGCAGAACAAGGAGTAACCACCAGCCACCATGAAACCCTGAGCGTGTGCCCTGCCACAACCAGACCCATGGACACCTTCAGTCACGGTCCTCTGGGGCATCTGCCACTGCCTAATCCAACAGCAGTGCCTGTCCCCTCCTCAGCCAGCCAGAGGTGCCCCTGGGCACTGCCCAAGCCACAGTGTCGGGATCTGGGCTGCTCCAGTCTGCCAAAGCCCGAGTGTTAAATCACAGTCGACGCAACAGAAGACGTGAAGGGTTTTGTTTATGTAAGGTTTGCTGTGAGGCGTGGAGAGAATCTGCTTCCCTTGTTTTTAAATGCTGTGCTGTGTGAATTTAATGTGCAGAAAAGGTGTCAGACAAGCAACCCTGAAGAAGAAAACTGCCTGTTTAGCAGCAAGCTGAGCTCTTGAACACCCTTCGTCTGCAACGTTCTGCAGGCACAGCCCAGCACCAGCGGGAGGGAGAAGAGCTCAGCACACAAGGCTGCACAAATGGGGGCATGAGAGAGGATTGCACCCAGAAATCCTGGCAAAAATTCCTTCTTTAGTCCAAACCTAGAGAGAGCCAGCACCAGTGCAGGATATGCTCAGGTGTTTGATCACCCTGATGTAGTTCACAAAGGCAGAGGTATTTACTGATTTTTCACTGATCCCTTTGCACTCCCTTTGACTTCCTTGTAGCCATCACCTTTTTCTCCTCACTCTGAGCTGTGGAAATGATTTCCAAAAAGTCCCAAAGATCTAGGAATTTTCCCCTCCACAATGAGATCCCTGGCCCTGCTGCAGAGGGACACTTCCTCACCTGGGCCTGACAGCTCTTGAGGAACACACCTGACACAGGAGCCAGGAGAAGTCTGCAGCACTGCCAGCCCTGGGGATTCACACAGAGCCCCTGGGCTCCATCCAGAGCTGCAGTCACATGCCAAGAACCTGGCCATGGGCAGAAGCTGTTAGAGAATAAACCTCAGCCTAAACTTAATTTAAAATGAGCTTCCACTGCCCACAGTGGGACAGTGCCCCTTGGAACACTGCATTACTTTATAACTTAACTACAGGGGTATCAGGCTGCTCTGTACCATAAAACACACACAGCAGTGGGACCTGCTCTAAAAGCATCCATTCCAATTATTTCCCCTTTCCATTGTCACCAAGGGACAAGAAAAGAGCGTCACAACTTTGTTTTGACTGAAGTAGAGGATGAGATTGTCATTGCTTTGTCACACTTGATCGATGCTCGGGCTCCACTGTAGCTATTGAACATAAATTCAAGGCATGCAGACATCACACATGCCCACACTGCATCAGACACTGAGCTGCTTTGCTGCTTTCTTCAAAGAAATGCAGAGAAGGGAATAAACTCCAATTTCTGGGCTATTTTCTATGGAACAGAACCAGCAGCACAATTCTTTTTGGCAAGGCTGGGGCTCAGCTTTGTGCCCAGTATCACCAGTCTCACTGGGAGCACCTCAGTGGCTTCACAGCTGGTCTTGTTGAGGTATTCACCCTCCAGCAGGAAGGCAAGTCTTCTGAAAAAGGGACTGACAACATCTTTTAACCAGTCTTGGATAATTCATACCACCAAGCGTTCTGTAATTTGTCAGAAGCATCTATTAATCCTTAATGAGGTAAAAAAACTCCTCAGCATTTCTCAGCTAAAGTTGCCAAAACCCCTCCACACTGAACTGACATTTCCATTGCTGCTGCTGCAAATCCTTTTACTTCTCTTGAATGGAAGAAAAAAACAAATTTAGAAGGATTCAGCCCCTGCACCCTGACACAGCCAGCAAAAAGAGACCGGTGCAAGTATTGCTACACCAACAGAAATAGCCCATATTTCATGTCAAGGAATACAATGTGCAAATTTTTATAGGCACCATAGATCATCACCATCTGTCTTGACAAGTTAATTGTCTGCAGTTTTTCTAGGAAAACTAGAACCTTTAAAAACAAAACAAATGAGTTGAAGGATGATATGGGCAGAGCATGAAGCATCGTGGGCTGACTGCCCTGGAAATGTGCAGGTTCTGATATGCCTGAGGTTCAGCCTAAAAAGAAAATTTGGAGTGGTCAAACACTGCTCCTGGTGCTACTTATAGCACTGAGGTACTACATACAGAGCAAAATTGCTTATAGAGCACCATCTCTGCAAAAAAAAGCAGCTGAACTTGACAAAACTGGGAACAAAACATTAATTAATCAAAGTAGGGAACAGCACTCCCAGGGTCCGCAGTCAGTGGCAGGGCTCATCCTGCAAAGGGCCAGCAACACACAGCCCATACAATTAAAAATCCAAGACAAACTGTATTAGATGACAACCTCCAGGAGAAAATATGGACACTGGGGCCTTGGTTCCAACCCGACAGCTTTGTGCAAAACAGCAATTTATGAGCTGTCTTGTGGAAACACTGAGAGCTGCCATGTGAGCACAAAGGGGGATGGAGGGGAATTGTCCCCATGGCCCATCCTGGGCTCTGAGGAGCCTGGCACTGCTCAGACACCTGAGACACACTGAGACCATCCTGGGGACACTGCAGGTGCCTCAGAGGACAGCAGCACACCGTGCAGGGCGCCAGCAGCCAGAGCAGTAACACAGACAGACAGGGATGCGCCACGGCACCGCTGCCCGAGCCTGCCGGCTCCTTCAGGACAGCCTGCAGGACCAGGAGCGATCCAGGCTGGGGACAAGCACTGGCACATCCCACAGCATAACCCAGATGAGCCAGGACACCATGGGCAGGTCCTGCAGGGTCAGGAGGTGGGAATGTTACCTCAAAACCCAGCTCCAGGTCAGGCTGAGCTCACTGCAGCACCTCCGGCTGCTCCTGACCCAGGATGGCCAAGTGGAAAGTCAGAGTTTTGTAAGAATTCAGTCCTCAACTACTCACAGAAAAACATGCCAGCTCTATCCACTAAGTGGCTTTTTAAAGGGTGGAGGCTCTAACTGAATTGTAAAAAAAAAATAATTATTTTTCTTAGAATCCAAATAATTTATTTTTTTTAAATCTTTCCCTTCATTCTTCATTAGTTCTTATCACCACACTGACAACCTCTCGTGAGGCATCCAGATTTTTCTCATCAAAAACTGGAATTAAAGAAAACAAAACCAGAAATTATTCCTGATATCAAATACAAGCTTACTAAATTTAGATCTGTCATTTAAGTTTTTTCCACAGACAACAATGGGGAGTTTATTCCTGGACAAAGAACATGGGATTTGGCACTAACTGAATCATAAAAAAAGTCAAGGAGCCAAATACCCAGCTGGTGCATATGCCCCAGCCTCCACTCACTTCTCCCAAAACTGAGGTAATTTACACAAACTCAATTTTGAATTTTCCCTGTAATTGCAACAGGTCCATATTTACAGTGCAGCCTGAGCAGTGCCCACTGGAGCCATCTGTAAGGCCTAATTTCATTTTAATGAGAGTTTGATTGAAGCCCTAGGAGAGCAGAAAATACAGTTTGGGGGTTTTCTAAACATAACTTCAATAAACATTGGATAATTTATTGCAAAAACCAAACATCTCACTCAGGGCTGTATATGTGACATACAACGGCCAGACAAGAGATTTCAAAAAAATATAATCTTCTGGAAAAAAACCTAACTCTAAGAAATCCAAGGGATTCATGCCAAAGCTGTTAAGTCAGATCATCCCTATCATATCATCCTCAAATTCCTGGGTGAGAGCACTTATGAAAATTTAGCACCAAAACCAGCTGGGGTTTTCATAAATTAAAGAACTGAAATTCTAAGTCAGAGAGAAAATGGGATTTTATCTGTAATATTTTCAGTGTAGATAAAATACCAGTGCAAAACAGAATAAAATGTGCTGAGATGCAACCATCTCCCCCTTAACTGATTGACAGATAGCAGTAAATTAACAAGTGATGTTTATTAGTTTAATATTCAATATTAAACGGTGAACAGAATCAAAAGGCTGCTCCATAGAACTGAGTGACCTTGAAACCCCTGAAATTACAAAATGCTGACTGGGGGATGTGAGGTGCTTTGGATGCCCATCTCTGCTGTGCCAGTCCTGCTCCTCCCTCCACTGGATCCCTGCTCCTTCCTCTGCCAGTGAATTTCCCATGGACTGATTCCTGCAGCCAGCAGCTTAGCAAAAACCCACTGAACAGCAGCTTTGCTTGATTCAAGGTTGCAGAATTTGGCCTCTCCTCGTTTTTGGGTCATCATTTTGGGTTCCATGCCCTGTGCTGAAGCGCTGAGCAGAACCTGGCAGAGCCTGTCCCCTCCCCAGCATCGTTTGTTTGGTATAACATTAGGAAATAAATTAAGCAGTTACACGAGCTTTGCTTGACAGCAAAAGCAAAGAGGTTTTCAGATAAGTTTCTGAATCATAACCCAGCAAAGATGTGTAATAAAAAATTTATACGCAACCCTCTGCAGTGTACTGAGTTTAAACCAACCCCATTACATAATGACCCTTGTCTTGACACATGAAGTCAAAGGCAAAAAAAAGAAAAAATGAAGCTGATTGATTGTAACTGGAGCAAAAATCTGATCGATCAGAGCAGCAGCCACTGCTCCCCAGCCAGGTGTCCCATGGACAGCTGGAAAAATCTGAAATCCCCCCTCACAGCTCTAAAATTTCAATTCCTGCAGGTAACAAGTGGAGGAATTCTGAACTACACCCAGCTCATCCTTGTAAACCAGTTCCCGCATTTAAAGTTATTTCAAGTGTAAAAGGAGGATGAAGGAGAAATAAAAAAAACTCTACAATCCCCCTTTGGAGCTCCCCAGCCACAAAGCAGGGACAGTGTACAAGACCAGAAATCTTTATCCACACAGTTTTTATCTTCTGAATTTCCACTCACATTTGCTTCTTTAATTTTTTTTTTTTAATATCCCGTAATTAATTTTTCAGACTGGATTCCTTAAGGACCAGGTTCATGGAGATAAATAACCTGGTAACCACTCTGATCCCCAGAAGATTTAGATTAATTTGGATACAGCTTTGACAAACATTAAATCTCTTCTTTAATGATGTTCCTCAAACAAAACAGTTAGCAAAATATCTGAATTTCCTTGTATAATGTCACATTTTAATGTAAACATCAAATAATGTACCAAAAGTTTTACCGGAAAAAAAAAAAAAAAAAAAAAAAAGAAATTAAAGCGGCACAATTCTTTATACCACTGGAGAAGAGGGGAGGAAAAAGCCAGATTACAAACATTTACACATGCATAGTGGAAAAAAAAATTAAACAAACAAACAAAAAAGTATTTTACTAAATTCACGCATTTTTTTTTAAAATAGTTATTAAATCTACTAAGCACCAACATACCTAAAAATTTATTTTCAGCTTCATGATTCATTTAAAAAACCTATCAAATTAACTTTTCAAACAAGCTTATATTATTAGCTTGTCCAAAAATAAAATGTAGAGTTTTTTGGGTTTTTTGTTAATTTTTTTTCTTCTTTTTTCGATTTTTTTATTATTTTTTTAAAGTATACCAATACTTTTATCTGAATGTTTCCAAACAATGGCATAGGTGTCTGCAAAGAATGCCTTTACTTTACCCTACAGTGGATGGAAAATACAATACCACATCATACAGAATCTAAAACTATAAAAGTCTGAGAATGCAGCATCCCTTCACAAAAAAGCTGATAAAACTGAAATTATTTAGAAGATGCTGCATCTTTATTAAAAAAAAAAAAAATTAAATGAATTTAAGCAGAAATAACGTACATTTTTACATTAACTGGCCATTTCTGGTACAGAAACCCAGCATAGTATGCTAATGTTATTGAATAAATGTAAATGCTACTTACAATCTTCTTAAATACAATTTAGACAAACTTTTTTTTTTCCTTTTTTTTCTTTTTCCTTTTTTTTTTTCCTTTTTTTCAAGTTGTACAGGTAATCTCTCAGCTGCTAGTTTAATGCAACGTATCATTAACATTACACAAATTAAAAAATAACACGTCTGTGTCTTCCTACAGAAAAGCTTCCAAAAACCCGACCCACATCAAAAAATGCAAAATAATGGAATATAATTAAAAAAAAAAAAATTAGTTGCAAGTCTAGCAGCAAAGCAATTAAGTGAGGATATATTTACCAATATAAACAAAAGGGAATATTTGCAACTACAGGTGAAGCCCCAACTATCTTAGATCTACCGACACAAATAAAAATTAAATTCTCTCTAAAAAAAATAATCTGATTATTTAAAATAGGAGTAAAAGCCATTGCTACCTGATGAACTACCTAGGCTAAGTTCCTGAAACAAGGACAGGGGGTCGCTGTTCTTTTTTGTCTGCTCAGGAGGAGGTTTGGGCTTGGGGGGAGCCCGCAGAGCGCTGGCGTAGGACATGACGGGTTTGGTGCCGCCCGAGGGCTGGGGGCTGCTGCTGTTGGACTCCACCAGCTGCTTGTTGGGCATCAGAGGAGGGAACTGGCCCAGATGCTGGAGCACGTTGTAGTTGAAGGAGTTGGAGAGCTGGATGTTCTCGGCCTTCAGGTGTTCCTCTGAGGGCTTGGCAGCCTTCGGTGGAGCTGCGAAGGAGAAAGCAGAGCTGGAGCAAACGAGCGGCTCTGACTCAGCCAATCCACCTGCAGCAAAGCCCAAAGCCAGAGCTGCCACCACCCCTCTGGGAACCTCCTCCCACACCACCCATCTGCCGTGTTTAGTCACTCTGAAAACGAAGCTCCGAGAATGACACAATCCCAGGATGGGTTGGGTTGGAAGGGATCTTAAAGCTCCATCCCCTGTTCACGGGCAGAGACACCTTCCACCAGCCCAGCTTGCTCCAACCTGGCCTTGAAGTGATCTACCTTCATTGCCAACTCTCGGCTCGTGCAGCAGCAGCAGCACCACAAGAGTGACATTACTAAACACACCCTGGGTGTGTTTGTACCCTCCAGCTGGAACCCCAAACCTGCAATTCCGCACAGCGGATCCTCCGCGGGCACCGAGGGGAAGCTGCTTCTCAATGGGATCTACTCTAATTTAAGCACTTTATCCACTGAGACAGCACAAAGAGTATTTCATTCTTCTTGCTTTACAGCTTAATAGGCTAAAATTAAAATTTACAGCACCATATATAATTCATTCTCCAACAGCAATTCAGAGTCCTGAATGCCAACCAACTAATTATTGGTATTTCAGGCTGAATGCATTCCTGCTAATTGATATGTTCTTGCTCCACATTTAACAACTCCTGTAACTATCAGAAAAAATGGTGTTTTAAACCATAGGTATAAAACTGCTTTCAAGCGAATTTCCTGAATCCTAATGAGGTCCCTTACTTTTGTCTGGAGAACTGTGCTGTCTTGCACAGCTAGAGAGACACTACACTGAAACACAGCTCCATCCTCTATCCTCAATAGTCTAGGAACTGGGCAACAGATATATTCTGTAATTATTTCAGTCTTTAATCATATAATGTTATTTTTAAAGTGCACATACAAAAAAGTACCACCAAATGAGTGCAAAAGTAGAAAAACATACAGTAAAGTTTTTC
>VZSR01001033.1:2546732-2595719 GCA_013398615.1 Brachypodius melanocephalos | reverse complement strand
AAAAAAACCACCCAAAACCAACCTCTAGAAGAATGGATATGGAAAGAACACAAGCAAAGCAATTTTGCTAGGGTTGCTATGATTCAACAAAAAACAAACAACCCAGAACACGAGCAAAAAACCTCCCAAAATAACCACAGAACTCAAGAGAAGACAAGTAATGACAAGCAGGGCCAGAGGTGAAAGCTGTGTGTGGTAGAGGTGTCTAAGAGAAAGAAAAATATGAAGTACATATCTCAAATAAGAACTTAAATCATTTTTTTTCCATCAACAGAAAAAGCAATGCATATCAAACTCCCCAACTGCAATTTTGGGAAGTGCCTGTATAGAACAACCCTGTGCAATTGAGAGCAGCTCTCCCTGTGCTCCATAAATCCCTCCTGATCCAACCCAACTCTGGTGCCACAGCCACTCCTGATGTGCAGGAGAGACCAGCCCTTGCCCAGTCTGGAGCCAGGGTCACTCCCTGTCACACAAACACAGGCACAGGACTTGCGCAGCATCACATTCTCACGGGGTTTTATTTCATGGATAAAAACCAACAGTAACGAGCACAGTGCAGTCACTGGTCATTAACCCTTAGCTCTATAAAACACATTTGGGCTGTAAATATGATCACAGGCAGTGAGCTGTAAACGAGGAAAGCCACAGCAGCCATAAAATGGAGATGTGTTTGCATGAACCATTAGAGACAGGGCTCTGTTTCATATACATTTATTGACAAAACAGAAACCATGCTAAACTACAATAAAAAACATTTCATTGCAAATGCAGCTACCAGTGAGAACTTGACATTTTCACTTAAAATTTAGTATTTGATGGCAAATGTGTGCTTTTTACATACACATCTGTCCTCTGAGGACTTCACTCACAAACAGGTTCTCAAGCTTTTCATTAAAGCAAAGAAATGTGGGCCTGGCTGATCCCAGGATAAATGTGTCAGAGTTCCTGAACTCCTCTTAGATAACCACGGAGTTTGGAGAGCAACTCTGTGTGAGCAATTCAGTGATGAATGCCACATAATACTGCGCATTCAGCTCCTTGATTTTCAGTAAAAATAGAAAGAGATTGAAGGAGGTGCCCTGAGCTTGAAGCTTTGAACTTAGCACGAAAGATGCTGCCATAAATATGGGCTTGCAAAACAACATTTTCGCATTTTGGAAATTAAAAGGCACATTAAGAATTTAATTCTCGAGTGCTGTCGCTGATATAAAGAGCTTTTCTCATTCATTCTACACTGCATGTTCCTACTTCAGAATTACTATGAAATTACAAGATGTTTTACGTTTATAAAGTTTGATGAAATGCAATTAAATCTTTTAAGGCAAATAAAACCAGCTTATAAATATTTTTCCACATTATTAAGTGGTTTTAATATCCACACTGGAATACTGTTTGCATTTTTATTAATTTTGTTTTTAAATTACCACTGGAGATTGTTAAAGCAAAATCACAGGGATGAAACTGCACTATCCTGATTATTTTGTTTTTCAAAAACACAAGAAATAAGGAGAACAAAAGGAGAGTAGCTGAACTGCTCCAGCTCTCTCCTTGCAGCTTTTTGTCATCTCTGAAAAGTTAATTTAGTTTCTGTCTGCTCAATCAATCAGCACTGCTGCTACCACCAGGGAAGCCACATTCCACTGAGATTCTTCCACGGTGAGAGAGACTTTAAACTCGTCACTCCTTTGATGAAGTACCAGAATTTACTGGAGAAATGCTGAGAGCACTAATTCAGTTTATGTGTTGCTCCCTCAGACTGTAATACCAACACAAAATATCACTGATTCTGGAAACAAATAATCTATCTTGTAAATAAATCCCACCAGTCACCTTAGCTCCCTGCAGCACAAATTCAGCTGCACTTGAAGCCACTGCAAGAGACTTTCTGGGTTTAGAGGAGCTTTTGGAGAAGACTAAAGAAGCAGCATTGCTTTGTTAGCAGGATGTTAACAAGAGAAGGGATTATTCCAAGCAAACCTGCAACAACTGAAACAACAAATACTTCAGAAATCTTTGCTTAAATTGGTGTTGGGGAAGCAGCAGCTGTACCCACCTAGCAGCTCCCGGGGCGGAACGGCTCTGCTGGCTCCGTTGCATGGAATGTTTGGGTAGGGGGCAGAGGGGGAGGAGTTCACCCACAGCTCAGGGGAGGAGTAGTTGAATGATGACTGGTTACTGTGGTCCTGAAGCTCTTTACACTGACCAAGACTGTCTTGAGGAGTGCTTAATTCTTCAGAACAAGCCTGGACTGAACTAGAGGAAATTCTTCTTTGGTACAACGGCCTGCCTGGTCCTCTTGGTTCATACTGTGAACAAAAAAAACCACCAAACCATTAAAAAAATAGCCTTTTGCTTTTTTGATTCAACTGCATGTATCAAATACCATTTCCCCATTCAATATTTTCTCTGAAATGTCTTACCAAAAAACCCTAGTTCCTTGGCATTTACAAAAAAACCCAAAAAACCCCTAACACATTTCAAGCTATATGTTGTATACTGCAGTCACTGATAACGTATTTTGATCACACAAAATAGAGAATTTGAAAGAAGAGCAAAGAACATCAACTGAGACTTCTTAGTTCTTATCAACCTTTACATCTCACACTCCTATGTGGGTGGTGGATCACACAGTGAGGAGGAAGATACCCAGCATTTACAGACGAAGCAAAGGAAGCACAGAGACACACAAGAGCAAGAAAAAAATGTTCTCACAATGCAGTCAAGAAAAAAATGGCTTTCCCTTTTCTAAAGGATAAATTAGTGACTTGCACACCAGGATCTGGGGAAACAGGATACATTTGTATACTGGATTTTGTACATACAAAACAAATGCTCTGGAGAAGCGAGTGCCCTCGGGAGAAATAACGCAGAGAATTTTATCTGAAACCACAGAAATTACTTGCTTCCATAAACCCTGTAGATCATGTGGATGAAAACAGCAGGAGCTCCATCAATTAACCTGTGGGCTTCAGGAGTTCAGATTTAAGGGCCCTCTAAGCTTTCTCAAGATTCAAAGCAGGTCTGTTGTACAGTTTATTTTTAACAATAAATACAGTATTTACTCCCATCTGCACTGATTAACAAGAGCACCAATAACAGCAAAGTCATACGGGTAAATCTAGAGTTGGTAAAGGGGGGAAAAAACCCATCCTAATGAAATGTGACAAGAAATGAGCTAAACAAACATCAAATAACTTGCTTGCCGAGTCCAACTATGGTTACTGTATCATCTACAAAAAATAGATGGGGGGAAAAAAGTGCATGAAAGGAAACTGTTATATCTTATTTCAGTCACCACAATCAAGGGATCAACACTTGGATATCCTGACAATTCACTCCCCCAAGGAAATTCTTCAACACCAACAAAAACAATCAAAAAATTTCATAAATTACTGCCCAAATCAGCCCCAAAAGTATATATCCATTGAGTTTAAAAGGGCTATTTTGGTATGCAATCAGGAATTTATCAAAGTTCTGGACACTTGCAAGTACAGAACCAGACAGAATAACTCCAGTATTCCCTTTGATGTGCAGTTCAGATCTGGTTTGACTAAACACATGCAAAAGCTTTCAAGTATCAAGTCAATTAACAGCTTTATAAATAGTGATTGAGCAAACAGTTTAGTAAGGATACCAAAAGTCAAGAAATCTGCCCTGACGAGTGCCTTGTCTGAGGGACATCTGTTAAAAATACACCTAAAACCCCATTTTGATTTCTTTGTGCATTCAGTCCTACCTACCAGCTGAAGCAGCAGTTTTGGAAAGTTTATAAGTCTCTGTCTTGTAACACTTTTACTGCATTTGGCATTTCTGTCACATATTTTGAAAGGAAGAAGAAATAAGAACTAAACTGAATTTGCACTAATTACATAAAGGCTCACTCTATTTGTCTTCAGATAGCAGGAGCTGTCACAAGCTCTACAGGAATATTTATTGGTTTATTACTGCTGAAAAGCCATTGTTCCTACGTCCTGCTGTACTGACAGCATTAACTGTTGTCACAAAGTATTTGATTTTATACAGGATGGTATGACTTAATGGACTGAGACATCAAATTTCTAAATGTCTATAAACCCAAACCTTCCTAGAGCTCTGGCTGGGCCTGAGGACTCCATTAACCTCTTTGGATCTGTGTAAGACAGAAATTTGTAAAATGCACTGGAATTCAATTTTAGTTATTTTTCTCAGGCTCAAAAACTAAATGTTTTCCGTTTTCAGAAGTTGAAAGACAAATTAAATATGTATTGTGTGAGACAGTGATGAGCAAGGCTCCCTCCCCAGCTTCTGTAAAAACCTTAACAGAAATGCATCACAGAACAAGCCACTTATGTACAAATATTGGATTACATGCAGTCAGTGAGAATATTAATTCTCACACTCCTGGAATGCAACCTGGCTTCAGGATATTCCGTGTTTGCACATCATCCACTCCTCAGCACCTCACATTCCAACAGGGATTAAAATCTCCTGTTCAAACCATGACCTGTCCTGGCTGTACGTGCTGGCACAGTCTGCATCTCACTGCACACACCCTTAGAGCCCAGGACAAGAGAAGATGGAGAGGGACAGAGGCAGCTGTGTGTGGCACGGTGTGTGCTGGAGCCAGCCTCAGGCAGCACAGCTGGATGTCTCTGATTTCCAACACACAGCCCCCAAAATACACGGGATGGCTTTGTATCACATTCATGCAGGCAGGGTGGGATTATGACAGCTCTGGTCTCCTATGGGAAGTAACTCAAGCACACTCACAGCTCAACACTGAGTCAACTGGCTGGGTCATTCCAGCTGACTGTCCAGGGCTTCCACCTGGGCTGTGGTTGATTTTTGCTGCAGATAAACGACATGCAGACACAGAGCAATGACAGCACAAAAACTAAGAGTAACATTGCAGAAGCCAAGGCTTCCCATTTAAGAGAGAAAATGTTACACCTGCAGCGACAAGAACCACGGATCTGCTCAGGGGGAACTGCAGGAACGCAGAGAACGATTCCACCTCACAGAAATCCCCACTGTGAGCTCTTAATGCGTGAGGTGTTTTGCATTCACTACCACTTCAGAACATAATTTGATATTAAAAGGACAGGACAAGTGCAGAGCAGACAGAACACCCACCTCTTCTAAGCTGTGGAGCGAAGAAGCAGAAACTGCTCGAGATGCGAGTGGATGAAATGGCTCCTGACCGACTGCGTGCTGATGATTCTGGATTTGTATAAAAGGGCTTTGCTGCGACCTGTGGGGCAGTGGAGGTATTCCATAGTGAAAGCCCTGCCCCAGGAGGTGATTCTGCTGTAGGTTAGCATAAGTCCAGGACCCATCAGGTTGCAGGTATTTCAAGGGAGACGGGGTTATGTGTTCGGATGGCATTGAGAAAGGGGGGTTGTACATTTGGGGTAAATGCTGCTGAAACGCTGGGTTAGCGGGCAGTTCAATGTCTCTGCTGCTCTCGGTGAAGGTGGGGAAGTGGGCGCTGTGGTTGGAGTTACAGGAAGGAGAAGGGAGTGCTGGTGGGCTCCGGGGCTGCACTTGTCTGTATTGCAAGAGTCTGGACTGCGGGGGCGGCATCTCGGCCACGTCGCGGCTCTCGCCGGGATCGCGGTGCGACAGCTCCCGCAGCAAGTCCTGGAACCTGCACGGGCACAGGAAATGCAGCAAGGGAAGAGGGGAGGAAAAAAAAAAAAGAAAAGTTTTGCTGAAATCTCGCTCTTTTGGAACGGAACGCTGAATTTAAATATTCTCATCTTTGCACTTACTGACCCTAACTTCAAAGGATGTGACAGAGCAATCAGAAATTAGGCACAAGAGGATTAATTGGATGAAATACCCACCTGAATCGTCTCAAAGTTTTAATAACTCTTGAGATTTCCTTTCCAGTCAGAAGAATCAATTTTTTGTTATCTCTTCAGAGACAACTAAAGGTAAAGATTTCCTGCTTTACTACACAAAGTAAAAAGTTCACACGGTTAAAGAAAATTTTAACTCCTTTCAAGGCAAAAGCCAGAACAATCAGGGACTCCCCTCACTCGCACAATATACTTCTAAACTTCTTCAAAAGGCCAATTCAATTCAGCACTTCAAAGAGTCAGCTAAGAGGGCATTTAGATGCTTTACCATGTCTATAACAAACCAGATGAAAAAGAAAGCATAGTGGGAGATGACAGTAAACAGAGGCAATTTAAAAATCCAGCCTTTCCAACATACGTGATTAAAGTTGATGACCACTGGAACCATTTTTCTGTTGGTGTTCCACAGCTTCCTTTCTTGCCCCCTAAAGCCCCATCTCAAATACAAGCATTTTATTTTTAAATCTGCTTTTAAAAGCAAAGGCTTTTTGAAAAGGAAGAAAAATTTAGGTTTCACTGGGGAGCAGTGTTCAGGGAGGGGCTGTTTTGTTTCTTTTCAAGCACACAAATCTCAGACTGCTACTTCAAATTGAAGAATTTACAACTTAAATAGACCTTAACTACACTCAGACACCTCTTTCATAAAAACACAAGGTTGTTACTCTCTATCCATTCCTTATTCCATAAATACAGCACTGAAAAGCTCCATAAAAATATTTTTCCACTACAGCTTTACTACCCAATATACTAACAGAATAAAGCATAACACATAATAAAAGCATAGTTGTAAGTCAGCCTGCCAACTATTTTAACCTTCATAATAACAGCAGCAAAAAGCAATACCTTTAAGTGCCTTGCACTTGATCACAGTGTTACAGATAGGTGCCCACTGCTCAATTTTACACAAGCTCTGATGACTCAGTAAACAAATACCTTGAATATGTTGCCTCTGTTTCATCTTCTGTATTACTGGCAAGTTTCCAGTTTGCCCTAACTTGCTGCTGTTGATGTAATCCAATTGGTTGCTGAGGAAGATGTGGTAGATGAGGATGGTGATGGTGTTGATATGGAATAGTGCCTTGACTGAGATAGGCATTATGTTCATTCCATTGCTGTAACCTGGCTTGTTGTTGCTGCCTTATTGTTTCCAAAGCTACATTTCCATGCATACGATCTATAAAAATAGTTTTGAAAAAAAATTTTATCTAATGCCCCTTTTTAAAGATCTTTATGTCAAAAAAAAAAAAAAAAAGAAAAGAAAAGAAAAAAAGAATACTTTTTATACAGTTTATTCCAGGGTCTATAATACACTAACTGCATTGCAGTGCATAACCTGGTTATTTAAATCATATGGAAAATCATATAAACATGAATCTTCTAATAAAGTGCTGAATATTCAAACATGCCTCAAGCAGCAAATTATGCTCAATGACATTACTTATGGAAACTAACCCAACAATGACCCAATTCAGAGCAATATGCCTGAAAAAGGTAAATACCTCCTTCATTTTCACTTCAACGTAGTCATAATTGCACACTCTGAATTTAAATAAAGAAAAGTCACCTACCTAAAGTGTCCCCTAAGGGCATTCCTGACGGATTCTCTTCAATGAAGTTGTTCAAGTGGGTTGGCAGAACTGGGTTGTGCTGTGCAATAGGCCTCAAAGGATTATTGACTTCTTGTAACAGAGGTGGGGGGTGTTGTTCTGAAATCACAGCATCTACAGCAGGAGAATGTGGTCGGTGGGGAATGGGATTATTAAAAAAGGACTGGCTGGGGCCTGCCTGGAAAGCAGGGGAAAGCTGCGAAGGTGGTGGAGGCTGCTGATTCAAGTGATTATGCTGCTGAACTACCTGGCTCTGCTGGGGTGGCATTTGGTTGGGTTGTTCAGGCAAGTGATTTTGCTGCTGACTTAAGAGGTTTTGCTGCTGCTGCTGCTGCTGCAGAGGGTACGGCTGCCTCGGGATCTGGGAGAGGTGCTGGAAGTGGCGGTTGGGAACTGCGAACTGGGAGTGGGGCGGGGTCAGGTGCAGGTTCAGCTGCCTGGGGTTGGGGTTGTCTTTGCGATGGAATTTAGCATTGGGGTAACCAACACCGGAACGGGACTCTGGGCTTCTCTGCTGAGGGTTGGCTTCTAAATCAACCTGCAGAAGGAGAGTAACAAGTTCTGAGAATTACCATTTGAAAAACTGAAATAAAGCCATTTCAGTTTGACTAAGTGAATGAATGACTAAAGGTAGTGATTAAATTCATTAGAGAGAGTATAAAATAACAAACAAACAAAAATACCCAAATCTCCAAAAAATAAACAAATCAAACCAGACACCCAGACAAGAGAAACCTACCTGCTTGGATTCCAGAGGTTTCTTCTCAGGTGTTCGAATTTTACTGATTTCAGGTCCAGCAGTGTTTTCACTTTTACCTAAAAACATTTACAAAATTATTTAGTTTCAACAGAAAAATTCTTATTTTGGGATTTTTTTTTTTTGCCCAGACACAGGAAAATCAACTTATTAGAATGGCATTTACAGCACCACAGACATTTAATATCATCTACCTAAATAACACTTTCCCTTTAATCTCTACACTTTGTTCATTAATCGCCACTAAGCAGTGTTTCCAGCTTAATTGCAAATAACACCAGCAGCACTGCGGAAGGGAGATGGAACAATTACACCCAAAACACCCCTCCCCAACTCCCATTGCTTCTGAATCCCACAATATCCCAGTTATTCTATGTGTAACAGCAAACCCCAGGCCATTTCCCCAGTCTGTGGAACCCTCGATTAGGGAGGAAAGGGTGAAGGATAGAAAGGATGGAGAAAGCAAAGCCCATTCTTTCAAGCACAAATCGCCCCCAGAGCTGAGCAGTTTGCAGAGCCTTGCCAAGCACTGACCATTTCGAGTTTGTTCGTGCTGCTCCTTGTCCTGGTGGGGCAGCTGCTGCTGTCCTATGCTAACAGGGGAGTGGTGGCCCAGGCCATAGGGGATCGGAGACCCTCGCCCGTGTGCCTGTAACAGGTTCATGTTATATGCCATGGCTGCTTGGTGAGTAATGAGGCGAGGGTCGACTGCAAACCTACCCTGATACCCCGTCCACGGTACCTATGTGGTAAACAAAAAATAAAAGAAAAATTAAAAGAAAAAAGGAGAGAGAGATGTGATCTGTTAAGGTACATTAAATTAAAGGCAGTGATAATGAGCACGCTGATATTAGGTCAGTGACAAGAGTTTTTCATGCACCACATGGCCTGACACACTTACACACAACTACAGCTGGTGCTGGGAGGGGAGAGCTCTAAGAGCAGGCAAAATAAAGGGCACAGATTTTCGAGGAGAACCCTGGGCAAATATTTTCCTATCAAAACCCATTCTTGTGTCAGTGGTTTCAAAGTTCAGAGAGAAAGGACCGATGGACAAATTGTAGTTCACTAAACTTTAGATTAATCTCTTCTCTAATTAAACAGAAATGGGTGAAGTTCAAGAAAATACAAAGCCCTTTCTCCTGGTAGCTATGAGACACTGGGCTGTGGCTCGGGGAGGGACAAGAGAGAGAAGCCTCAAAGTGAGGATCAGACCTTGCAGCACCCAGTGCTGGGGTTCTGGGCCAGAATCCAGAGGGGCTGTGCCCACCTCTGCACCCACAGGACACTCAGTGAAGTTCCCAGGACTATTGGTGGAACCCAGAGAGTGCCCACAGGTGAGCAGTGACAGGGACACTCCAAAGTGTGTACTGCAGAGTCAAAACAAAATCCCCCTCCTGAAAGCAGGCAAGAAGTCAGGATTTTTTACAACGGCTTCAGTTTTATTCCTAAAAGGAATGCAAAGGAAGACAGCTCTGCATCAAATGAGTTCAACATCATCCTGCAGGGAATTCATTAAAAGAAGGGCACTATATGAACCAGAGGAGAGTGCAGGGAAAGTTGTCCCCAACACCCAGGCTGCCAAAGCATCCTTTCGTGATGGCAGCAGACAACCTCCTCTGGCTTTTACCTTGGGCATGGAAACTGCATTAAACAAAGACATCATTTTATCTTCCACGAACATAAACACATTTTACTTCGGTCCCTGCTTGTTTCAAGTGTAACAACTTTCATCCAATTCTTTTTTTAAATTACTATTTGCCCTTGAAACGTGCACTTTGAACTTCAGCTTTAGGCTACCGTGGCATCTGTACAACCCCAAATCATCTCCAAGCTTCTTTTCAGAAGTAGCAGCCTCATTAGTACCTCGGTCTTCCCACTTAATTATTTAAAAGTCCATCCTCAGGGAAGGTGAGTTCAAAATACTTGTTTTTAATACATTTCTTTTGATTGGAAACACATAAAAAATATATTAACCTTGGAACAATAAGACAGAGCTTTTTAAATTACCTTGGTTTGATATTAATATAACGTGAGCAAGCATGACAAAGATACAGCTGCTGGCCTTCTCACTGCATTTTAAATTTATCCATCAAATGAAGATTTCTAGTAAGCTCGGAAAAAGGAAAATTCCTTGGCCTAGCAAAGAAAACCAATTTACAGCTGCCAGCTGACCTAAGACACAAAACTGAAACTACAGCAAGTCCCCTATTCAGCATCCATAACCTAAATTACAACAGAGGACTCATAATTATTGAAAAAACCCCAATTAGCTGCATTCCAACGTTTAGCATTATGAATGGAATTAAACACATCTGCATGTGTGGGTTCCACATCCTTGCCACAGTCTTCAGGAGCTGTGTACAACACAGACATGTTACTCCAAAGCTTCTGCAGCCTTTGTTCTTTCCTTGCATTTTCCTCCTGGAAAATGTTGGCTGTGAAGGGTAAAAATAAAGCAGAGACTGCTTCTTCTTTAATGTGTGTAAATTTTGGTGGGACAGTTTTATTTGTAATGCAAAATTCCATGCATAAATGTAGCTTTAAAAGACCTGATTAGAGATCTTCATTCTGTTCCCAAATGTCATTAAGGGAAGGGATTGGAGAGGAAAGTGGTGCACTATGAGGTTCTGGAAGGGAAAAACATCCCATTATGCTTATTTTTCTTATCACTTCACTTCAGACACCTTGCACTGCAGACATCCAAAACTTGTAATTTAGGCTGTGTGATGCCAATAAAGAGAAACAAACTTGCTGTGAATCACTGAGGTCTCTCCAATGATTAAGAACTGAACCAGGCAAATAATTCAGAGGCAGGTGTCTCAAGTCAGAGGAGACAGATTCCACTGGCATGCCTAAAACACACCAAATTACATGAACATGAAATTGCTTTTAGCCTGCCTGGAGTTATTTGGGGGAGCAAAGCTTTCAGGTCCTTATTTTCTGGTGGTCCTCTGCACTGCCACTCCTAAAGCCAGCAAAGCCCACAGATTTGGAGTGCTGAAAAAACCCTGCAATATTCCCTATCAGATTCTGCCCTACATTTATGTGCATGCAATAACTGAGGTGGGGAGGGGAGAGAAAACAGAAAATGATTTCTTACAGGCAAAGGCACAGACATGACCATATTTCCTCCATAGACAGCAGGTACATATAGAATACTTGTCCCAGTGTGTGGATCTATCCTTTGAACAGGACTTGGAGATTTCCCCAGATTGGGGTGAGGTCCCAGAGGAGGAGGGGGAGGAGTATATGCTCGGATAGGATTTCCAATTAGAACAGAAGGATTGGGCTGAACTGAAAATAAAGATAAAAATAAAAGCTATATACATACAAAACAAGAAGATATATACACAAAAAAAAGAACACGAAGATGACCATTTCTTTGTTTTTCCATCCTAACAGCATCTATCTTTATAAAGTATGTGTGTAACTCTTTAACAGCACAGGTCTGAGACACCAAGAGAAAGCATTAATCAAATCCAGTATTCCTTTTCAAAAATTTGAAGAGGCAGAAAATACGAGTTGAGATACAGAGAAACCAGTAGCTGGTAAGAGCATCAATGAAAGAATGTCCCAAACCAATTAAATATGCTGACAGTCAGAGCAGCTGTTAAGCACTGCATCAAAAACTAAAATAACCCTCCTTTCTTCAGCAGGGAGGACAAGCTCTAAACTAATGCTTTTCCAAATTAATAACAAAATTTTTCAGCTGTTGCATGCTACCTTGCAAAGGTATGCTCAGTAATATCTGGATGTATGACAGCACAATTTAACTTCAGAGTACCTCAAAAAATAGTGCATGCAAAATAATGTCCAAACCCTTTTAATGCAAATGCCCTGGTACAGGGCTGTACGTGATGAATTTCAAACACAGCTATTTTTCAAACGTGTTTTTTTCAACAACTGTGTTTGTGTTAAGGCTTCAAAATATGTGCACACAACACCTATAAAGGAGAGCCTTGGAAATACCAACTGTCCACTTAACAGTCTATGATCTGATTCCCACATGCAAACAACAAGTAAATGGCTTTCCAACAGAGAAGGGAGCAGGTACTCAATCTATGTCGAACTACTGTCAACATCACTGGGCTCAGGAATTCCCCCAGGAACTGCAGAGGCACTCACCAATTCCATCAGGTGGGAAATGGTCATTCTGGTTATGATGATGGACCTTGCCCTTTAAAGGAAAAAAACAATAACAGTGATCTTTGCATTCTTACACAAACCAAAGCTTTTTATTTCAAGTGAACATGATAGTTAAACACAGAACAGAGTTTGGAAGGAGTCAGCCCAACGGTTTATTCTTACACATTCAACCATCCAGTTCCACCACCTGACTATGAATTCACAAAGCTGGACATAAAATAAAACTCCACTAATTCAATTAACCAGTGGGTCATTACAACTGCCTCTGGGCAAACTCTCTCCCAAGGCCCGTTTCCAGATGCAAAGAGAGTTACAGCAGATATTCTGAGTTTCTGTTCTCACCACTGTATTTCCCACAGTCCCACATCTTTCAGGAGCAGCACCCAGGACCAATGTAACCCTCAGTACTCCTCTGCCATGGCACCTTCAGTGGAAGCATGATCCATTTTCTGCTCCAGGTTCCAGCTCAAGAACGTTGGAGACAAAGGAGCTGCCCCCAGTTTTACTCAGTTGCTCACCCAGCCCCATGGGACATGGTCTCCTTGCCACATCTCATTTATCTGCTTCTGGGCTGTGGCTCCTCTGTGACTGCTCCCCAGAAGTGCAACACAGGAGAGCAAAGAACCCCAGCGCTCAGGGGAAACTCCTCTTCCTTGGTGAACTTGGTGCATTAGAAAAGGATTTTAACAGACCTGAGTTATCCCTCCTACTTTCTCATGAGTTTGCACCATCAACTAATTAGTTAATGTTCATAAACTGTGAGCACATATTCCATTGCCAGCATGCTCTTGAGTCCTTTGCAGCACAGAAATACTTTACTTAATCTGGGCCTAAGTACGTTCACAAATTTAAAATAAATCTAAAAACGCTTTGATGCTGCAAAACTTTTCTTGCCCAGGAGATAAGTCTAGGCAGCTTTCCAGCACTCTGAGCAAATTAGTCAGGGTACAAAGACAGGTTGTTTGACAATGTTGACTCATGCATAAACCAGATTAAAGAACTGGTCTCCAAATTTTCCTCTCATTTGAAAAATGAATTATGGAAAAATAAAATAATAATTGCTTTTCATTGCAGCACTTAAACAAAGGAAGCCTGTTTATTCAACAGAGAAAGATTCAATCTAAAAATGTGGAGGAGCTACAGCCTTAATCACTCATGGACAGCACACAGCATTTCTGTATCTGTTACAGTGTCAGAGGCAAGCAGCCTGTGCAGAAGTCTGAGAAAGCTCTGTTCTAACCTACCAGACCTGTATTTTATAGGTGCCGTATTTTTCCAACTGAAATATCAAACAATTACAAAATTTTTCAAGCTGAAATACCAAATAATTCCATAAGTTCATATGAAAATAATGAGGTAAGTTTTAAGAGGAGCTGTCCTGTTCAGTGGGAGCTTCAGTATATCCCTCTATCAGACTGGTAAATAAAAGTTAACTGGGGCCACCGGGAAGTTGGGGAGTTGCTGCCTTTCTTTTTCCTTTGTTTCTTCACAGTTTTGAAGGCTTAACCATTTAATAATAGTCTGTTATGAACTCAATTGTTACCATTTCTCAAAGATTTTCACACCAAGGCTCATGCCCCCACCCATCTCCACAATACCTAAAGCTCCCCTAGAACTGATGGTGACTGCCAACACTGGAGCACAAATACACACAGTCTCCTCTAAAAGCTCACTCCCGGCCTTTGGAATACAAAAATCCACATTACATAAATGCTCTCAGAGGAAGCCCAGACCAAGATTTGGGTGACTGCAGGCACTTAACAGCCTCGTCATTCCTTGGATCCCCCTTTAGTCAACAAAGGGGAGTAGTGAGAGTTCTCCAGAGATTTATTCCGACCTGCGGTCCTCAGTGACTGCAGGAAATGTCTGGGATGATGATGCACCCTGATTTAAGTGCCTGAATCCAGACCAAAAGCTGGCAGGCAGCGAGTGGGAGGTAGGAAAGTTGTAAACTCAGAGCTTAATTTACTGTACGTGAACTACCCCGAGGGAAGCTCTGAGTTCTGGGAACTTTCCCTTTCCACATCATCACCCTCAATCAAGGCTGGCCCCATCCAACTCCAAGGCTCCTTCCCCACTCCCATGCCTGGCCAAGCCCATGAGCACCAGAGAAGGCACTGCCCTCGCAGTTCCTTGCTGGCTGCTGGCCTCTCACACTGAAGACAAGACTGAAACATTTTTACTTCTTTAAAATCTAAACAGCAAAGAGGTTTTTAACGTCCCCACATAAATCCAGGAGCAATTCTGCTGACTAAGGAGTGCTGTTTGTACAAAACCACTCCTCAGCACATGCCAAACACAAGCCCTGACTTGCACAAAATTCATAAACTCACCACAAAACACTGGACACTCTCCTTCTTTTTTTGCTACAAAATACACCAGCACAAGGTTTTAATCCTTCATTTTTAATGTTAAATACTGTGCTTAGGATGTCTAAAACAAGCAAAACCAACCATCCGCTTTTAAAATTTGAGCGAAGGGAAATGTATCCCTGATCCCAGCTGTACTCTCAGAGTATTTGATTATCACCTGCTCACTGCTCTGCTGTTACTGCACACACTCACTACCTGCCAATGGCATTCAGAGGGAAGATTTTATTTACAATTGTGATACAGGTGGTTTCAACACTTCAGATCTTAAGCTGAAAATAGAGTGCTGGCAGTTTGAACAGCACAAGGGCTTCGTTTACCAACAAACTCAAGCAAAATAAACAGAGCTGTCTACTTACAAGACTCTCACTTTCCCCAACACTCACTCCCCCTTTTTTCCTAGATGTACTAAACCTGCATTTTTAAGTACTTCTTTTTTTTTTTTCATTTAGGAAATCAGAAGTATTAATAATGATGTTCTATTATTAAGGAAAAGACTGAAGAGCTCATGAAAAATGAGAGCACAGCACTGGCTTTTAAAGACAATTTTGTAATTTCTGGTTTTCTGTAGGCCTAGTGTTTTGACACATGACTAGAAGCTTTAGAAATCTGGTGTTTGTTTCAGAAAGTAATGCATGCATCTTGATGAAGAAACCAAATGTTCTCACTTACAAGCCCCCTTTTAGGAAGGACTGCCAAAGGGAAGGCTTTCCTTTTTGTATTAAAAAAAAACCTGTCGTAAAAATTTCATTTCAGTGATACAGCCTGGAACAAAAACGCAAAGCTATGGGAAATGTTTGCAGTTCTTCCTTCCTGTGCACTGAGTTCATCACAAAGCTGACAACCTGCATTTCAGTTCCATCCCTAAATACAATTCAATTAAATATCAACCCAAGTGATTTTGATATAAACTACAAAGAACTATTAAAATAGAATTCATTACTAATATATAACCCTCCAAGAAAGCTCTAAAATTCAGTGTTGCTCTTTATCATCCTAAGGAAGCTATGTATTTTCATCACTTCTTCACCTGCTTTTATAAAAAGAGCTGATGAAATTACAACTCAGAGGTAATTTTATCTCTCTGCCCTCTTGATGCTAATGAAATGTGGTCTTCTGAAGGACATTATCACCGAGCTAATCTATGCAATAAACCAGTTTACAACATATTTTTAATTACATCAAAAATTAGCTTACATAAAACTTAAGTCCTTGAATTTTAAATGTGACTTTTAGACCAAACCAAATCCCTTTTGGCTACTATTTTGTTGGCTTTTTTTACTCCTTGTCACTGCCTGTAGCAGCCTATTGTTTCTTAGGGTGCAGTCACAGCACAGCTTGGGACAGGGACTGGGTCTTGCTCAGAGGGTTTAATCTGGTTTATCTAAATCCTGAGTCTCCACGCCTGAAGTTCTCCAGGGTCACTGCAAAACTGCCAATGAACATGCCAGAGTGAGCCAAGGTGTGTTTTAATAAGGAAACAAGGCTTGGACAACCCCAGCCTATATTGCTAAAAACTTTATGATCATACAAGTCTAGAGCTGTCACTCGAAAACGCTGAGGATCCCTCTGGAAATTTGCATTCCTATCTGATTGCACTGATGCAATTTTAAAACAAACAGCTTGTTCCATAAACCTTTCATGTTATTTCTCTCCATTCACTTCCAGTTCCTGACGGGAGCCAGCATCACTTTACCTTTGGAGGTGACTGCTGCTGCTTGGTGGGGTTGGCTGAGTGCTGGTGCCGCAGAGCTCGGGGGATGAACTCGGGGGCCAGAGGGTTCAACACGTAGGTTTTCTTCAACTCCAGAGCTTCCAGCTGAGCTTTGATCTGCTCAAACGTGATGCCATGAAGACTTTCGTTCTCGTGGCACAGGGCAATAAACCTTTCCCAGAACTTCCTACGGAAATGAAAACAGATTTAATGTAACTGTGGGATGTTTTTATTTTTTGTGTGTGCTCATTTTACACACCAACCCGTGCCCCCTGAACCTGCTGCCTGCAGCTGAACCCCACAGCACAGTGCAAAGCTGCCCAGCCATTCCAAATGGACACACAGCTCTGTCCGCGTGCATCAGGTCACAGCACTGGCTGTGTTAATATTAAACACATTTAATATTCGTGCCATGGACAGCGCCAACTCCGAACCTTTCCCTAGAAAACCAAAACCAGCAAGCTCAATGCTTAAAGTTCAGGAATGCGTGTGATTTAAGGCATTTATTGAAGCTCAAATAGTCACAGGAATTACACGGATTCTCAGTCCCGGAAGATGTCAAGAACATTCTCCAAATTTCAGCAGATCCTTCAGTGTAACAAATACCAAAGCTAACAAAAACCAAACACAAAAGGGTTTTGAGATATGCCCTCAAAACCACTCTCGTGAAACACTTCAGAGGCATGCACAAAATAGTATTTTTGCGAGTTTCTAGAAATTCTTTGAGATCTTCTAGTGGAAAACAAACAAAACCACAAGTTTTAGTCCATGTCAGATTTTTCCTATAACATAAGAAGTATTTATGAGCTAGGGAAACAACCTTCAGATGATGTTTGACTTGTCTATGAAAATTCTGTATCTAACTTTTTAGAGGATGGGGTGATTATTTAAACCATGTAGTAAAAGAACATTCCTCCCTGTCTTCTGCTTTCTTATGACATGTCTTTCTACTGCTTTATAATTTTTTTTTTTTTTTTGGTTAACATCCACAGCAGGATCTATACAAAATTTTACACTTATAATTTTTTTTTAACCTCAAAGGAACTTTTTGGGTGAAGTTACTGAAGCTTAAAAAGATATTTTTAAAAGGTCTGAAGATGTCACTTTAAGAAAAAAAAAAAAAAAAAAACAAAACCAAACCTGACTGAGCTGTCTCTTTCAAAAACATCAAGAGTAAAGGTGTGCTTGACTGTAACTCCTGCTTGTTCACCCTTCAGTAATAAGGTCTGGCCTATCAGCAAGCACTGTTCCTTCCCCAAAACCTGCAAAATGAGAGATTGCTGCACAGTAATTGTACCAGCAGTGTCACATTTTGCTGAGTAGCTGACTTTGTGAGAAAGAACAAATGTCTGTCTTGCAAGAATGCTGTGATGCTAGTCATGTTTTTAAGAACTCAAAATAGTTTTCCCTAAAAGCACCTTTCTGATGTGGTTTTATAGAGGCAAGAAATGCTCTTTTAAAATTCAGGATGCAAGTTGGCCCTTCTTCTGCATTTTGCTCTGAGGCAAATAAATCTTGCAAGGTTTTAAACGAGAACTAAAACCCAAAATTAAATGCATCACCGGGATGCTTTAATGATGGAATTCCCTCTGATTAACCAATTCAACCACCAAACCTACTGTCAAGTACCACAAATCCACTGAGACCCATCCATTTTTGCTGAGAATGCCCCAAGCAGTCTCTCTACACGTGGAACATTTGTTCTGGGGTGTAAGAAGTGAGAATCAAACCCTGCAGTCTGTGTCTGAGTGTGCTCAGGAGTTTAAAGGGGATGTCTGCCAAAACAGCCCTGTCTAGTCCGGTTGGAGCACACAGGAATGCAATGATTACCCTGGGCACACTTCACAAAGCTCTCTACAACTATCATTACGGTCTTGACTCATTTTGACAGGTATTAGAATATTTATAAAATTCAAATACACTCTCAACTTTTTTGAGGTCTGTTTTCGCTAACGGAATGTCACTTCTTTCAGACTTCTCCACTCCTGTTGTACTAAAAAAGAACCATCTTCCCAGCAGCCTCCCTGAGCCCCTCCAGCACTATTTTCAAAGAGTGAATGTTCAATTATTCAGTGAAACAAGACAATGGTGTATTAAAGGGAAAGCTTGAGATACATCTTAATAAAGTTTCTGTGCTCCTTGTTTCTTAATTATCTTTCAGTTTTATAATTTGGAACAGCTCTATGTCTATAAACAGCTGCTGGTTCTCAAAATGCAAACTCAATCCTTAACTGCCAGCACTGTAATTTATTTACCACACTGGCAGCCTATGTTTTTATTTTATGAAGTTTTTGCACACACTATTTCAGATATTTTGAAGAAGCACTCGGGAGGCACGGGGGCTCTTTCTCATCAGTTCATGTCATAAGCCTGCCCATGCCTAAAAAACCCAAGCAGGTAAAGGGAAAAGTGAACTAAACCCACAACAATTATTTCTCTGTCAGTAAGATGTTAGAAGCCATTTAAAGCAGATCACTGCATTCATGTACAGATACTCCTGACGTGGCCCCAGCAGGGAAGTGGTGAAATTCAGGTTATATTTCATAAATACAGTAAACAAAGGTTTGAGTTCCATTTGGCTTTTTCAACTTCAATCTTTGAAAATCACATCCCTTTTCAATACAGTAGAAGAAGCATTGCTCAGGAAAGTAGAACACAACACAGATATAACAACTAACATGTATTTTTAGCTTTATTTTAATAATGTAGTCAGTGCACTGTTTCCTCTCTTGGAGAATAAGCTTCAGGGTTTATCTCTGATCATCTCAAAATTTCAGCTCTTCCATTGGAAAAAAACCCTTTGAAGAACAAGAACCTGGAACTTTTAACTAAAGTGTTTACATATCTCAGCATTTTTCTCATTTCTTCATTTAGGTCTATAAAATGCAAACTCACTCAAATCTTAACGAGTTTTTTCCTAGTGTCATGAAGATCTATCAAAACATAAATAATGTTATTCAAATCTTCTACCATCCTACAACTGCCGTAACATTCAATTTTAAAATATCACATTACATCACAATTCTAAACTCCAAATCACATGTTACTTTTATTTGTAGATAAAATTGTAATGGATATATTAAAAAAACCCTACCAGAAAGTAAAATGAAGCATGTTCAATTGTTACTGGGAAGTCAAAATCTGAACAACTATAAACACATGAAAAGACAGGTTATCAGTGGCCAGGTGGAGGTATCTCATATTTTTCCCTGTCACACTTGATCACAACCATCACTTTTCCAAACCCACCAGACACAGATAAACACATTTTCCAGTACCCTTAGCCCTGATTAACCAAGGAACATAGAGAAAGTACCTGCATCTTCCAATGGAACACAAAGCAATTGGATCTCCCACCACAGCTACCAAGGACTGTGCTCTTGTAATGGCAGTGTTGAGAAGTTTGTAATTAGACAGAAAACCATAATCCAAGTCTTCTGTTGAATCCTCCAGTAACTGCTCTTTCCTTTTAATTGGAGTTTGCTTATGTTTGCATGTGTGCCGTGTTCGTACTGTGCTGAGGAACAAAACTCTGAACTGTTTTCCTAAAAAGAAACAAAAAACATCGCTGAGATAATTGTTGCTATTTCTGCTCATACCAGGGCCAGACCAGATTTCACACCTAGATGTTCTGAACTCATGGCTACCCTTCACATGAAGAGCTTTATGCAAGAATAATAAGATTTAAAAATTTTAAAAGATGCACTATAAATAGCATATTCCATTACAAGAATATTTCCTCTTTTAAAAACTTACTTTTTCACCTTGATATTAATCACTCCTGAACTTTCTGAAATGTTAATTATCTTTACAGCATTGCCTATCAGTCAATAACAAATCTTGAATTTATTCTACCTTAAAAATCAATTCTGGACATTCTTGATTCACATTTTTAAATTTCTCAAACACATGAAAATCCACCATGAAAAAACAGAGCAAACCACTCACTGTCACTCAGTTACTTTATCATCTGCCTTTGTTTATTACTGACTAGAAGTGCAACCTAGCAACAGGCTATGCCTACACAAAATCCTTGTTATCAATGTGATTTCAGGAAGAAACACCTAAATTTTTAGACTCCTTACAGTTTGTTCCTCAGATGGAAAAGAAATCAGTAAAATATTTCGAGGCTGAAGCTCTGTTACATTTGTATTTGGAACCCTAAAACCCATCAGTTCATTAAAAACATTAAAATTATGTTAAAAACCTATCGGTTTCCACAATTTCCACTCGACTGATTTTTTTAAGTAAGGTTGAACTTAATTTTGAGAAAAGACAGATCTCACATCCATGGGTTTACAGTCAACATTGGAGCAACATCTATATCCAAAGATATCTCCATCTTTTGCCGCCATGGCTTTATGGCAATTTTAGTAAATTACAGGGTAATTTGATGAAGTCATTACTGCAGCAGACACATTTCCCCTGGCTCAGGCAGCTCTGGGCCCCAGCCCTGGTGCTGTGCTCACCCTGCACGTTGAGCACCCTCTCCACGCTGACGTCGGACAGGCGCTTCTTGCGCAGCTCGGCGCGGATGCGGAACACCTGGTCAGCGTACGGCGTCACCACCCCGATGCTGCCATCGTCCAGCTTGCCCCAGGCCACGGGCCACTTCCTCCTCAGCTCCTCCACACGCTCCACCACTTCAAACACCTCGGAAGGAAAGCAGGATTCTTAAAAGGTACATCCCACAGAGCGTCCTTCTTTGATATGGAAAGGGATTCGAGCTTTAAAGCTTTGAAACACTTACATGACACAGTGTTACACAAGCAATGATACTACTGCATCCTACAGGGATACTCCAAAGTATCCTGGATTAAACAACGTGTTCACTAGACAGCATCCTTTCTTATCTTGAATTAAGCTTTCTCACAGAAGCCACAGATAAAATTACAAACTTCAAAATTACACTAATAACCTTAATTTTCATTCTTAGGCTGTTACAAAAGTGTCAAGTGCATTAGGACCTTTCTTGCCATGCTTCAACTTATCTCTGTAAGTAAATGTACTGCCTAAATAGATATAATTGAATTTTTATTCTGGATTTGATAGATGTCATCTTAGAGGCTGGTAACTCTACAGAGTCCATATACCAGAGCACAATCATCTCCCATTCCAAAGGATACCATTGGGAGTTTCAGATTATTCATCAGCTGCTAGCTCCTCTCTGTGAGATACTATGAACTGTACTACCTGAGAAGACTAATGTGTAATAAAACCTGAAAACCTCCCCCTGTGAGGAGACAGCTTCCAAGTAACCTCCTGCCAGAGCAGCTCATTTCAACACACCAGAGGTACTGCAGTGCACAAGGCATTTCTGAGTAACTTTATAGAAGGTTTGTGATTCCTTTTTAAAAAATTTTACATTCAATAAATATTTCTCCAGCTATTTAAAGCATGGTAATTCACGATGCTCTTTTCCTACAGCATCACAAATGTAAGCTCAGCCTCTTAAAGAAAAAAAAAATCTGTTAATCCTTAAAAGGTCACAAATAATTTACTGTTGACAATTTCATAGGACAGCGAAAATATGGGACTGTTTTTAAGCAAGTCCTGAATGTTTTTGTGACATCAATTCTCGCATTTAAAAGCCAGCTCTACTGACAAAGGATATTAGAATGAACTTTGATATCTATAAAAACCGTAGCACGAAAATTATGATCTTTTGTAGGTATTTTGGCAAGATTCTCTGAAAGTATATAGCTTCTAGGTATGTATTTAGAATTAATACCACATAGGGAAATTTTAAAATGAAGACCAATAAGGGAAAAAGTTTATTTCCCAGAATAATTCTTATTATAGGCATCACTGAACCACAAGATAACCCAGTGCAAACATCCATTACGGGTCAAACAGAATAAAATCTCCCTCATCATCTAATTTCAGTTTTTTCTGCTGGTGTTTAAGGAGCCGTTGTCCTTCATTTCTGCCTGTGGCCACTAATGACTCACAGTTTTCAGACAGTTACTTGGCCACTGAAAATATTTTTAGGTCTTTTACAACTTTTTTTAAATGGCAAAGCAATCCAAGTAGATTAATGAAAGCAGTCAGGTGTCCAGAAACCATTGGAGCTTCTTATTTAAGAAGATATTTTAATGCAGCAAAGAATGTTTAACGAGTGCAGCACAACAACAACCAGGTTTCAAATTGTGCAGCAGATGAACCCCACCAGCATCAACAAGGGGAAACAGGCAGCTCTGCAGTGCTTCATGGCAAGAACTAACCAGAAATTCCTCCTGAACTTATGAAAATTACTGCTATTTCTTTGATTTTCTGTTCCTCCCCTAACTGGAAGTGACTGGAAAAAGGCATCTTGCACTATGAAGTGGTACCAAGTCAGAAGGTGGGAGGTGGGTGCTGCTGCATGTGTTTGTTTTTGTGGGCTTGGGTTGTTTGGTTCTTTTAAACACAAGGGAAGGAATGAGAATGAAAGTAATTTTTGAAGAATACCAATAAATCTATGTGAAACAAACACATGGAGAATAAGTTCTCACCTAAAAGAATCTCATCTGCACATTATCAGTTAGACACTGATCCTAAACATATGAAAGGAAATGTGAAATGTTACTCCAGAGGACTCTTATCTGAGTGGGAACATTTCTACAACAGTCAAAGAAATCTAAGTTTTACTTCAAATTGCAGTTACTCTCAGTTGCTAAGATACATCTATCAGAATGTCACATAAATTATCAGGAAAGACATCCTGAAGAATGAGCCTGGGAGAATGAGATGCGGCTTATAATTTGCAAAGAAAAAAAGAAGGTAAATTAGTGGAAATGTTTACTACAATTGCAATTTTCATTACATCCTGTTTAGCAAATTCCATGTTCCCCTCTCCTGGTAGAGGACAATTTTTGTCTTCCACCCACGCTGAGCATAAACCAGTAAATTTGGTGGAGCGAAGCTTTAAGAAAACAATCAACGGTAAAAGCAAAGAAGAGTTACCTCTGCATTATTGTAAAAAGCTGTACTATTTTTTTCTTGCACATCTTCCCCACGTGCTGTGAAGAAAGTCAAAGGGTAGAAATCTTTGTGTGCTGGCTGCTTTCCACTTGCCATCAATTTGCCTTCATAGAAAAGTTCGGATGTGTAACTGTAACGAAGCAAAACAGGGTAAAATGTGGAGTCTACACAGGAGCTCTCTGATAAAATATGCAAATCTCCCTGATGAAATATGCAACCACAAAATACTTCATAAGGAAAACAGAACCACTGATTACTATTCAGCATCTTCAAATGATTTCTCTGAACTGATATTTCCCTACTACAGACACAGCAGAAGGCACTAAAAATATGCTTCTCCAACACTTTTTCTACAAAGGCTGTTTTTCCTTCTCATCTAAAGCTCAACAAAGTTATGAACATTCTCACTGATGTTTCACTCAGAAGTTCTGATGGCTGGAAACTGGGCAGAAAGAACACTTGCTGTCTGGCACTGGTTATTCCCCAGGCTGGACAATGAGCTTGCTCATGTCAGTTAAGAGTTATTGAACTTGGAAGATAAATTTACTACAGATTTCGTGGGCACTGAGCACGACACAGGCCAAGCGTTCAGCTGTCACCCAAGCTTTTCTTCTGTGACTTCTACTCTGGGCTGATCTATGCTGCTAGAGACAGAAACACAACCAGAATAGAGTTCCTCTGCTGGCAGCAGCCATTCCAGCAGCTGGCTGACTGAAAAAGAAATGAGGCAAGAAGTACTTCATGGTGAAAAGTAGGAGGGAAAAAGGCAACCTGAATGGAATGAGACAAAAAGGCAGCAAGGAGAGACTGCAGAGTGTTGTGAATGCTGTATGCTATTGCACAGTAGAGCTAAATTACTGCTCTGGCTTCCAGTAATTAGTGCATTTTGGTATCATCTCACTCTCAATGCTCAGCCTCCAACCTTAATGTTCTTTGGCTATCACTCAGAGGCTGCAGCAACCTCAGTACAGCCTGACATGAAGACAACCAAAGCAGGAGACACAACATGTGCAGCTGGTGGATCCATTGAGTTCTTCCAGAACTCCAGCTACTGCAGCTTAAGCTGGAAACAGGCGCTCGTTGAAAAGCCACAGAAACTTGTCTGCAACCAAATCACCACCAAAGCACTGCAGCCCAGCCCTGACCTGAGCTGGCTTACCCTGGGACAACCCTGAAGAACATTGGGCTCCACTCTGGGTTAGGTTGCAGCAGCCACTCCACAACAGCCAGGAGGCAAAAACAACCATCTCCTCTACTAAAATTAACTTTTAGTAATGAGATCTCATTAAAAACCAAAACTTTTCTGTATGGGCTGTCTTTCTCCAATTACAGCTCCAAAGTCAGGCTGAACTAATGGCTCCTTCTTTCCTCAATTTCTCATGGTGTCTCTGCTTCAGTGAGGTAGAGATGATTAACGAGCCCTTCATCTTCCTACACTTCTGTCCTAAGTGTCATGGTCCCATTTGTCAGGGGAAATTCCACATTATACAAAAAAGGAGACTTGAGGCATCTCCTAAAGGGACCACCATGAGAGTGTTCAGCTGGTTTCACCTCACACAGCAACACTTCCCAGTGGAACTGGGCACACTGGACTTTCACTGGAGAGCCAACCAGCCCCAGTGGTGTTTCTGCATCCTCACCTCAGTGTTCAACACAGTGGATCTTTCTTGAACTCCCTGTCTGAACTCCAGCTACTGAAGTGAATTTTCATGATCTTTCTGAGGCAAATGACATGGAAGTGATCTCTCAAGAAAAGCTAAAATGATCCCTTCCTTTACAGATATTTCAAACTCAGAAAACTCAAAAAAATGGCTATGAAATTTAGCACCACTCAGCCTATAATTACCAAGTCCATAAAATGAAGACAGATCAAGCTATGTAAAAAAAATATTTTACATTCTCACTTTTGATTCCCCAGAGCACTTAAATATTTCTGCTTTTGCTTTGAACACAGTGATAACCTAATTAGTATGACTGGATACCAACATAATATTCCTCAGTACATATCTGAGCCAGGATTTAAACTTTAGCATTTTTCCCCATGGTTGCACAGCTCATGGATGAGCTCATTACACTGGCAGCCATTAGTTTATCATAGCATAAAAATGCAAACCCACTGATTAATGTGTCTTGAAAGAAGTAATAAAAGATGTCAACAGTAAAGAAGCACGCTCAAAATTTGACCTATTTTTTCCATTCACAGTTGCATATCCGTATGTTCCTTACATTGCCCCCAGCTTACCATTCCAAGATAATCCACCCCAGTAAATCTAAAATTCTGAGATGGTTCAAAGAAGCCCAGAGCCTATATGATAGACTGCTGGATGGTTAAAAAGGGAAAGTTGGCTCTTCTTTGGTTTAGTGTGCAAGCACTGAAAGCACCCCCATCTGAACGAGGGGTCTGTCCCACAGCCCCGGCAGCTCTAGGAGACCCAATTACAACACAGAATTACTAAATTCACTTGGAAACAAGCAAGATTTCATGACAGAACCACTTCAGCTGTGCTTGGCTCTTTTTGTTCACTGGCAGCAGTCAGAAGAAGCACATGATACAGTGAAAAAGTTCACACCTACTTGATGATTGCTTCATGGGAGCGATAGTTCTCACACAGCAGGATCCTGCACGGGAATTCTGCAGGGTAGTGCTCGTAGAGCCGGTCGAGCAAGGAAACATGAAGGTTTCTCTCCCTGGCAAATTCACTGTAGACAAAAGGACTGAGCTGTAATAGACACACACACACACAAAGAAAATGTAACTAAATGGGTGGACTCAGAATTTCATGCTCCCAACATAAGTATTTGCATCGTTTTTGCATCAAACCAAAAATGAAACCTCCTTTATACTGGACATTCATCGTTGGAAGACACAGACCATGGCTATTCCACAGAAATGCTCCTTCCTACCAGAAAAGTAACAAAAGACCAGCACGGTCTTAAAGGAACAATGAAATACTCAGTAACTATGCAAAGAGACCTTCTATCTAAGTTTAACATTCCAAACTGTGTTTAGAATGACTTTACACCATTATTCTGACAACCACTTTTACAATTAAGTTATTACCACAAATAGCTCAAATCAGAAAATAAAGAAATTTCAGTGCCATTTAAAAAGTTAAATAGAAATGCTGTTGAGAAAACAAAAACCCAGTGACCTATTTACTGTTACATTAAAGTCCTAATGGGCTCGTTTAACAATAAAACCACCATCTATTACAGCAGGAAAAATAGAACCAAAGATGACAAAAATGAGATTTTTAAAATACAATTTCCAAGTGTAGAAATAAAACCAATCTATTTTGTCATTCTGAATTCATATGATTCAGACTGTGAATTTCACTTCAGCTAGATACTAGTTTTTGAAATTTAAATACTAGACACCTGATAGAGGATCTTCTGTAAGACCCTGCACTATAGAGCAGCCTGAGACACACAGGCCCAGGGAGGACTTGATCCACCCAGCTGGGCTGATGAGATCAAGCCTGAAGCAAAAATTCTAAGCCCTTGAAAAGCATTTTGAGAGCAGTATTTAAAAAGCACTACCCCAGTCCTTGGCATTACTAATATCACTGAAATTATCCAGTAGTATTAAATCATAGGTGGCAACACCGTTCCGAGTTTGCTGCTGTACCAAAGCAAGCATCCACTCTACTGCTACTGTGAGATGCAGAGAGAATTAAAGGCAAATCTATAAAAACAAATAAATCTGGCCTAAATCAATAAAGTAAGTAAAGCTGACTCTTCCAAGCATGCTTTCTCATGCCTACAGGCTGCAAAATGACAGGCATAATCAGTGTTTCAAACTCTCCAAACCAAGCAGCTCCCAGGCACTTTCCAGAAACATAAAAGCACTGGCTAGTTTCAGTTTCCCATTTCTCACTTGTTCAAAATCTTCACCAGTTTAGATGCTTCTAATCAAAATTTAAAGTTCTCTCAATCCTAATTCTCCATATTCTTGAATTCTTGTAAAAACCAACAGGGAATATCAGTCACAAGTGTAATAAATATCCTCCTATCTTACTCAAATAACGTCCCTGGAATTCTCCTTGGCTTCCCCATTTATTACATGGTTTGGTGCAGATAAATAACTTGAACAGATAAATACAAATATTATACATATGCACTTCATACTCAAAAATTGCACAGCTCTTACCTGCATATGGTCTCCAGCCAAGACAATCCTTGTGTTTTTATTAGCTAATGCTAGAGGCATAATTGTTTCACACTCCATAGCTTGAGCAGCTTCATCTAACAGAATGTGTGTAAAAAACCCTGTAAAACAGAGATATCAGCAAATAAATGAAACTTGAAACATGATAAAATGAATATTGATAACAAAACAAGAACTGGAACTTAGCGTTCTGTATTCTGATAGTAACCAAAACTAGAATGAAAAAGGAATACGGCTTACACAAATTGCTTTCTAGCACCTACTGAAAACCATTCAATTTTCAAACCCGTCAAATGACCAACAGTGGTCACCTGGCTGCCAGTGACATCAGAGTCCCCAAGATTGCCTCTTTCTTGTGATACATATGAAATTAAACACATATTTTATCTGAGCCCTCCTTACACCAAGAGGAAATATCTCTTGGCAGACCATCCCTCAAGAGGTTTCTCAAATCTGAAAGTCATTTCACCACCACGAGAATTGAAGAGCTTTGGACAGTGACAATGACAAGGAATTCCTCATGTACTTGAGTCCTAGTAACTATCTTATACAGCAAATTTCCCATTAAAATTGCACACATACCTGAGCACTTTGCTGGTTATGGGCTTAAAGGAATGTTGGGGGGGAAAAAAGGAACAGAAGTTGAAGGAAAATTTAAATTCAATCTTATGATAATATTGGACCAAAGGTTTGGTGGGAATCTATGCACCGGAGAACACGCACTTGAAAAAAAACTTGGAGACTGCAGACTTACATTTTATGAAATCTAAACTCAGGTATAGGTATAGAAGTGATTTTATACATTGATGTCTGTGATATATTAAGATTTAAAACAAAGTACTAGAGGACTTAGTGCACCATCCAATTCAGATTACATACATAAAAATGCAGCAATTTTCTTTGGAAAATATGAATTTTGTACAGCTGCACACGCATTGCTATGGCATGACTGTACACAGTCCTCTGCCAAACAAAGCAGCTATTTCTATCTAAAGACTCAAAAATATTTACCATAAATTCCAGATTAGTTTTCTCTGTTGCAACAAATGCTTAAATGTAGCCATAAAAAACTAACCCTAACAACTTATGTAAAGAAATTCCATGTTCTCCAAAAAGCAGATGGATTTAATTTGGAGATCAGGAAAATAATAAACCCTAAGCAGCCTCTGCCCCAAAAAATCAGTCTAATATATTTCAGTTTAGAAAACAACCCTATCACGTTAACAAAGACAGGGCTTGTATGTGTGGGAGTTGTTTGCAAAGCTAAACAATTCACAAAACAAGGGGAAAAAGCTCTCTGCTATTTATGCTTACATGCTCCACTGAGTAATGACCTTAATGAGCATAATATTCAAAGTCAGAATCTCAAACAGAATTTTCCCTCTTGAATCTCAGAAACACCAGATCATAGATAGTACTGCTTCTTTATTTAATTTTTTTTAAGAAGGAAAAAAAAGAGAACAAGCAAAAGGTTAATTAGAATGCCAGCAGTTTACAGCTTTGTAATGAACATTTATTCATTAAAAAAAAAAAAAACAAAAGAGCATTTTAAGATTATCATTGCTTATTTTATTTTTTAACAGTTCCAAGAATTGGATAAGGGACTAACAGTGGCAAGAGGAAGATATTTCGCAAGCATGGACACTTCTTGTCTAGAAATGATCTCACCTGGTTCAAGATCCAGCTGACAGAGATACTGTGATGTATTTAAAGTAACAACTACTACTCGCTGCTTAAGAATGTCTTCTTTCTGTGGCATCTGAAAGGTGGAATGTGTGCTTGAAATCAAACAGTACTGATGCACAACTGGGTGAACAGTCTTTACCCAGCGATTTCGGAAATATACCCTAGGAAAGAAAAAGGGGCTTATTTTCCACGAGCTTTGAACACAGTGACAGCCTGGTATTTCCAATATTTGAAATACTAATATTTTGTTTTCTGGTAAATCACCATCATCTCTAAGAAGAAAAATGCCACAACTATGCAGAATTACATGCTAAAATGCCTTGGATTCACCTTCTATTATTGCAGTGCAGTTTTACACACATGAACAGTTAGCAGGTTTTAATTCACATATAGAAATCTGTAAATTCTTCAAATACTTATGTCCTGTCATCCTCACATCAATGCCTATTTAATTTTAAACGTATAATAAACTCATTTAAAATAAGTATTTCCTGACCTGAAATGCAACTATAGCCCAGAGTATGGAACTGACAGTGGTCTGCACATCTCAGCCACTGCAGCTGATACATGAATTATATTCAAATCCTGTTCTTCCTTTCACCCACCCCATGTGTTGTCTGAATTCTACAACCAAACTTGAGGTGGATTCATCTTTTTATCATCCAGGGCAATAACTGTGATACTCTGGATAAAAGAATGAGAAAACAGTGCCAGAGGTTTGGCTGGAATCTAAAATATAAGGACACTGACTGGGTGTCAGACACCCTTCCATGACACATCAGGTCATTTTAACCACCATCCCATGGGATCAGTGAGGAATTTTTCTCAGGAAGGGATGACCTGTCACAGCCAGTTTAGCTACATGGAATTGAAACACTGAAGCCACAAAGGCTGTGTCCCAGGACACAGAGTACAGGTAACTCCACAAGGGTGAACACATCCAGCAAGGAGCTGGATAAAGGGGCCTTGTGACACCTCCATCAGGTGCTCCTCACCACCATAATCTCTATCAAGAACCATAAATCTGAAGTAGAACCTTTAAACGACAAGAAATTATTATACAGAAATTAAAGTTTGCAATTAAAAGTTTCTAAATTTATTTCCAAAGCAAATTAAGATGAGTTAAATTAATTTAGGTTCTAAATATGGGATTTGATGCTGTTCGCTTTATCTATTCATTATTTTATTTCTCCTGCACCCATAGTTCAAATCCCAAATCATGAATAAAGTGTTTGGAAAAGTGTAATTATGCACCTAATTGCAGAGCATGATTGCACTGCTGGACTCTGCATATCACATGTCCACCCACGTCTGAAAATTACAGCTGAGCTCCACGTAATGTGAGAGAAATGAGTACTAGGATTAGAATAAATCTGGTTGGAGAAGATCCAATGTCCATTTGGGACAAAATGAAATGCAAAGGCACTTCGGGACCTGAATGATTTTTTATTTGACAACACAACTGAGGCAAATCCACGCTTGGAGAGCAAAGGTAACTCCAGGTAAAACTGGGTTCAGAGCAGGAACAGCCCCCACACTCCTGAGTCATTCTCAGAACAAGATGCTTCTATAATGTTACCCCCAGATATTTATTTCTTCTCAGCTATCAAATGGATGAGCTTAATTTGATAAACTGTTATTACACCAAGTCATGGCCTAACGCTTCTCACAAGGGAGAGAGATAACCCCTGCTCCACCTCCTCCAGCTTTTTAATCCTCAGCTTTTGTGTGCTTCACCTACCCAACCTTAACTGAGGTAATACTTCCCCATCATCTCACAGGAGTACTGGGAGCATCACTGAGTTTATTGGGAGTTTATGTTTGTAAAGCACTTTGAGATTCTTGGATGAAAGGTGCTATTGAAATGCAAAATATTATGGTTATTAGACATTATTATACCATGCACTGTCTTTTATTACAAAAATTCGACTGTGGGTGACTCATAGATTGGCTGACAGCATTTCAAACTGCATTGCTGCTTACCCATTAATTTCTTTTATTTTGATGTGAGATCAAATAGGCATCCCAGAGCTATTATTCACCACTGGCATAAAAACACCTGACAGATGTGACTACTTCAAAAATGTCATGAGAGAAGTTAAGCCTCACTGAACAAGGACTTTCTTTCTCAGGTGCAACTCGGGCTAATAAAATCACCCATAATTTCATTATTAGGTGTTTTTTTTTCCTCAAAGTTTCAAGAAATTACTAAAATGGGGTTTACCAGCTTAGCACAAATCATAACATTTCCCCCTGCAACACACTCTTAACTTCTGACTAAACAAAAGACTAAACTTCTAAAATGTTTAGTCTTAAATCTGCATGAGCAGAGTCCCTTAACTCCAGCAGAGTCAGGTAATTACTAATCAAAACACTCATTAATACCCACAGCACATTTTACTATTATTATTATTGGGGTACAAAGTGGGCAAAAGCTGCAGTCACAGAACCCAAACCTAGCCACGGTCTACAAGGGAGATTTTTTTTTTTCCCCCATCACATGCCTCATATCAAGGCTTTAATTCTGGAGAAATGAAAGCCTTGCAGGGTAAGGTTTACCCAAATCACAGGCAGTGAAATTCCTGGCACATACATGGGAGCATTGCCTCAAAATGGAAATCCCAGAAGATTGGAGATTAGGGACTCAAATGTTCTGCAAACTAAGGCACTGAAGATATCCACTGTATTTAATGCTTGGTTAACACGCAAGGAAATCTGCATTTCCTGTGGAAGTTCAGTTCACCTTTATTTCTAGGTGTGGCATCTGGATACCTACAAGAGAAGCTTTAATTTCTGTGCATCTCCAGCCAGTGAGCCAAAGAATGCAAGAAGCTGGCAGCTGACCTGTGCTTCCATCATCTTCCCTGCCAGGACAGCAAAAAAAGAAATTTTCCCCACCTATTTCAACTATTTCAAATCAAATTATTTCCAGGCTGGGATTGCTTCTAGCCACTTAAAATACACTTTTAAAATTTAATAACGGGGGAGTCTGGAGTCAGAACCTCTGAGGGAGGCTGGAAAGTTTCATTTGCACTCCTGTCCTACAACAGTGACTTCTTCTGGTGACTCCTTACGAGAGACTGAGCGGGGACTAAACTTCAGTTCTTCAAAACGTCTTTTCCCTGCTCAGAACTTGACTCTTCTCAGTTCAGAATAGAAAGGCCAGGACTCTCCCCTTCAGGCTGTGCTCAATAAACCCTTCCTGGATACATCCCACCTCCTCAGCTTTTGTGCTCTTACTCCTCACATGAAATCCCTCAAGTAAAAAGAGCACAGAAACTCAGAGGGAAAGGAATCTAGCAGGCTAATTTCACGTCTCTGTTAAGAGACCACTAAAAAAAAATAAATCTAACCAGTCCCAAGAAGCCTAAAGAAAACTTTAAAAGCACCTCTTCCATTTCTTTAGATCTATCTCCAAAGAGAGGCTCATTCTCACAAACAGTATGTTCCTTGGGATGCAGAAAACTTGTGAAAAAAACTGTCCTACAACTTGAAAGTTCTCTGTTTTTAATCCCTTTTTCCTTTAAGGATGGATAAAATGGAAGACAGAGTTTCAAGAAAAAAAGTAATTGGCAGAAGAGTCATTCATTTTCCAAACTAACGTTTGATAAGATGAATTAATTCAATTTTCAGTACAAGAACTTCTTTGGGAAAGGGGGCAATAGTCTTTTGAAACCTGCTGGGGGTTTTTGGTCTGGGTTGCTGTTTGCCTTCTTTTTTAATTCAACTCTGGCTCCTATAGATTATTTTTTATAACCTGGGTAATTCTTAGCTAGCAGCCACATACCAAAGCTACCTGGTTCCAGGATATATGCAGGGCTTACACATGGATGTTATGATCAAAGTAGTAAAAAAATGAACTGAAGGGGTTTCAGTGAGATATTTTTAACAGAACCAAGTTATTTTTCACACTGTTGAACTGAAGATATTAGTTTCATTTATTCCTAAGCAAGAACATGCTTAGGAATAAATAAAAATACTCAATATACAGATAAAAGCTGTATCAACCTCTTTCCTTTTCCCTTAGTATTTCATATAAAACCAATGTACGGAAAAAACTAAATCTGAAATACGCAAGCAAAATGATACTAAATTAATATTAAAAATAATACCTCAACCACTGCCCAGCAACATACAGAGGAACTGCTGCTATCTGCTTCCTGGAGGTTTTAGGAGAGGGTGATAATCTGAATTCTGCTGCTCCAGTGCTCTCCTACCTCAGCACCCACCTCCAGAAGGTTCTAGCAGCTGATGGAGACAGGCACATCCAGGGAGTAAAAGAATACACAAATTAGGAGCCAATTACTCCCTCTCCCAGCTCTGACTCACCATCTAAAGGTGCCTGGCTGCTCCTGCACACTAAAAATCAGGTGTTTCACCATCAAACAGAAGCACTTAATCGAGGCTCTCTCCTCCCAGCTGTAGCTTGGGTTTCATCCCTTCAGAAACATTTCTGCATTCATTTAAATAAGTACATGAAATTGTTTCAGTGTCAAGTTCCTCCAGCACAAGGCAGGTTTTGGAGTGTGCCCCTAATACAGTTGACTCATCTAATCAAACCCAAGGGCACAGTTTCTTTCTGGGTAATAATTTGTTTATGGGCACCAGCACTATGAGAATTTGGCCTTCAGGCTTCTCTGGTATTTCAGTTAGGTGCAGAAGTTAGATTTAACATAAATTCTCACTGTTCACTCTGGCTTTGTATTTTCCAAAGGGCATAAGGAGTTATTTTATTAAGGGAAAATACAAATTTATAACATGATATTTAAACAAAAAGCCCCACAAACTCTGCTTTTCAAACTTTTATGTCACATCACTGACAGGATAATTTATTTAATGTACATCTTACCCACAGAAAGATCTACATGGTTTTCGGTACAAAATTTTAAATAATTTAGCTTTCCTTCTTTAAAAACAACATAAATATTATAAAATGTTATGTTGCTTCCCACTAAGCCAACTCATCACTTGTAGAGTAAATAAGGGATAAAATCTACAGCAAAGTGTTCAGTTATTTAGAAACACAACAAACTCTGCAAGCAGCACATCTACCTTGAATAATTAACTGCTTCTGCTCCACTTGATGTTTCCTTTAAAATACTGCAAGAGGCTCAGCTCCCCCTGTTTAATCTAACAGTAATGATTTTAATTTGAAAATACACCTCTACAACAGTCAATAAGGGAGGCACATCCATAAATAATTTTGAATTGGGAGTCTCACAACTCCAGTTTGGATTCAGAAAAATGGACCTTTAGCTCCTGCCAGCGCAGGTTAATGCACTTTGTGCTCAAACAACAATTATCTGTCAGATTTTTATATTTGAACCATACATACCTGTGGATCCATTAACATATATACACAACTCCAGAGGTGCCTTGATTTTCTTAAACTTCAATTTTTTATAGGGGCGTCCTGACTATTTGAACAGCATCAATCTACAGCAACACTTTCTGAAGGCTTCGTAACAAATACTACAACAATTAAACTTAAATTCAGACATTCGGTGACTTTTAAATTACGTTCTGTGATTCTCTGGCAAATGTGCACATAAATTTTAATCGTAAGAAAAACAGCATTTTTAATGTTTTTTTATATTTCTGGGACTGGACTACACAGTTGAAAAAAAGGCAGCAAAAACCTGTCAACAATAAAACTGTATTTAACTCCTTGCATTGTTAGATCACATTTCAATATTCCCAAAAGGGCCAATTACACACTTTTTTTTTCCCTTCAGAAAATTAAGACTCCATAATATTTTTCATCCCAAAGTGCTTTACAAATCACCTTAAGACAATCTGTGTTAAAACAGAACCAGATCCAAGATACCTTTTAAAAAATAACACTGCCTTCTTTCCCTTGGCCAGAGCCTCAGTGTCTGTAAAATGTCACATGGCAACCAAAGCCAACAGAGCTAAGAGAATTTACACCTGTTGCAAATGTAGCCCTTTCACATAACTTCACTGCCTTTACTGACATTGCATAAAATATCAGCCCAGGATGGCTTTTAATAGCTAGCAAGTAAACACACAGTCATTTTCTTAGTGATATTATAAATTCACCCACTGGCATTCAGAAAATGATGCCCATAATTTAAAATGTATATATACACCGAGTTAGCAGTATAAAGTATACATTGTGATTACTGGGCAAAATGTTCCCAGGAGCAGATTTATGCCCATCAATAAATCCTCCTTAACTATTTCCATGCAAGTTCACCCTCCTTGCTCTTAAGATTCTGTTTCTTATTTCCTAAACCAATTTCCCCAAACACCAATGGTTAGTACACTTCAACACACGAACAATCACTTCACACTGATTTATCAGAAGAGGCCAAACTGCTTTCACACAATTCTCTAAGCAAGTAGCTCCTGTGACACCAAAATGTTTCTCCAAGAAGCCAGGTGGGGAGCCCCAGTTTCCAAATCAGCCTCGCAATTGTGAGTCAAAATTTTCAGGAACCAAAATACAATTAAAGTCCATTTTATTTTATCATAGTAGCTTTTATAGGAGTGTATCAAAGGTTTTCTCATTAGGAAAGACACATTTATCAACAGAATAATAAAAGCTTAAAAAAGGATGTCTTTATTTTTATTTAACAAATTACAGAAAATTTTGTTATAATATTTCATATTCCTTTTAGGCTGTTTTTAAAAGCACTGCTGGTAATGCCAATACACCTTTATGATTTAAAAGTTCTTTAACCTTTTTTTTATAGACACCTTTTCTTAAGATTAGTATTTTATAGATACATAATAAGCCTTAAAAAATACCTGAGAGGTCTTGCCTGGGGATTGCCTGCTTCTACATATGGATGTAAATAATCCTTTATGTAGAGATCAGCAGCACTATTAGAATGGGTGCAAATGAGAATCCTGCTGGAATAAATGGATGCAAATAAAAAAGCAATGAAGAAACAGAAAACAATTCAAAGCAGTAGAATACAAAAAAAAGGAAACAGTGGCCATCTTCCTTCATATTTCTCTTCATAGAACTATTCACTGACCTGTTGCACTTCCCACGACTGAACCCTCAGCTCAAACCCTTCAGTTATCAGTTTTTCATTAATCATTTTGTAATTATTAATCTAGACTTGATTTTAACGACCACCTTCTGTTACCTACCACGCTGCAAAACTTCCCATGCCGAGCAAATCGCAGCCATTCCACGTAACCTCTGTTTTAATTAGTTTTGTTCTAAACAGCAATTATAAAATTGCTTCATCATCCCAAACAATGATGGATGGCTTGGGTTTATTGGTTTCTAATCCGGGTGAAAATTCTCTATTTCTACCTTGGACTTGAATTTTAGCAAAAACCTCCCATCCTCCCTGCTCGCGGGGTCCTGCTGTGCGCTCAGTGCCCCCTCTCACCTGGTGTCCTGCTGCTGGAGGATGTGCTTGACTGCCTGAGCCAGAGTGAAGGTTTTTCCTGTCCCATAGGGACCGATGATAAGAACAGGAGGCAGTTGTATGGAGAGTGGGGTGGTGATAGCCAGAACAGCCTCCTTCTGCTTCGCGTTCAGCCGAGGGTCCAACTGCTCATCCCATTGTCTGAAAAGGAGCCCACACACGTTACAAACAGAGCCTCTCACCAGCCACTGGCAGGATGAAACTAAAGGAGGGATGGTCCCAAAAGCGTTCAAGAAACTGAAGAGCCTTTACAGAGCTGCTCTGTGGTTTGTGGCACTGAAGGCACACGAAACAATTCGACAAATCAACAAATCTAGCAAAACGATCACAGCTTTAATCCTAAAAATTTGCTGTTTGCAAAAAATCAGTTGTGGGAGGGGGTTTCAACCTATTCTCAATTTACATCATCCCACCTAACTACAGTTAACCTGCAGAGCACACATTTTAGAAGAAGGACATAGTGCACCATTCCCTGATATCAAAAGCAGATAAACACACAATGTTTTTTCTATTATTATCATGCAAATAATTGTTCCATTAGTTATGTTTTTTCCCCCTGCACCATTTACACTGTCAACTTTAAAAGGAAATAGTTACACAACCCCAGGGCTTGGCAGAAATTATCTAAAATCAAATTTAAAAACTACTGGCTACCAATTAACTACAAACATCTCTTTACTTTTTGGGGGGTTTTTTAAGATCATCAGGGCACATACCTCTAATGGAAAAGCAGACTAAAAAAGGATTTTTGTTGTAAGCAGCCAGTGATGCCAGCCTTGGGAGGAAGATGCTTTCAGAAAATTCCAGTGAGTATAAGAAGTTAAAGATTTCTAGACAGAGTTTTTAATATTCCCACTGACAGATTTAAAAGTAGACATGCATAGTAAAAAACACCTGTCACTGCTGCACATATGGCCATACTTTAGTAATGTGATCTGCTTTGGTACAAGCACCACACTTCTTACAGCCTGGGAAAGTTTCTGTTCAGAAGTAGTTAGCAACAGGGAGCAGGATCAAGAAGGAATTGACTGAATTTTAACTTTTAAGATGCCTGTGAACAACAAGCTGGCACGAAACTAAGAAATACAGGAAAGGAACAGGGACATGAAACAGAAATAGAAGAAAAACAGGAAACACAGTTTGGAGTTAGTTTGATTCTTAAGGAAGGACAAATCAAGCCAGCAGATGGAACTGCCTTATACTGAACTGTAATCATGATGCATTTTATTTATGTATACAAAAAATACAAAACATTACACCTACATATCAACTGCAACTGGTACGTACATAGAAAACAAGAGTTCCATCCTACTTGACTTGCCTCCTTTTTACTGAAATCACTGCTTGCTTCCAAACTATTCTTAAACACTATTTCCTTGTAAGATTCACTCAAAACCTAATTAAGCCAGTGAACAGATTGTCACTGACCTCCATTAGCTTTGTAGTGTAACTCTCAACAGAATCTATTCCCTTCTTCCTCTCAGCACTGTCAAAGCTCTGATGTGCACAGTGATCATCCCACCAGAACACTGATCCCACTCTTGTACTGGATCTGTTCTTACCTCCAGAGACAAACTACAATTTTTCCAGTTTTTTGTTTTGTTTTTGTTTTTTTTACAGTATCTCACTGTCTCAGCTTTCTGACAGATCATTTTCCTGTTAATGCCTGGGCTATCTCCTGATTTTTCCTGCTTCACAATCACACCTTCAAGACCCCACACCACTCCTCCCAGGCTGTACAGACCATCAGTTCCACATTCCTCTCATTTCCCTGCTCTCCAAGCACAGAAACCTCATGTCTCTTTTATCAAGAGCAAGAATACTGACCATATTCCCTGAGCTACACAGACTCACATTTCTCTTCACTAAGCTGCTTCTTCCAGACAAACTATTTTCACTGCATCAGCCTGAAGTTTCTCCAGAAGTATATATGTAACACAAGGGTTTATAATTTCATAAAGGAAACTGTGAGACGTGTCTAGAAAGAATCTCTAGGCTCCTTGCAAGCATAGGGCTGGTCCTTTAAGAGTCACTAACACACCTTCCATAAGGACAGCCCCTGAGAAATGTCCAAATCTGGGCTCACTGCAGCTCAGCCCAGCCCTTGCAAACAGGACCCTGGAAGTGGCACTGACATTCCTGTAAGTGTAATGTTCTCAGAGGAGGACAGCAGCACAGGAATTAACAGCAGCAGGTTTGTTTTCTGCAGCCACAGTAGAACTGTGATGCCTCCCAACCCCCAGCTCAGCCCCAGGGACACTCCACTCAGTGGGTTTTGGCCCTGGGAGGATGACTGCTCTTGTTTTATTTAGCATCGTTTCACTCCCTCCTCTGAACCCCTCAGCACTAATGAGGAACATGGCTTGTTTCCTGCTCCAGGACAGATTTCAGCCATCTGCTCTGAGAAATTCAGCGCTGCATTCCCACCCCATCTTTGATTTTGAGGTGTTCATGTACCTGTTGGGACTCCAGGGTATGGTGGGAGTCATGCTGACATCTGGAAACAAAATGCTGTTGTCCTTAATCCTGTCCAAGGCATAATGCATTTCACAGAGGGGTAAACGGTTCAACTGGAACTGAAGTTCAACCTGCACAACAAACCAGTGAAGAAACAGGTGAACAAAAAGGATTCATTTAGAAAATGCTCATTAGACTTTGCTGTACACGATACATTTTTATCTTCCCGCACACCACTGGCTCTCAGAAGAAAACAGCAAGCAGCATTCAATCCAAAGATCTGTGATAAAATTAACTTGCTTTTCTTAGTTGTTGTTTTGAATCAAAGACAAATACAGCATTTTCTGTAATTTAATTTTGTTGCTTGACTTTTAAGATTAGATTCCACTGTACTTTCAGAAAAAAAAATTAAAGGGAAAGCATTCTTGGCATTCTTTTTCTTAATACAAAAAAACACTCCCAGAAAATATTATTGTGCTAAAACGTTGTTTTTACAAATATAAGCTTTCATCTCTTACTGTAAGAACAACTTTAATAAAATGTCAGACCAGAAATTTTACCAGATCAACAGATGACATAAATCACCACAGATAAACCACAAATATCATTTCTTGTCATTCTGGAATAGCATAACTTGTCATTTTTGTTCAATTACTAGGACTCCTCAAAAATTAATTTCTAACAATTAGCTGCTTATCAATGCCTTTTTGTTTTCGTTCTCTCAATTACAGGTGTTTCAATGCTAGTAAATAAAAGATATTGCCAACATAAATTCTGGTACAAAGCCAGAAATATCATGCAGAGCACTTAACATTCCTGATTCAATTCAGAATGGAACAATGGATAGTGAAAGTAGTTGACACATACACACACACTGAAGGGGTAAAGAGAAAAGTACATTCTAAATTTGAACAAGGGATAAAAGCAGCTCCTGGGGAAATTATTTATAAAAACAGTTCACTCAGATTATCATTTACATGTATTTCAATTTGCAATAATTAATCTCTCCAGAAACAAATGAATCTGATCAGGGTATTATGCCAAAGAATTCCACGTTCACAATAGAATAGAAGCCTTTAGACAAAATTTAACACAGATCTGCACTAATAAAAACCAGCATAAAAACACCAAGAGCTGCTGAAGAACTTCAAGAGACTAATACACATTTTTAGGTTTATAACCAAAGCACTGCTGTCACTATGTATTTACGTAATTACCATGCTACAAATCTAATAAGCATTTTTGATTAAATAGGAGTAAATAAGTCTCTTTCTGAGATTTACAGTGAGTGTGAACATGTTACCAACAGCAGCCACTTTACTGTAACCTGTGTGGAAAAGCAGCCCTCATTTACCTGGAAATATCAATTACTTAACAATTTCTATGGCCATCTGTACTGAGAGGTTTCACAAGCACCTGACAGAGGCTGGTTCTGTCCCACCAATTAGAAGATGAGAAGAAGAGAACCAGATGAGCTGAATCTGGTCCATCAGCACCATCCCAACTGAAGGTGCAGCCCCCCCATGTCACCCCAGAGAAACCCATGGAGGTGACACTCATTCCAAATGTAACCCCATGCCCATAGAAACAACCTGGTCTCAGATAAAATAATTTTCTCCTCTAGCACTCACTGATTTGATGTTAGCCTATTCTCACTTAATGACATTTTAATCTTGTGGTAATTAGTGCTACCAACCAGAAAGTTCGACAAACACAAAGCAATACTAGAATATATTTTTACAATTATCTTTTTTGACAACTTACATAAAAACCTTAAGAAGTCCTTGACAGTTCAAAAGGAAGGACAGAAGAAAGGAAAAGAAAAGTGATCACTTCTCTTTCAAAGCCATATAAACTTCTCTCAGGAACCTTCTCCTATGGAGGAGAATTCCTCATACAGAGGAATAATTTATCCTTCTAGATTTAACTGCTTGCTGTACCTGACACTCCTTTATCTGCCCACAAAACTCCTTCCCACCACAGGCATCACTCTGGTGTACCAGTAATGTTTACTACTTGCAGATCATCTCCTTCAAAAGGCTTTGTAAATTAGCATTTTCCTACTCTTATTTCAGTATTACAGCGTTCATATCATTATGTAGCACGTAAAATCAACACTAGCTTTGCTGTAAATAAACAATGTTTGCTTGTATCCCTGCAGAGTGTAGCCATTAACTTTCCATCTCTGGCAGATATAGAGACATTAAATATTCATCTTGACTATCACATTTTACAGCAAGACTTACAACCATAAGTCTGACGACAAGGGCAGCAACAAATCTGCCAGCGTTAAGCACGGAGCTCACGGAGGTGTTTGGAACTGCTAAGAAAACTTCTTTTAAATAGGACACGTGAAAATTTCAAGAATTCTTTTTCCACCCCGTGCAATTTGTGCCACCCAGCCCCATCCTACATAGCAGGGTTGGCACAAGAGTGACAGCACAGCTCATCCTGCCCCATGGGGCACCTTGAGCTCCTCCCCAGGCTCCATCCTACCCATCCCTCCTCAGCACTGATTTGTCCCCCAAACACATCCTGCAAATGGCAATGGTCCCAAACTCGTGGCTTGATCTAGCCAGGGAAAATATCTTTGCCCAGAGAGACCCAAGGCTGACAAAAGAGCACACAACCTAACGAAGGTAATTTAAATGCAGCAAATCTGTGATGCTCATCTGGGTGACACTTTAACAGCCCCTTCTGGGAGTCCAAGCAAGGTGCCTGGCATTAAATACCTCCTATTATCCACCTGCATTCACCACTTTCTTAACAGCTTGTGATTTGATTTCCTTTTAATGCTGCATGGATGGAATCAAATGGTTCTATTTGCTGCTGCAGAGTACTGAGTGAGGCCATCTAGGAAGGAGAGGCATGTAACCTGCTTTAATACACATTCCACAATCAGAAAACAGTGGGAAAGGAAGTTAATCCACTGCCAGGTTCACAGAGCAGGACCCAGCACAGAGGAACCACTCCAAAAAGAAGCATGGCAGCAGCCCCGGTGCTTTAAAGGTCACTCCATCCCACCTTTATGAATGGTTTACCTGATAAAAGCAGAATTGTGAATTTATTACAGTTAAGCCAGAACAGCAGGTAAACAAGGCACCACCAAGTTTATAAGAGAAAAAGGAAAGAAACTATCCAACTTATCCAAAATCCACAGAAATCAAAGCACTGTTATCAGTGTTTGAGAATCACACAGGGAATATCAGCTCTACTGAAGAGAGCAGAAAAACCTCCAGCACCTTTAAAAAAACCCTGCACATCCAAATTACAATGTCCTCAGATCAAAACAGAGGATCGATTTCCAAAATTTCGGTTAATGCTTAATCATTAAAAAAAATCCTCGTAATTAAAATTTATTCAAATATAGGTAATGCTTGAAGAATCTGATCACCAATTCAGTGGTAAAAGTATAAAGTACTAAATGATTTTACAAACAACTTTAGGACTCAATTTCTGATGCAGAATATATCTGCTGCCTCAGGCCAAGATTTATACGACACTCAAGGAAAAATTAGCCAGTTCCTGAAGCCCCAGCTCATTTTGCATTCCAGTCAAGTTTCAAACACAATCAATTAGTAAGTTTAATTATTGTTTTAAGAAAACAAACACAAACCCAAGAGCTCAGAACAACATAAGTCTTCCCAGACCAATTATCCATGTTAAATTAAAACATTAGGATTCTTGCATATGTTTCCCCACAACAAAATAACTGGGATGAGATAAACCTCGGGTGAAAATGCATTCATTCCAGGCAATTCCAGTGACCTTAACCTGAGGTTATTTCTGTTTGGTCAGAAATAAGCAGATCAATTATGAAGGCAAAACAAACACGAGGCCAAGAGTTGTGACACCACAACCACCTCCAGCCACACCTACCTGCATTTCACAATCTGCCCGGAGATTCAGCTCCTCGCAGCATTCCCTGGATACCCTCAAGAAGATATAATCCTTTGTCTTCTCCTCGATAGCTGCTTCATAAACCTTCTCTTTGGTTCCTTGGGTCTGTGCTGACTTTTCTTTAGTGACAGGCAATAAATAAACAGCATTGACTTTGGTCATCACCAGCCGTCCAGCCAAAGTGTCTTCAGAAAGCGTCTCCGTGAGCTTAAAGCGGCCAAAAAGCTGTCCATTTTGGGCATATTTTGCACCTCCAGAAACACCAGTGAGCATGAAGCTTGCTACAATCTGCAATTGCACTTTTATGTTGAACCTAAGTGAGAAAGCATCGAGTCAGTGCACAAAAATGCCCTCAGATTCTGAAATTTCAGGCGTTCAGAGTGAAGATTCACTTCATTAATTAATTTTTAAGTATGAACAAGTACAGTCAAACTGGCTTTTTAAGTATGCAGCTGCCCAATATCCACACTTTTTCCTTTTCACTGTAGCCTAAAGTATGTATTTAAAAGAATCGACATCTATGAAGTTTTAAAAAAGAACCCTCAGAAGAGAGAAACAAATACTAGACACCAATAAAAGCTTCGAGTGAATGAATCACATGTCCCAAAGCAGTAAAATTTTCTATTTAAATAGTCTGTATTCTTATGGTAGGTATGCAAGGAGGGACAAGAAAGCAAAGAACAGAGCAGGATTCCTATTTATCCCATCTGTTTCTTCCAGGCTGCACACCAAAGAGGGCAATCTCCATCTTCAAAAGTAAATGGTATGATACCTATAATTCAGAGGGATTGATTAAAATGTGTTGAAACAAATCAGATTGTAGGCATTAAAACGATATCATTTTATTTGAAATGAGAGAATGGTATCACAGGCTCAGCCCTATAAAACCATCTATCCACAGAATTCCTATCAGCAGCAGCTTTCTCCTGTAATCAGAGATGTAACAAATTCGTCCTTTGCAGTTATCGTTTTCCAGAAGTCACATGCACAACACATTAAAGTGACTCATCAGCACACTTTATTGACCTCTCACCAATAAAAAATAATCTCTTCCTAGTGTGTTGGGGTTTTTTAACAGATTGCTTCAACCTGGTTTTAAAAAGAACTAAGGAGGAAAAGAGTCTGACCACAGAGCAACAATATTCACTCTTTTCTCATCAGCAACTTTTCCCTAAATTTGCAAGAAATTACAGAAAAAAAGTAAAACCCATTCACAAATGAAATAAAACCTCTTGGAAAAATGCATCCTTTTCCTATAATACTTTTCATACTCATACTGGTTATATTTGATCTGCTCTTCTTGTCATTTCTATTTTAACCTAATAAACTGGTAATTGCTCATTTAAGCCCTGCAGTATCAATAATCATAAGCCTCTAACAATAAAAGCCAACATTTTAGCTTGGTAATTAAACAACTACCAAACCAATCAAACATATTTTTTCAGATCTGGCAAATCAGGAATCTTGCACAAGAACTGCAAGTTTGCCCCCATGTGGTAACAGCTGCTTCTTTCCAGAACATGGGTATTGGCAGAAATGAATTTCCCAGTCTTCCACTCTCCAAAAGCAAGGGAACCTAACAGAGTTTGGTTCTCACTGACCACACAGGTTACTGCACAAGCTATAGTGAAAGCATTCACCCAGTCCTTCCCATTTCCACAGGCACCAATAAAAACCCCATGACAAAAAAAATGAGCTTTCTTCTATTGACGTGCTGCACTATTCCAAAGGAGCTCTCAGGAAGTCAGCAACACCTGAAACAGTTCATATCTCCTTGATAAAACACTATATAAAACATTTAACTGAGTAACAAGGGCTGGGAATTCTTATTGAGATACAATCGTTTGCTACTGTGAATTTATTTTGTTGAAACTTCCCCTAAAGTTGATCCCTATGCTGCTGAATGTATATCAGCTGAAATGCAGATTCATAAAAACATGCTGCAGAACAGTTTTATTGCATTTCTGAGACAAGGCACAGGTTAATGTTTTCATAAATGACTGAACTGCATCTGCTGTGCTACAGAGAATCTCAAGTTTAGATTATCAAGCAATTTCCATTGTGCAAGCTGACACCTTCTGGCAAACTACAAAACTACAAAATCCTCTCAGAATTTGATTTTTAAAAATCAGAAGCTGCTTCTTTCATCCATTTCTCACCCTTGCTTTGTAGGGTTATACAAAATAAGGTTTTCAGTCAGGCTTGTTAAAAAAACCCAAAACCTTTGATTTCCTCCTAAGCACTACCAATGCCAGCCTACCTGCAGCATCCATGAAGGAGCTACAAGAAAACCTGTTGCTCACATTTAAAACCACAGAATAATTATGAAGAATGACTTCATAAATCATTAATCATCCAGTACCAATGCAAACAATAAATTCCCCAAAGGTAAACAAAGCCATCCCAGCCAAAGCCCCACGTGCCACTTTGCAAAAGCACATTCAGCACATTTGCTGTGACACTGACACCTGCAGGGTTCAGGGTGTGCAGTGGGACACCTGCCTGGGGAGTGATCAATGGAACACACAGTCATGACAAAAGCAAATTTATTTTCCATCAGAGCCAGTCCTTGACGTGTTCACAGCCTTGAGGATAAATCTGCTCTGTAGTTCTGGGAGCACGAAGGAGCTGTCTGTCACCTCACACCCTTTAAAGTTCATACAAGAAAATGTTCTAGTCACTCTAACGAGTATATATTGCTTTTCTCTTCAATATGCAAGAGAGAAAGGAAGAGTTTTAAAGCCATGAACAGATATTTACACTCTCCAAAACCCAGCTACTATCAAAATTGGAACACTGCTTTGCTTTTCCTCAAAAACAGCGTGTTTGCACTTGGAAATCAGCCAGCAGTGACTCCCTTATTATTCTATTTTGTGATACTCATGTGGAGTAACTTGTATAAATATCTCTTGAAATACGAAAATAAACACCATTTAAAAGTAAAGTTCTCTGACACTGTGCAGAGCTGCCTTATAACTGAATTCAAGGTATGTTTGAGCCACTGCAACTTTCACCCAACGCTGTCCAGTTCCACTCAGGTGATTCCACAAAGTCTGAACCGGCGATTCTAGAAAGTGAGAAACCATCAACAATCTCAAAAGCCAAGGATCCACTGCAATGTGAACTGCTGACACTCAGTTACTCCAGTGCTGTCAGCAGACCACACTGCCAATCCTCCTTTCAACAATGAACATTCACAAACCCTTCAAAGTGCAACAGCTCATCAGCACCGTCACTGTGGCACCACTTCAGAGGTGTTACAACCCACTTGCATCTGGATTTCTCGGCCCATTTCCAGGCTTGCAACCCTGATGCTTCACTAGAGAATACCAAGTGTGTGATCTTAGCCACAGAAGAGTGGAAATGTCGGCTGGTTTGAGCCTTGTTGCAATAAAGTGGGTCAGCTACAAGATCAAAAGAATATTTGTCATCAACACTATCAAAACAGATTTTGAGAACATTATTAACACTTACTTATAACTTATCAAGCAATAAATTGCTGTTGCACCAAACAGTCCAAAGGGGAAGCATTGCATAGAAGATACACTTATTTTTCTTTAATTTCATTCCAGGTTTGTTGCTCTTTGGTTCCCTATGAGGCAGGAGTGTGCAACTCTCAAGGTGAAAATTCTATCAGTAAAAACACTGCTCATGTTTTAATGGTATTTCACAATATTTACTTTAAATCCACTTTTGTTTCAAAAGGCCTTAGAAGAGTCAACCTGTTTATAAATATAGATGATGGAGAATATTTCTGTAAGCTGGAAACAGTGTTCAAGCATGATTCCTCTATGTGTCAGACTCCAGCTCAAGAGCAGAGTGCAGCAGTGATAAAAGATAAGAAACAGCTCAAATACTGCCCTTCAGCTGAGATTTAAAAAAGAAATTGAACCATTTTTTCTGCTTCAAAAGCAATGGAAATATGACTACCCCTAGTATTTTCTTTCTAAGTTCTAAAGGGTTGGTTCAACTGAACCTCTGTAGCTCCAGGAACGGTTCTTTATCTTAAGAAAGACTTCCTGATTTGGAACTTCAAGTAATTGATAAAACTAAATTTGCTACCCAATTAGGCTAAAATGACGTTATATCTTTTACACTTTCCATTCTGAGTAGCAACAAACCTCTAAAACACCTTAGTACCATATGAATGCAGGAAAAAATTTTCATCACAAATACTAAACTACAGAACTCCACATGAAGGTCTGCAAGTGTGAATTTCACTTCTTTTTCCTAAATCCATATTTTTCAAGCATCTACCCCAGTGAAGTAATTTGTATGTAACACCTAAAGACACAACAAACCAAACAATGTATATTATATGCCTTTTATTAGGAACTTTTATTCAGAAACTGAGTGTTAACCTATTTAGGAAATAAATACAGTCAGCTACCACATCCTCACAAGATCAGTCTGATCCACCCACAGTTCAATCCTTTTTACAAAGATTTTACATATTCCTTTGCTATAACCTACTTTCACACAGGAACCAAAATATAACGATTATTAATGTACTTTTGTATAGACAGACAAAAAACTAGAAACAAAAATAATTAACAAAACCAACAGCTGCTTAGTGTCTGCAACTGTAAGCACAGACTGATACACACTGTTTGTTTTCAATGAATTAGCAGGAATTTGTATTTAAGTGCTAGTGACCTTTACTAAACACTGCTATTCCCAGACTCCTTCAGGTTCAGTTCCAAGAAACAGGAAGCCTCAGGATCTTCAAGAAGCAGGTAGCTTTAATGAAAAAAGCTGTCACCCTCATTTTAATAGGAATATTTTTAGAAAGGAATCACTTACTTGCTAACTTCCTTATACTGTGCTATTTCCTCAATATAAAGGAGGTCGTGGAGCCGTGACTGATAGTTGGTCTTGGTCAATGATTTGTCCAGGACAGATTGTGTGAACAGCTGGTCAGCAGACAGAGGGATTTGGTATCTGGTGAGAAGGCTCTTCTCCAGTTCAGTAGTTTCATTAGGCTCAAACTCCACAATAGTCTTAGACGTGGAATCCCAACGCTTGGCCGTGGTCAGGAGCTGTTGCCGTGCGTGCATCAGGTATTCAAGGTCTGCATGGACACACAGACCAAGGAAGGTGTGATTTGTTTTTATAAACCTCAGCTGGCTTGTTTTTATTTCAAAAAAAAACCATCAAACAAAACTCACTGGTAAAACCAATCCCTTCAGAAATACCTAAACACAGGCAGAGTCTCCTCTGCCCACAGCACCTGGTGCTATGCTATCTTAATGTATAATCTCTGAGCAAGATTTAACATAGGTATCCAGGATATCACACCAACGCTGAAAATGTGCAAAAAAGACATTTTCAAATTCAAATTAAATGCTTAACATCATCTTGACTGTCTTTAGTCTAAATAAGAAAAAAAACCACCAGCATTTGAGCAAAAGAAATCTCTGTTCAGCTTGACTATGACTACAGGAACATGGCTTATCTTACTCACTGATCTCATGTGTTCACTAAGAAGACACATTTAAATATATGCCTCAAGCCCGAATCACATCAGTAGCTACAGTTGTACGGCAAGAAAAAGTCCAAATTTGTGTGTCTGAAATAATATCACCATAAAATGAAGCTTTCTCTGCTACAAATCACACCTCAGATCCCAGAAGCTCAGTAATTATGCTGGGATTGACTCCTTCCTTGCTGGAACAACAGTCATTTAATTCCCAGCACTGGAGAGGCTTTCCCTGGAAGCCTGACATAAACAGTTCCTGGCACAGATTGCACACACAGTGACACTTTCTTAAAGAGCAGTTAGTACATAATCAGTGCACAGAAAACTTCCTACAGCTCCCTTTTCCTGCTGGAAATAAAGACTTCAAAATGCAGAATGGAGGCTCCTCTATTAAAATATTTTAATGTTGACCTTTCACTCCTGCCTAAACCACTCAACAGGGCCCTGAATTAACGCAAACATAGAGGCCTCGGGCACCTTTCTGTT
>VZSR01001033.1:2515267-2546632 GCA_013398615.1 Brachypodius melanocephalos | reverse complement strand
TTTCCCTTCTTTTCCCCTTTTCTTCTTCTTTCTGTTTAAATCCCAGTGCTGCAATTCTGTTTCATTGGTGTTTTTATCTCTCAAGTTTTCATTAAAAATTAAGATCCTGTATCCCACCCAATGGCTTGCTGCCAAGTGATATAGTGGCCTATATTTAGCTCTCTTACACCATAAATCAAAGTGCTTCCTTCTTTTTTTGCACCTCTTCAAATATCTTTCCATTTTCTGACATTTTCTCATAGTGGAATTATTTCACGTTTGAACTGAGAGACAGAGACCAGTTTAAGAAACAGATTAAACACAGTAATTTGTAGCGCACTTCTTTGACTTGAAAATACAAATATAGTTACACTTCCTTTACAGTCTCAAAATTCATGTCAGCAGCAAATTATTGAATTACAAACCTATACTCAACCTCTTGCCTTTGACAGCTCTAGTCAGGTATTGCAAGTGAAGAAAAAAATACAAACCAACATCTCAGATTGTCTGTTTTAATTACTGGGTTTATTACTCCGTGTATTCTTATACAGACCCCCTTCATTTCTCTAATAACTTTTTCTGACATATTTAATGTCTTCATCAATATAAGAATGTTTATAAAAATATGAACACCTTCTTATAAAGGCAGAACTTCCAGTGCTACACACACCAAACTAGAAACTGCCAGCATTTAAATCATACTTAGGAGCCATATCCTGACACAGAGTAAGTCATATTCCATTTATCTGCCTGATTTACACCCTCTGAAGCTTTTGCCCACTATTCCTCTTCATATCTGTGAAGAACAGAACACACAATACAAAACACTCACGAGCAGTTGACAGAGACGCTGTTCTGCCCAAAACTGAAAAGGAAAGAGATGGCACGAAAGATCTCCATTATATAAAAAAATAAAAGTTTTAGTACATTACCTTCAGTTGAAGCAGCATCAATCATCACTCGTTGCATGAGGACTGGTTCTAATCCAAAGTCAAACACCACAGTTTGGCGAAAAGTCCCAAAGATTTCTGTGTTAAAGGCTATACTGACTTTGTATATATAGTGATCTATTCCATTCTGGACCATCTTTCCTCCTATCCATTCCTGACAGTTTTCTGGAACTTCTTGTGATACCTGGGTAGTGCTGTCTCCAGCAGATATTGCAACGATACTAAAGTGTGGTCGATGGGCATCATAAAGCAATGCCACTCGATACAGCATTCTTGCAGGCTGGAAAAGAAATGCAAAGGCTGAAATGCTGCAATTATTCCAGGAGTATCTTCATTTGCAATCAGATAAAGAGGGTTAATAAGAACTATCAGTTTCTCAGTGCAGGTACAGGTCCTGCCTGCTTTCCAGAAATCTGGGCAGTTGATACATAATCATCAGAGCTGCTGGGAAAAAAAAAAAGAGAGAAGGGATGGTGCTGGGAAGTTTCTCTATTTTAAGAATGATGCAACTGAAATCTTAATTGCAAAAGGTTATGGGTTGCATTCTAGTTATTAGTGATTCACTTTCAGAAAATAAGTAGTCCTACCTTACATGTGAGAGCAAATGTCCACGTCTGGTGAGACTTTTTGGTGGTGACAGTTACCGAGAGCTCGGGATTATGTTCTACTCTCACTCCTTCTACACATTCACTAAGCTAGATTAAAAGAAAAAGAAAGTAACATTAAACTTCTACAGGCAGTATCAAAACACAAACATTCAGGAAAAGGTAGCATTTTGTTTAATAGAAAGAGGAAAGAATGGTTTCCCAGATTGTGCAGGATTGATGCAAGTCCCACTCAGGAATTAATGTAAGTATGTGCCAATGCAGAGAGACAGGCAAGCTGAATCTACCAGATCACCCTGTGTAAGTGAAGAACAGAACCATTTAGGGACAATTAAGCACAAGACTTGATTTTCAATAAACAACTTAATTGTAAATGTTTAAAGTAGAACAGAATTTCATTTGGAAAAAAGGATCTGTGATACAATGAGGCCTAGGAAGACCCCAGATCTCACTGACACCAACGAGACTATTTGAGACAACAGGAAACGAGAATAAGGCTTTCCACTCATCAATGCATTCTGCATAAAGTCCACTTTTCCCAGATTTTAATCAACAATAGATGGAATGAAAACTCCTTAGGGTCAATGCTAAGTAGAGCTGGTCAAATGCCACAAAAAATGTTCTATCTAATTCCAAAGAGCTGCTAACTTTGATCATATCCATATCTCACACTCTTTGGTACTCAAACGCTTTGGAGTATTTGAGGTGTTCTTTATACCAGTGCCTGCACCTGCAGGCAAAGAACAGGAGCCACACACAAGTAAGAGTATTCCCCACTAAGCTGTGAAACCTTTACCATTTGTTCTCCAGTTTAAGAAGTTCTGCCATCTAGTCAGGGAACAGGAACAATACCATGGGACTTGCCTGACCCATCCTACATTGGGAACAGTGAATATGCAAAATGAACAAGCTGAGATTAACCCACAAATCAGCCTAAGTCTCTTTGCAAGAAGACCTAGGGCAGGATGGAAAGGGGAGCAAATTGGTTGGACAATTTCTTGGCGAGGAGTGATTAAACCAGCTCTGATAGTCAGGGCCAAAACCAGGTTCATGTTAGTTTTAAATATGAGCACACAGAGAAGCAGGATATTTCCTTACCACTTTCTCAGGAGATAAGGAATTCATCCATTTCTCAATCAGGGTTTCCATGTAGCTGCCCGAGCACTGCTTGTTCTCCTTCTGCTGTTTCAATCGGATCAAGCGGGAAGCGTAGCGTTTCTGCCATTCTGTCAGCTCTTCCTGGGAATGTGCTGAAGTACACTGGGCACCATACCTGCAGATCCCTTGCTCTAAAAATCTACACAAAATAAGAAAAAACTATCACACCTTGAACTTTTCAGCCTCCAATTAAAAAAAGAAAATTAAAAAATATAAATTTATCAAAATTTTACTTGTAAAGCCAGAAGGACATTTGGACAGCCTTAAAGTTTCTCTCAGAGAACTAAAGGCAGTTTAGTCCATGTGAATTAATTTGAAAATATATATATTTATACAGCATTTTCTAAGAGGGGCAGCAGCTTCTCTCATTGCAGAGCCCAGAAAAGTATATCCAATTTCTTAGAAATACAGGGGATGGAAGTCTTAAGAAATTTCCAGCTTTAAAGAAAACAGAATCAAGTGTTTGTACAGCAATTAACACAAGGAGATCACAGAGCATCCCTGAAATTACTAGGTACTGCATTAATATGCACAAAGCCCCCTGTTAATCAAGGTCAAAGGAAAGATGTAGCATAATTTCTTCCAGTGATTACATTATTAGCTGATAAATACTCAATCAGTAGTTTTTCCTGGAGCAACAGTGACATCACATGGTCCCTTCTACTAAGTACACCTACACAGAAACCTCTAGGAAAAGGTTTAATCCTCTTCTTTGGGAAAGGTGTACTAATCTAAAAGGATCTATTCCTGCAGACACTAAGAATTTCTTAAAGAAATACATTTTCCACTTAGTGGCATGTGCTGATGCATCGAATTCATGCTATTCCAAAGGCCTGTATACAATTGAAGCATTCTAGTTCTCAGAATTTACTGCAAGTCTGGGCAAATGCCTGTATAACTTGGGAATTATAAAAATAATTTAACTTCGTATTAAAATTATAAACCACAAGGCAGTAGCTGCAGCTCCATCATTCTTCAAAACTGAAGCACTTAAAAAACAGAAGACAAAATGAAAATGAAATAGGAGGAGAGGCTTAAGTTCTGAAGCTACCAGGAAAGCATTGGTTATGCAGAATAAAATTAGGCCAGGAGACTCTTTTGTTTGTTTGTCTGTTTGTTTTGCAAAAGGAGACTACAAAAAGTTAATGCAAACAGCACATTTTTATTTCCACAGTACTTGTGTTTCCACATGTGTTACTTAACGTGAATTAAACTGTGAACTTTGAGCTGTGAGACAAAAGCAAGCCACACCTGACTGTGACATGAAAACCTTGCAGCACAAGTACCTGCACATCTAGGTCACCCTTGCATCAGTGGCTATCATTTGATTTAGCATACACTTTTCCTTTAAGAAATGTACTTGAAAGTTTGCATGCCCAAATTGTAAACAAAGTAAATATGATATATAACACCATGTCACTAAAGTCCTTCTCAAGCTATGTTTCTTAATATATCTTAAATTAAAATGTTTTTCTTGGCAGTCAATTTCAATATTCTTACTGTCCATTTTCCAATTCACCACTGCATTAGAATGCTAAAGTACAATTATGATTTTCACTTCCTAAAGTAAATGGAGTGCAAGCATAAAAAATTGCTGACCTGTTCTTATAACCTACATAACAGATTTTAAATCAAGTGAGCTTCCTTTTCATTATTCAACAGGAAAGCATATTACTTTAAAATTTGTCATCATTATACAGGTTTTCCAAGATCCCATTGTTCATATTTTTAACACTTTTTTCCCCTCAATTTTACTTTCTTATTTAATACCTCCTGCAATTCCATAGCTTCATTATCTAGAATAAATATGCTGCACTCCCACTGCTTTATGGCACACAGGGGAAAAATAAAGCAGAGCTTCAAAAATTCATGTTCAGTACCTGCAACTGCCTCCTCCTAAGGAACTAAAACCTTCAGTCCCTGGTCAGAACGATGCTGCTCACAGGGATTTGCTGAGCAAAGCACATCCTTCTCACTGGAAGGGTTAACAGTGTGCATAAAGCTCATTACAGCTTCAGTGGAAAAACGGTTCACAGCAATGGTTGGAAACATGGGAGCGATGTTACTCAACAGAAGATCACCACAAGCTAAAAATTGTAAATATCTGCGCTTTTTTTAATTGCTGAATAAGCACCAGACGTGATTAAGAATCAAGAAGAGTTGCCAAGATTTAGCATCTCTAGAAAATCATGCCAAAAGTAGTTCGAAATCAGCAATTCAGTCATGCCATTTAAAAAAGCAGGTCAGAGCTTTTGAAAATAATTTGCATTAGTTATATAAATGGCAGAATCAAGTGCATAATGATGGTTCCTCCTCATATATATTAATAAACGTTTACGTAGAGCAATGACAATTAACAACACAAAGTACAGGCAATATTGACCAGATGGCTGGAAAAGACAAGGAGAAACACCAATACAAGCCATTGGATCTTCTCTGTGTATCTTGAGTTTATGCAAAAGGGGAAATAATGAGATCTGTGGGAAATTCTGGGGTTTTTTATCTGCAGACAAAGCCCAGCTACCAACAAAGTTCATTTATCAGCACTGTAACCTGACTGTGCTTCAGTCTGCTTACACTGCTGCCCGAGGAACTTTTCACACCTCTGAAATCATCCAAATTAGAAAAGGTAGGGGAGAAAGACAAATGCTGACCTGTCACTAGAAAAATGTCCCTCAAACCACTGTATTATGAAAACTGAGTTAGTGATTCCATTCTAGAAACTGAAGTGCTGCTGGATAAACTGGCCCTTCCAAAAACCTGCAAACAGATCAGCTCCTGTTCTAACAAGCACCTTCACTTCCCTGGCCTCTTATTCACTGTGTCAGCAGGTAAATGCAAGAGGAACCATTGTGCTCCCTTGGAGGGGTTAACATAAAGCAGAGTTTACCTTTTACAGAGTGTGTACTCCTCACTGCTCGTGACGCCCCTGGGAGGGGGGCGGAAGTGCCAACCATCCTGCGACCCTGCCGGGACACAACCGCGGTTATTTCACAATTCTCATTTTTGCAGTCATACAGCAGCTGCTCAGGGATCCACATCTCTAAGCATCAACCCAAGGTACACCTAAGCACAAGCAAAATTACCCTCCCTGCAAACTGATTTACAATCCATGACAAACTCATTTAGAGCAAAAGTCATGAACGTGAGTTTCAAGCCATCTGCAGAACGGAGCAGGCTCTGATACAGTCCCCTGGTCAATAAACAGAAACTTCTGCCTCCAAATTCAGTCAACACTGAGGTAATTCTACCTCATTGGGGCTCATCACAACAGTCAAGGCCCTTTTTTTGCTTTTTGTCTGCAATGCAGCGCTGAGTATTCAGCAGGATCCAAGTCTTCCCACTAGGAAATTAAGTAGCTTTTAAAATTGAGTTACATACCTTCCTCTAAATCTTCTACATGATATCCTGATGGTACTTTACCAGCTGCCTACAATTATATAAAAAAGCCCACAGTTATAAAGCAACACAAAACAATTCCATCAACAAGAACTGCTGTCAAAATGGGGTTTAGAACAACTATTAAAAAATATCAATCATAAACTGAAATTACTTCCAGTCACGTACCCTGCTGATAACAGGGATTCTGATAATAACAGGAATTCTGACAGGAACACCAAATCAACTGGTTAGAAAAAACTTTGAGATTTTTACAAGACCAAATTCCACCCTGCAATCAACTTAATGTGGACTGCAGTGAATTTCTAAGCCACCAAAAACTAAACTGCATTACTAAGTCTTTTTGCTTTCAATCTACATCAAAATAAAAGCTCAAATAAGTAACTAAGCAAAAGGAAAAAAATGAGGGGACAATTTAATCAGCAGACATGAGAGTTTGACCTCCAGTACAAAAAAAAAAAGGAAAAAAAAAAGGTGACTGAGAAGGTATTTATATTGTTTAAAAATTTCTTAAGTCGTGTTTATTACTTCAGACTAATTTCCAACAGAGAAGAAAGCAATACATACATACATAAATACATAAATAAATGCTGCAGATCCAAATGCTTGGAATTCTTTCTACTTGCTACTTCAGGAACCAACAACCTACCAGCATCATTTTTTATTTTCTTATACATCCTGCAAGACTCTGATGAAAAGTTCCTGAAGAGGTTGGTGGGTAAAGAGCAACACAGCAGTAGAAACAATAATTTTTGAACCAGTCTGTTCCCAGTGAGCCTGGATCTCCTGGGACACTGGAAACCCTTCAGCTGCTTCAGGTACTGCTCATTATTTTCCCAATAATATCCTCATTATTACCTCTGTTTCAGCAAGAAGTGTTTTCAGTCGTGTGAGATCTTTAGTTACCATCCCGTTCTGGGGGCAGAAAGAATATTAATTATTGAACACATAAACCTTCATTATGTGCATTAAACCACAGCAACCAAGTTCACTTCCCCCTCAACACCAGGAGAAGGAAAAACGAGTTTGACGTACAACACCAATTTTAAATGACACTGAATAAAACTGAGCAAACATTGTGGTAAAAAAGAATTCTACACTGGCCAAAATCAGCACTAGACTTACAGCAAGTATCAATACAGGACAATTCAGCAAAGCACCATATTAAGAGGAACCTGAGGAAAAGATGTACCATGGTTACTGGAACACTTCAGCTCTGAAGAATCAATATAACAATCTTTCACTGCTGTTGCAGTGATGGATTCATTTCTTTTTAAGGATCTGCTTTACAGATCACTAATTTCTGCAGCTCCACAACTCTTCCTGCTCTGATGCAGACTGTAATTTTGGTGTTTTCACTCAAAAGCAAAGATTAGCCATGAGACTAACTGCATAGTCAAGTACAACCGAAGTAAAAATCTTTCAAAACCGAATTTATGTTAAATACATAGGTATTTGTAACAATTTCACACTCTTATAAGCCAAAACTTTGATTAAAGGAACCCAGACCTGTGGGGTTTATTTCAATAATCTCTTGCAGAAATTTAATTAAGTGCTACTCCATTTGTTAGACTTCTCCACACTCTGTGCTACTGAGCAGGAGAAATTCTTCTTTACTGCAAACTTACACACTTAAGAATCCTCACACTTAGGCTTTTTCCAAAATCATTTTTCACTTTTTCAGCAGAAGGCTGAAAATTGAACTTGTTGAGCTTAAATGTATTAGAGTAAAAAAATGCTACCAAGAATCATTCTCTTAAGCCACTGGGGAGGAAACTGGATGGATTCCAACGCTTCAATAAATTCATTCCAAAACTTTGTTTCACTTCTTCTTTCAGACAATGGCACAGTCAGTAAATCAGCTGCTGATTTTAATATTCCTACTGAAAACAACGGTGTCTAACAACCTAAAGCTTGTAAAAACATCTCCAACCCTGCTTTGGGATGACACTCTGGAAGTCTATACAAAGGTACCTTTATTTGCACAACAACAGCTCAAAACAAGGGCACTCCACATTCCCTGCAATAAGACTATTTTACTAATTTTTCCTGAAGGCAAGTTTCCTTCAGCCTCACCAGGAATTTTTCAATGAAACTTTTTTTTCATTAGAAAACAGCTAAACAAAGAAAAAAACCCACCCCTTTCTTTATGTAAAAATAGCCAGTGGCCGGGCTGGGGGGAAGGGAATTCAGGATACAGACCAGACAGACAAACACAACTCTCAAAAACAACCTACTGATTGAGTTAAGCACCAAGATACAGCAGAAAGGATCCAGTCTGAAGGTAAGAGGTTCCCCTCAGTCTGACCAAGCCATGATCATGTTTCTGGGTGTATTAACACCAGCAGTTCATCCAGATTACAGAAATTAAAAGGACACTGTTCTTTAGAGATTGACGTATGTCCCTAATTTCCCCATATATGTAGTCACATAAAAGTCAGGAGTTAGTCACATGTCTGGGGTTAAAAGCATCTTTACAAGTTTTAACAGTTCAAGGGTAAAATAGAAGCTTTGAACGCAAATCGTTATCTTCATCTTGAAAAGCAAAGCTTTTTTTCTTTTCCTAAAAAGCTTTTTATGCTGTCTTACAGCTTATCACGGGCCAGTTATTTCAAAGTCCAATCAATATTTTTTCTGCTTTAATGGATAGAATTCCTGAAGTCCATACAAAATGGAATCGGGTACAATTTAGAATAAGCAAGCAAAAGTTTGAGATTTATATTATTCTTGTCAATCGCACAAATACGCAAATTTATTTTACATTCCCTGAGGATTCAGGGCCAACAACGAAAAAACTTTTCAAAATCACAACAGCTCTGAAACACTGGTTATGCAACAATCTGGCTTCCTGATGATACATGTGTGCCCATATAGTTATCTTTTCCACACAAATCATTTTGGTTACAACCTGCCAGCGAACCGTATGTCGGAAGTTTGTTATTAAACAGATTTTTTTAAAAGAAGGAAATACAAAACTGTTCTTTTAAACCACGTAGATTGCAACAAACCCACTTACCAGTGATTCCCCCATCAGTGATTTGGAAAGAACATGAGAGACAATTTGCAGCTTCCCTTTGAGATGCATGCAGCAGAGCACTGCCCGGAGAGATCCATCGCCCTTGGCCAGCCCCTCTCCCAGCACTGCAACACAAATCAGCCACTATTACCCTCAGCACACCATCTATTTAATTCAAATATACAGTTTTCCTTCCCCCTTAACAAGAAAACAAAGTCTGAAGCTCAGGTTAAATCCGTGGCTTGTTGGGTGTAAATTAAGTATCATGTGCTGTTGTCTAATATTAACTTGAAGTTTGTCTCCCACCAGCTAATAAATGCTGCAAATGAGCTCAAAAAAGGTTGTCATGTTTACATGCTAAAATAGACATAAATTAAACATGGGAAGGGTAAATTCAAATATCTGACACAGACACAAAGGACCTCCTCTCACAGAACGGGTGAAAAAGAAATAGCAACCAACAACCTCTCAGTAACACAAACATGCTCAGGAAGATCCATTCATGCTCACAAAACACATGCCCTGGCGTTTCCAAAAATAGCCAACCTCCTCATGGCCAATTCCTGCTCCTCTAAAAGGGCTTTTATTCACTTATGCTGCAAAGTGTGGCATATAGGAACGATTGTCTGAGCCCAGAAATTTACAGGCTCCCTGTAACAGAAAACTTTCTGAATGTTTCCTAGCAGCAGCAAGCAGTGCCAAACGCTTTCTGAACACTTCCAGCAGGGACAGGATTTATTTCACGATACAGACGTGCTTCAAACAAGCTGCAACAACACTGAATCACACGTATTACCTGTCCAGAAATGCCAGAGTGACTAAAAAGCTTAGCAAGCTAAGCATGTGAATTGAAAAGAAGGCTGGACAGTTGCTTAAAATTAAGGAATTATAAAATAACTGTTATTGCAGACAACATCAACATCTGTGTTTATACTGCTACTCACACAAATGCAAACAGCCCATCTTAGTGCTAACAGGAATTTCACATTCACCACAACTTCAGGGCTACATTTTAGAATAATAAATCAAAACTCCTCACTCAACAGACATTCACTTCCTTAACAGAAATTGCATGAAAGACTCAATAAATAAATAGTGCCACAAAACACTTAAATAGAAACAATTAGGCATCTCTTCAAACTGCAATGGTAACTAAATCCATTTTTATAAAGTGCCTCAAAGACTATCTGAATTCACCACTCTGATAGCGCAGACTACATTGCCAAAAATAGAACTTACTTCCCAAATCAGAAGCAGAAGCACCAAAAATAGCTTTAACATGTCTGACAGTTTGCTATTTTAATCTCAAAGATTAAATCTCCAATGATTATATTTCGTATCACTATCTGCATGGTATCACCAAGCTGAAACATACAGTTGCACATAAAAAAGTTGCAACACATTAACCACTCTCTCTTCAGAAAGATTTGTGGAATCATTTAACAGATTTTAAGTTATCGTCATTCCCTGTAACACTGCAAGCAGCATACTATAAAGAACATGTATTTTTCCAGCTATTCCAGAACACACTGATTATTCAGGTTCAAATAAAACCATCATAGCTGTGCAACATGTCAAGTCTTGTAAAAAGGCAGAACAGCAGCTTGAATAAAGCTTTGCCCATTATAAAAAGCCTGTGAGTATCAAAGAGTGTGATTATCAAGTAGTCCATGCTAAGGCTGCTTCTTCCCAACAATAATTCAAACATAAAACCAAAACTATGACCTTCTGGGATCATAAATGCAAATACTCCAAATGTCAGGTGCTGGGCTACAATTGATAACCACACACCATGGAGAACCACAACCAAATCATTCATTTGTACAGTCATAAAAATATGGCATATGTGTGTACATGTGTGTACATATAAAAACACATACACAACATTTTTATATACATACATAAATATGGCATTAGTAAGCTCAAAAATATCCCCATTTTATATCTGGAAAACAATCTGTGCAGAATATGCTGGCAAGAATGAAGTAAATTAACATTAATCTGGATGCTATTTCTTTGTTAACTAATATACATTTAAAGGCTGTTTTTTCTACTTAATTTTAAAAAAGAAGATAGAGATCAGTGGTCCTATTGCACCCACTCCTATGCCTGTCCAGTGAGAGATGACAAGGAGTTATCATGACAGTTCCTTTGAGACACTGATAACTGACACACACACCAAGGAAAAGTTCCACAGATGAAAGTCACCCCTGTCCCCCTGACAAACCCATCAGAATTCATTGATGGGAAGGATGTTCATTAAAAACAGCATTCTCCCTCCTACCTCCTTTAACCATCATTCAGCTTTTCCTATGTCTCTCACTTTTATTTGCCATCATGAAAGCCAACTCTGAAGTTAGAATATTACACCCCTATAGCATACATCAATAAGGTAAAAGAATTTTTTTAAAAATTTCAGACTATTTCAAGAATGGTACTGATTAAGCAACAATCAGATTTTCTAAGGTATTAAACTTTAATTTTACACCTACAGAAAGCAAGTTTATTTTTCTTCATCAATTTTTATGGATCTTTGCAGAGCCCCACAAATTCTCCAAACTATGACTTGACTATCAGTGAAGACAAACACATTAAAAAAAAACCCCAAACAATATAAAATCCACAAACACAGAAAGGAACAATTTAACGATTATCATTGCTAGCATAGGAATGTCAGAAGAGTAGATCATAGACTGTGTAACAAAACTGTGACCTGAAAAAACTTACTTTAACATTCAGGAGTAGTTAAAGAATTAAAATCAAAAGGTGGGATCTACCCACGTTTTCTTTCTAAATCTAACTGAAAAACTCTGTTCCAATACTTCCCAAACTCAGTGAGTTCTCAGTAAATTCTGAATAATTTCTGAAAATATAGGTGAACAACAGAGGATTAGCAAAGATGGTTAATTCCTTCAAAAATACCCAAACTGAACAAGGCAGTGACACATGAAAGGCTCGACTTCAATGTGACATAGGCACATTTGGAAGCTTTAACAAATGTGCATCATCTGGATTTTCTCTGAACTAAGTCCCAAATGCAAACCAAAATATCCACCCTGTCCCTGGGAAGAAAGGCGGAACAATCAGAGCTGTCTTTGTGTCTTTACCTTAGCGAGAATCCTGACATTACCAACTCTTCCTACATTTGTGCACTAAAATAACTATTAGCCAAATCGCACCACTGAGCCAAAGACATGTATTTAAGTCCTGGTACTTGAGTAAGAGGTGAAAAATAGTGAGATCTCTCTTTAAGGAAAAATAAAAAAAGGGTGGGGGAAAGCAGAAAAAGTATTATAAAGCAGATACATAATTTTAAATAGGGAAAAAAACCACTGTTAGCAAAGTAACAAATCTGGGCATGAGTTTTAAAAATTAAGACAACTGACTGCAATTCATAACACTATGTAATAAAAAAAGAAATAAGCATACCATGCCTACAGTCTTCATCTGCTTGCCCATACTTTTTCTGAAAGGTAAAACATGAAAAGTTTAAAAATAGCATTATTCCAGTTAAAATAAACAACTACATGCTTGAATTACAAGTTTTTAAAAACTTCTTAGAAACCATTACCTTGTCTTTTCCTGGGTGGAACATGTAAAGAACATAAGTCACACGTCAATTAGAATATAATTAATTCTTAGAATGCTGACTTTTCTCAAATTCTCAGTTAATTCTTTAAATGCTGACTTTTTCTCAAATTCTCAGCACCCGGACATTTTAAAAGAGGAGCCTGAATGGGCAAAGGTGTGTGTGTTATACGTTTGTGGGTGGCTCACAACACCTAGGAAAAAATATAAAACTTAACTTTCAAAACGCTGTTTGTTTTTTAACCTTGCACTAATATAGTTATGTTGAAATTTAAAGATATGCCCATTATTTTATCCTGTCTTTTCACTAGTGATTTTAAAGATTTTGTTTAATAAAACAAGAAGGAAAATTTGGATTGTCTTCCTCTTTTAAGACTTTACCTATGTATATAATTCAAGTCCTTAATAGGAAGGTTTGGATCTAAAGTATTTTTTCCAAGTCCCTGCAGACTCACTGCAATATTATCACCATGATGAACATCCAGATAGGTGCCTCAGAGGATTTCCAAAGAGTGATGTCAGAAATGCATTAAATAATCCAAGCACCAATCTGCATATTGGCTTACAGAAATAATTTTGAGAGGTCAAGTCTCTGGTAACACAACTTCTGTTAGAAAAATGAACCTCGCTAATTTATGACTCTCTTCCCCTGAGGAGCCCTAACATAGGTCACTTCTTCATTTAAGAGGTTTCCCAGTTCTTATTTTGCACAATGAATAGTCCAATCCAGCTATTTATTTGAAGAATGCTTAAAAACACTCCCTCGATCAGATGGGCAAGATTTGTCTTAAAGCTGCCCAGCAAGGTCTTGTGACTTGGCCAAACTTTTTCCACCTGAGATGAAACTGCTCCTACTCAATCCATGAAGATTTGGAGTGGAAAAAGCTGCTGTAAATCTGTGACAGCATTTCAGAAAGGTAAGAAAAAGCAGGTTGCAGGTTTATTCTTAAGCACTGAAATGTCCTTTTCTTTAAGAAACTGCAGCTCTGATGCTTTAAAGAAAGGACACAACTTTGGCAATGGGGTCACCTGTAATTCAGGGTTATGCCTCTCCCTTTGCATTTACAAACCTTTACAGGACCCATTTTCACCTTTCCACTAAATATTTGCCAGAGTCTAAAAGTTACATCTTTCACTAGATATGCTCCAGCCTAGCCCTGGAAAGCTGGATTAAGCATTAAAAGACTAATTTTAGGCCTGTGCAAATAGAGCTAAAGCAGGTATGAACCAGCTACCTAGATTCTGGCATTTCTTAACTCTGTTCCTTGAGTGTTTTTATTTGCAGAAATTTCAATTTCATGCTCTTAAAAGATAAGGTAATTTGGTATGTGATTCAGCATATGTACCCTAAACCCAGGTATTCTGCCTTCCTGGAATATATATATATATATATACACATATATACATACATTTTTTTTTTAAATGTTTAAAGTATTTTTCCTTATTTGTGTAGAAAACTGTGATTGAGACCCAAACCAAGAGGTTCCAGTTCTGAAAAATAAACGGATCAGGGAGAGCTTACAAGACAGAAGCCTCAGAGGTGCTATAGCAAGAGGGATTCTGTGGGCAGAGCAACATGCCAAAAATTCTGAGTTGTATTTAGATCTTGACAATACAAGATATTTGACTTTTCTTCCCAGTTCACTAGATACTATAAAGAGTCACACTCACAAGTTGTAAAAAGGAAGCAATTCTATACAGAAGAGTCTCGATTTTGATGCGGTCGAGTTCTGCCTGGCAGGGCTCCGGGAGGTGAGCTGGGGGGTACTGGCTGAGGGAAAGGAGAGCCTCTGTGCAATGCTTCACTGCCACTTCATAATCCTGCTGCTTAAGGGATTCACATGCTTGTTCACATGCCTTCTCTGGTCTTCTGTCTGCCATGACTCAGGGACAGAAATCCTAGAGCGGGGGCAGAGGGGACGATAAAATGTTGGTTAGCTGTGGAATGGCACTGACAACTTGCCAACCAACTTCCATTCCCATCTCAAGGTGTTGTATCACATCCCCCTCGTGCTATGCCAGTCACATTTCCTAAACCAAGCCTCTCACTAACTAATTTCTTCCCAGGCTTTTCTCTATCACTCCCAGCTCTCAGTTTTTATTCTAATTCAAGAAGGTACTTAAAAGCCCACGACTGCTTTTAAGAATGTAAGTACAGGTTTCAAACATTCAAGTCAGCATGGATTTAAGCAGAGGCTTTTGGGTCTTCAGTGGCAACACAACCTTTGCTTTGGAAGGAAAACAACTCATCCCCTAAGTGCTGTCTCTGAGCCTGCAGCCATGAACTCTACAACACCTCCTCTTCCAAGCGCTCCTCACCTACACTTGGCAGGAGGAGAGGCTTCCTCTGGGTGAAGCCCAACAAGGATGAACAGGGAAGGACAGGAAAGACCTGGGGGCCAACACCAAAACCAACCACTTGTCCCTTCCTTCTGCTGCTTTAGCTACATTTATGGCTGAGAAAGTCCAGATATCCCTGCCACACCAACACCTTTGTGCAGAACTTCTGAAATAATTTTGAAGTAAATATTGGGGGAGGTTGAGAGTTATCAAAAAAATCTATCCACAGACAGACATTATCTGCCAATAAATTAAGACAAACGGTTATCCACATCTGAACCACCAGCAGAAGAGCAAAGCACTTCTATAATCCCTGTCCACATTCTCCCTTTCTTGACATATTTAAATACACGATACACATCCCTAGAGACACTGTACATTAAAGCTGACTTCACAAAAATGGATTCTGATAACTGAAAGAGGAAAAATCTTAAGAGTTCTCATTTTTGCTTTTAGCAAGCAGCATATTGTCAATATCTGTGATTAGAGATCAACTATTACAATTGTCTCAAGTAACTACTTTTAATCCACTTTAAAAATCCACTGCTAAAAGCTCTCTTTATACTTGGTATTTTCATATTTTCAACCAAAGGCAATTTCAAGAATTTAAAGTCAAATAAATGCATTTTCCTCATATGAAAAAACAATCCATTATTCCACTTTTCCCATTAACACATGCCTAAGCCAACATTCAGAAGAAATGTGAACGAGTTTTTTCATATATTGTACAACATAGTGTCCTATGCGTTCCCTTCTATTCTTAAAATTTCCACTCAGTATCAAAATAATTACATAAAGGAATACTGATTTTTAAGACTTAAAACAGCTTTCCTCTTACAACACTGATATAAAAATCTCTCATATACAACAACAAAAAAAAATCTTCTCAAAAATGAAGGAACGTAAGCACGAATATTTTGCAGTTATCCTGGTACAAATCTGTGATGTGTGCCTCTTTCTTAATAACAGCCTTACAAAATATTATCTCATTCATCTAGATATTTCTTTTTTCTGCTAAAAATAAGTCGTCATTTTCAAACAATAGGAACAGGCAAGTAGGTTTTGCATTTCCATACATATGAGTAAATTCATTCATGAGGTAATTCTATTAAGGATTCTGCTGGATCACCTAAGTACATATTTTCAATTACATAAATGTTAGGTATTCTTAAGCTGTGTATGGAAGGATCTTTTCCAGATACAACTAAAAATTGCACTGGTTTCCACCGCACTACCATTTTAGGCCACTGTGTATTTCACAAATCTAGGATCTGCTTCCACAGTGACACAACAGTTAATTGATGTTTTTCTCATGTACATTCTGTTTTCCTCCTAAGGGACTGAAAACAGAGGACTCCATGAACTCTGCTGTACTTTTGATTTCCTCACTTCCTGGCTGACATATAACCAAAATTCCTTTGACCAAAAGGCTGAGCAGAGCTTCTGTGTGTTTATTCCCCAAGAGCTGATTAAACACAGATCCCATCCTAAGTGACCTGGCCAGCACAGCTGACAGATCTGAAAGCCCTTCTCCTCCAACAAAGCACCACGTAAAAGACAAAGATGTTCCTTATCAATTGCCTTATGCTGACTGGTTGGAGAGAAACAGAACACTCTGTTTCAGAAGCTGGATTTTACACATCCAGCAGTGCCCACACAATTACTCTGGTTAATTTGAAGACTCCAGAGCACTTCAGAGGACATAACTGACCCTGAGCAAAATCCTGTGAATTAAGTGGAAGCAAGAGCAGGAAGGACCAAGCTGTTGGATAACTGGCTCAACTGGCTAAAAGATATTTCAGAGTGCAAAAAATCCACTGAAATCACAGTGCATGGGACACACTGGTAGATAAGGAACCACTGCAGTGTAATTTGTTTGGAAAAAAAATCCAATTACAGCAAACAAAACCAATATGTGGACAACATACGGAAAATGATGCACTCAGGCTCTCAGATCTCGTTTCAATCCCACCTATAGCCATACATGCAGACTCAAACGTGCACACTGATTAGGTATTTGTGCCATCTACTTCAGACTCCAGTCCAGGTGTTCCAGACTGTTCCTTGGAGACACCTGACTTTTCCTGCTGATTTCAGAAACCCTTTTTCCTAGTTTTGGTACCTTAAATCAGCAACTGAGACCTGTGAATGTGAATTACAACCACCATTTCTTAAAATCTAGTCTGTTGAAGTACCTGACTTACCTACATTTATAATCATTCAGAGCAGTTCTTAAGTTCCAGCAGGACCAGGAATGTGATTGTCCCTCTCTGCTGGGCACTGCTGATGCCTCACCTCAAGTCCAGTGTTCAGTTCTGGGCTCCTCCCTTCAAGAAGGGCATTAAGCCCAAAAAGAAGAATAGAGCTGGGGAAGGTTCTGGAGCACCAGTATGAGGAGCAGCTGAGGGAGCTGTAGGGGCTCAGCCTGGAGAAAAGGAGGCTCAGGGGGGACCTTCTCAATCCCCACAATTGTCTGAAATGAGGTTGTGGCCAGGTGGGGATTGGGCTCTGCTCCCTGGGAACCAGTGACAGGACAAGTGGAAATGGCCTCAAGCTGCACCAAGAGAGGTTTAGGTTGGACTTCAGGAAAAATTGCTTCACTGGAAGAGTGGTTAAGCATTGGAATGGGCCACCCAGGGAAATGATGGAATCACCATTCCTGGAAGCACTCAAAATACAAGTGCACTTCACAATATAGTTTAGTTGGCACAGTGGTATTTGATCAAAGGCTGGACTCAACATTCGAGGTCTTTTCCAAACTTAAAGTATTCATGGAATCATTAACAGCCAAGGAGCGAAGGTACTTGCTAAAATAAATTTATTTTCAGTTCTACAGATCTTTATTTTTGAGATTTCAGGCAGAAAATTGGTATTTCTACATTTGCTCTAAGAGTAGAATTTATTACAGATTAGAACTGAAAGCTGAAGTGTCACAAGGCCTGTGTTATATTCCCAACTCTCTTTGCAAAATTGAGCAAATTACTTATGACCTTCCCTTCTGCCTGCAAAACTGAAATTAAAATACTAACATGTAACAGAACAAATATCAGGATTATTCATTTTCTCAAAGAAACCTGGAAAACCACATGCCAAAAGAGTTCTAAATTCAATTCTTAGAAATAATTTATCCTCTAGTGAGGTTTAATACATCTTCAAAATATTGAAGAACCAGTGAAGAGGCATATTCCCACCATCTAAAGCTGCATATCTAGGTGGACATACCTAAGAAATTATATCTATAAATACATAACCTGGCCTCATACTTTGTACCTCAAAAAAACCTCCTACCCTTAAGCAGAAGAGAACTTACTGAACTTGCATTTCATTGAAAGCCAAGTTGTACTCAGCTTATCTTCCACAAAATACTATTTCAAAGACCTGGTTAGTTCCAACTGGTGTAACTTAAGCCTTGTTGTGTAAAAGCCTTGGTGGCTTTTACAACTAACCATGACTTTTTTTTTCCTCCCCTACAACTAATGATTTTCAAGCTCAATATTCCTAATGAGTATCCCACCTTCTTGCCAAAGGGGTTTTGTAAGCAAACGTGAAAAGAGTAACTAAAATCCAATCTCCAACTAAAGCTGCAGATTTCCCCTCCAGAGCTGCAGAGGGGGCTGGGAAAGGCAGAAGGGACAGCTTGAAGAGGAAGAGTGATAAACAACGTGATCCACACAGTCATTTATTTCCAAGTAAACACTACGCCTGCTTGGTGCACAGGAGGCTCTGAAGAACTACTCCACAGTCTGATGAGTCCAACCTCAAATTAAAATCGATGTAGGAGGAGAGAACATCATGAACTAAAATTCCAGTGTTTCACAGCAGTTTAACTCATAACTCTGCACTTCCATGCTCCACATCTTACTGACATGTTTCATGGAATCAAAGGGTCCATACACTAAGATAGTAATAAGTTAAAGCATGTGACAGTTCCTCAAAAAATTTCAAACAGATGCTTTTTCAATTCACTGTAAAGCATCTAGCCAGATAACTCTTGCTGTACTTCATAAACAAACAGATTAGAGGGCACAATGCTGTTCCTATTAATGCTACTGGCAAAATTCCCAATGTCTGCCAAGACAGAAGGATCAGATCCAAGGTCTCGCATGCCAAGCTGACAAACAGTAGACAAGTCAGTAAATATTTGCATATTTTAACCAAACATTAACATCTCTTGTAAAGATTTATGCTAAAGCAATGATGTTCAACTTGCAGTCCTACAGTGAGACTGGTAGGGATTTACTGTCAATTGAATTTACTTCAAGAGCCACATCCTGGGAATCACAGAGTGAAGCAAATGAATGAGACCCATTGCCATGGGGAACATGCAGGGGAAAAGCCTCTCCAGCTGCCTCCCATTACAATCCATAACCCTTCCAACAGTTCTGCTGAGGGAAATAAGCACAAAATATTCCTTGCCAAGGCCACTGAGCCGTGTCCTCCCGTTAGCAGCTCACTGTCCTACGGGAAGGGAAAGCAGGAGATGGATTTGCCCTTCCATTGCCTATTGCGGTCAAGCTGGCACAGGCTCCAAGAGAGAGCAGGGCAGGAATTCCACTCGTCCTCTCTACAGAAATGCAAGCACTCTGTTTCCCAACCCTTCAGGATTTTTCAGCCTGTCTCACAGACTGGAAAGGCTGGCCACCATACTGGAGAGAAGTTTTAAACATGTAATAAATTCAGGCAATACTCAAGAGAAGACGGCTGGTTTATCAGAACTTCCCAGCAATTCCTTTTATGAGCAAGGAGAGACCTACTAGATTTATTTATGAGGCTGGTTGCTCTGTCCTTCCTCAGTAACTTCTGAGCTTCAAGTCAATTGGAACTGAATTTCCCAGAAGTCTGAAGGGTCTTGAAGATGCTGCAGGTTTCATGAAAAATGTGTAACAAGACAGATAACAGAGCCAGGGAAAGGTTAAGTTATAACTCAGCCTCTTATTGATACCAAGACATCAGTTACCCCATCAATTACTGCCACGTGCTGCCATTTACCATCAAGAGCTGCAGCAAAGTGTCACTCACCAGTGAAAGAAAAGTCTTATTTTTCTTGCCCATAACAGTCAATGCCATTGGCTGCATTCATCAGTTTAACTCCTCCAGGATCCATCCAACAGTCTCCAGGCTTCACTAAAGCAGAGTTTCCAAGCTTTTTAGATGACAGACCCAAGCAGTGCACATCCCATCCCTTTGTCAAAGGTGTTACCGGTAAACTGAGATGTAAGCAATTCACACATCAAAAATTTGTCATTTCCATCATATATCCAAGTAATATTTGGGAATTCACAAAATTGGTATGGCTACAATCCCGGTGATTAATAGTTTCCCTCTCACTCAAAATTATCATGAAAAAAAGTGACAAGATGCTTTAGATTATACAGATATGGAAAGATCCAGGGTTTAATCTGAATTAATATATTGAATAGGACACAATAAAAAAGTTAGCTACTGTGAACATGCCAACATTACAGTTAGAAATCATGGGCCACTGGAATTCAACCATCAAACCTCTGCAAACAAACTGCACTTGTCAGTCCACACACTAAAACAAGGAACAGTACATCTGTCACACGTTGTCACTCATATTATAGTGTTGCTCTGGCATCTCCTGTGATCTCATCTTAAGGCATGCCTGCATCTCTACATGTCAACTGGTTTTGTATTATTACCAAATAACACTAAAATACCTTTAGATCAGTAAAATAAAATTAAATATCCATTTACTTTCCTTACCTATTGCAGTAAAAGAACCCAATCTTTGCCTTGAGACAAAAAAAAGAAAACAAAACCAAAAAAACAAAAAACAAACAAACAAAAAACCCAAACAAACTCCAAAACAACAAAAAACACTCCTTTATTCAAGCCTCCAGGATGGAATAAAATAGAGCCGCACAAAATACAGAAATGACTTACAGAGATATACTGAAAAAAAAGCACTTTCCTAGTGTCATGACACACACATCATAAATAATCCCAGTCTAAAAAGTCATTTAATAAAATGAGAGTAGATAATGACAGTGAACTTTGCCAATGTAACAGAGAGGAAAAGTATGGTGCATCTTTCATACACAGGGTGCAAAAAAGAATTATAGGAAAGGTGCTTTTGGTTTTTTTTTTTCCTTTTAAGAAAAATATAACAGCAGAGATCTCACGCACTCATTTATTGCAATTATGGCTGAAGTCCGTAATAGCAGTCAAGGAGTTCTCAGAAATGCACTGCACACCTTACAGAACAAATACAAAAGCCTCCACCCTTGAGAGAGGACAATCTAATCAGTCTTGTGAAGTAACTGAATTACTTTGGCTAATGTTGTACAACTCCAGGCAAAATGACCCTACTTTCAATTCCAAAAATGATGTTAAATCTGAAATGGAGCATACAGAATGAGGCAGGCGCATTTCAAGGTTTTATTCCATAGCATAACAGCAGCAAGAATCCTGCTCCAAGGCCTCTGAGGAACATGATATGCCTGTTTGGGGAAGGGAAAAAGGGGAAAGAAGAGGGTCATGATGGCCCTGACTGCTAAATGCTCAGCCTATCCTTCCACATTGAAATAGCAGAGACAGCACCATAAATGAGGAGGGCAAGTGATCTCTGGCCACATAAGTGAAGCTTTAAGTCAGATCCTGTAAACTTAAAGTATAGAATAAACACAACCACGTTTTCTGAAAAACGAACAAGAGCCTGTGGGTTCTTTATCACTCACATAACGACAGAGGCAAGTGAGATTAAGAGCAAATGCCTTCTGCATCTGGATCCTCTGCAGGCTTTAAATCACTTTACATACATCACAGATAGTAACAAGTTACATTTTTTTGCATGCCAGTTATTACTTCAGTACAGACTATGTGATTATTAACTCTTTATTACCTTTACTAATCTCTTTTATTTTCATTTTGGAAATAGCAGCAAAAGGACAATCTGTGCAGCCAGCAGCAGCAACACTCAGACATGGACAGACTGGCTATCTTTGGCTCAAAATCTGGAAATAACTCATGGCCTCAGCACTTGCAACCACCCCATCCCTGATACCTTCACATCCTGCCTTTAAAAAGATCCTTTTCCACACAGCTGTCTGAAAACATCACCTGTGCTGATGAAACTAAGCAAAATACCTGGCAAGTCAAAGCACTGCAGCTGCCTGACCTGTGCTGGTGCTGTCTGAAAGCCATTCACAGCCAGCAGATACAAGGTTCCTATTTAAACAAAGCAAATATATACACACATATTGCATTCATTAACTTCACAGAACAAATACTGGGTTGTAAAGTTCAATACTCTGAGGTTGTGTGAGGACAAAAGCATCTGTATAAGCTTATGCTGGCTTCCTGTGTGCCTGCATTATGATATTGCCTTTAACTGTGTTAGTCTCAGAGCACATTTTCCAAGAGCTACCTGGTGAAATGAGTGGGCAGAACGGAGGCTGCTGCTTAATGGATATCCAGCAAAATACTTCAGCACAGGGTTGAAGCCTTATTTATTGCATGCTACTCAAATCTTATTCAAAAGACAGCATTTGAATGTTTTCATTAACTTTTCAATGATGCCTACAATACTGAGACCGACCACTTCACAAGAATTAAGAAAGTATCTTTATCATTCTGACAATATTCACATTTTATGGAGAATTATGATAAGAACACACAGTTTATAGAAAATTTCTTCTTATAAAATTCACATTAAGAGATGTAGAAGTGATTTCTCCCCATTATGCTCTGCCTGTACTGTACAGCCCTTTTACACAACCAACACAGAGCACTTGGTGTCTGCAGAGTGACTTAGGAGTATCCAGCACTTCTCTACATCACAACATGGGAAAATTCATTACAAATACAGAAAACGAAGCGTAGCAAAGATGGGCCTTAAGTAGGATTTGCCTTCTCCTTTTTTGCTATTCCTTACTCCATTTCAGAAACACTTTGTAATTTATGCAGACAGCAAAACTGTATTCCAACAAACAACTGTATTAGCATTATAAAATAAATCATATGTACCCACATTGCACAGCAGACCTCCTATTTCTTCCGAATACTAATATTTTTCAACCTCTTTCTCCTCATTCACCCCCATCCCTCCATTTATTGTACATAATTCTGCAAAAATCTGCATTTTGCACCTTCTGTTTAAATCCATTCACTGCTTCCTCTGTGCTGCAGGAAGGTAGAGCTGGGAGGAACGAGGAACTTGGTATCAGGAGAACAGAAAGGGAATTTTCTGTGCTCTCATTTTTATCCAAAATCACACCAGAGAGGAATGCAGGAGCCCCAGCCTTCAAATTACACAGAAATCCTGTTTAGCTGAGGCTGAAGCATATTCACTGCAGGGATTATCTTTTACATTTGTACTTAATGCTGATTTGACCAATGCTGAAAAAATTTTCACAAGGTTGATCACAAGTACATCCTTGGCAGAAACATTATACAACAACACATCTCAACTTTTCACAAAGCAGCACCATAGGTCATTAGATTATTCCTTTTCTAATCTATCATGAACACAAGAAAATATTTTGCCCCATTTCTAGAAAAGATGGAATCGTGTTGGCAGAACCTTTCTCTCCTCAACAGCACCCAAAAAGTCAGACTATGAAAGACACCTACCATGGGAAATTTCAACCCAAATAATTAAAATCTGGCAAGCAATAACCTAGTGAAATGAGGAGTATGTCATAGTAAGCATCAGGTAACATAATAATAGGTGGTGCTTCTGCCCCACCTAAAGTTTTTGGCTCCTTCATAAAAAATCTTTACGTAAACAATCTTTCATAATAACTGGTTAACAAGAGGAATTTGTAACCTCTATGTTCACACTACTTTTTGAGAATAGAGTTTCTCACACTTACCCAAGATGAGGGCATTTTAATTGAAATATTGTCCCATGGTTACCATTTTATCCCCATAACAACATCACCAATTACTTACTTTTAAAAAAATGCATTAGAAAAGTAATTTAATCTTTGCTTCTCTTAATGAAATTTGCCAGAGAAAAACAAAGGGAAGAATCAGCACTGCACGACCAGCCAGCTCTCCATGGAGCAGCACCAACCTCCAGGACTCAAACCAAACATACTTTACAGAACAACATCCATATTCTAAAAGCTGGTTTAACATCATAATCCACAGCTTTCCAAACTTGTGTCAGAACCTCTCTTCTCAACACTTGAATAACAGAACACGGCCTTGTTCCTGTCTTTGTATTTGTGTTTAGTAATAATTTTGACCAAACAATGAACACTACTCATCTTAAGGACTTAGCCAGTCCTGCAATTCCTAATATTATTCTCCACTGAGTCATGAGGTAGTGCCAGAAGTGCTCTCTGAGAAATGTCTGCTCTATGATACAGTCACATCTGTGTCAATGTGACTAAACATGTGTCACATCATTTTCAAAATGCCAAGCAAGTGCCAAACTGTGCTCCCAAGGAATGCAAAGGGGATTCAGAGATTCTCAAGCATCATTTCAACACTGGACACATATCACTAGATTAACTAATATATTTCAGAAGTTTGAATGCAAAACACGTCACTAAATTTTGCAGTGCGCGCTGAACCTGTCACTCATGCAGCACCGTCTGCAGAGAGCACTTGACCATAGTTCATTTGCCAAATTCACCAATTTAATCAGTCTCAGAAACAAAATTAGCAGTTCCTAACACTAAGTCTCATGTTCAATTCATAGCTTCATCTAATACAGCTGTATTTGGATTTCAGAAATAAAACTGTTTTTAAACGAGGAAATTATTTATCACAGCATTTTCCCATTTCAAAAACCCCATGTAAACTCTTCTCCACCCCCAGCAGCTCAGCAGCTCCAATGCTCAATGGTTCAATTCACATTTTCTCTTCTTAACAAGATATTATAGCAATGCTGAAACAGTCTTCCCTCAAATGTCAAATTTTCACACAAGAACTTTCTACACTCCTGATACTGCATGGCAACACCCTCCTAGGAGCAGATGTAGCTGAAAAGCACAGCTTTGATCCCCAGGGCAAGTGCAGATGCTAAAGGTATCCATCACAGTTTTACAGTTGGATAAATGGGGAAAAAGTAAAAGCCCCAAGTTCATTTGCTGTTTGAAACGCAAAATATGAATCACTCTTTCAATCCGTTCAAAAGGCAAAAGATTGTAAAATATCTTTTGTAAAATTGTAAAAAATCTTCATGCTGAATATCAGCTGAATATACACTGCACAGGTCACAAACTGAGCACCAGAATCAGCCAGAACACTGTGGCACAAAACAGGAAAAATTTTGTTCAACATACTTCAGCCTTCACTGCAGCTTTATAATGAAGTTTAATTTATTATAGTAGTGAATAATAGTGTGACTGTGTTTTTTGTTACGCATTTACACAGTGCTTAGCACAAAAGGGTCCTACCGTAACAGATTTAATAACACAATCATGCCACCCACAGCTCCTCCAAACACATCTTTCCCCAAACCATGCCTATTATGTAACTGTACATGGTATTTTTGTGCACAGTTTTGAAAGTTCTAAGCAGTAACTAACCCTCCACCTCTAAAAACTGCTATCTTGGTTGTAAATAACCTTTGAAATTCATTTTTACATGACCATGCTTCAAATAGTTCAGCATAATATAGCCAAGCCTAGTTTGACGAGTTGTCTTGTACCTCTTTATTTGAATTACATTCACTTTTCTGAATATGGATAATGCTTTTATGATGTCCCTGTTTCCTCTCCTCAAATTCCTGACTATGGTGGTAACAACAGGTTCAATTTTGAGTCTCTTTCAAGAACAGAATACGGATTCCCAGTTCCTCCCCTCACAGCAAACCCTACAAGCATCATCACACCGTATATCCAGAGCACATTTCCCAACAGAACTCGCCCTCCTCATTCCTTTTGAAAGGAACATCAGTGATTCAGTCACGTATTTAAACCCCACTCAAAGAACTGCATCAGCAGGAATGAGCAACGATCCTGCTGTGGTTAACAGCATAATCCTGACAAAACTTGGGAAGCAGAGGAGCGGTGTCTAGCCCAGCCAAACAAATATAAACAAAGCTACAGCCAAGTAATATCAGTCAGTTCAAACGACAAAACAAATGTCCTGCACCATTCCAAACGTGTGAGTGTCTCAAGATATGGCCAGAGCACAGTTACCTCAAAACCATTCGCACAAACAACTATAATCAAAAACATCACTGGAACAAAAGACCCACAGCACTGGATTAGCACAGATTCTGAAATATCCAAAAAACCTTCCGCTTAATGACCTCCCTGTGTAGATAATGGGAGAAATCCAACAAATTCTGGCTCCCAAGATAGCAGGGGAGTAGATGCAAGGCAGCTATCCTGGCTGGTCCAACGGTATTTAGGAATCTCAGCCGAGAGGGAATTTAGTTGAGACCCATGAAGAAACATTACTTGGGAACAGAGGCCGACTGCCCATCCCTGTCCTCCCAAAATTACCCCAGGATAAAATTAAATTTTCACTTTAAAAAAAAATAGAGATAACCTTACATTAAGTGAAAAAAGTGTTATTTTACATCCTGCCAAAACCACTACACTTTTCATTTGTGGCATTCTCCATTTATGATGTCCACAAAGATTTGTTACCTTCTTGGTTTGCTGAACCACTAAACATTTTCCAGCAAATTAAACACTTGTGCCACATTACTAACAACCAAGATTCTCAAAAACAGCTCATGTTACAGATTTCCCTCTTGCCAGTGGGGTCTGAAGGGCTATGAAAGACCTTTTAAGCATATTTAAGCACTGTAATTTTTAGTGTTTTGATGAATACAGTATTTTTGCTATATATAACTATGGGGGGGAAAAAACCCAGACCGTGAAATTCACAGACTGAAAGATCATTTCTAAGCAACACTTACCCTAACTACCATAAAACCAGCTCAGACGAGTCCACACAGTGCTCACATTTCCATCCTTCACTTCCTGCCGCTGCAACATTCAAAATTTCATACCAAACACAAACCTACTGTTATTTTTCTTCCAATATTTCATCATTACAGCTCCAAGAATCACTAGCCTTGCTACTGCTCACAAACAGGAGCACAAAACTCATTTCCCCAAACCACACATAAGCCAAAGATTCAACACATTCACCTCAGACACATCACTCTTCATGCAAGTGATATTTCCCAGGACCAGCAAACAGCTTCCAGTCACATCTCTACGTAACATCACCTACAAAACTTCTTGCCACCAGCTCAGCAGCACTGTGTATCCACTGCTTCTTGGAAAACCTGTGTAGTTCAGAGCTATTAATTCTAAATTACCTTCCTGTTACAGTTCAAGCCTTCTAACATCTGACAAAGACTCCATGCCACTCAGAAAATCTGCTAGTTTGTACTCATTTGGAAGTAGGATGGAGCCACAGTCACCACTCAAACTTGGTAGTCACAAAATGGAACCTCTCAGAGTAGTAAAATTACATTTAAGGAATAAAAATATTAAAATCTATCATTTCTTATCTGGCTTTCCTGTAATAAGGCTGTAATTTGGTATTAGGGAGGGCTCTGAGAAAAGACTGGATAAATAACCAGTCCATTTCTAATTTACAACAATGAATTTGCATATAAAATTATAGAGGAATATTTGGGTATTACGTTATAGCCCCATTAAGTATCCCTTAACTTCGACTGGCAGTGCAATAGAAATGCAACAGAAAAACAAATTCTCACCCATGGGTAATTACAATCTCCCTGCTTAAATTCCCAATCCCTTCTTTTCCTACAGTAATATTCACTTTCCTGTGTTTCTCAGACGTAAGTGATTGCTTCTGTTGGAAGCCTCATGTTGTAAAGATTCGTGTGAAGAGAAAAGCTCAGTAAGCAAGACTGTTTTGGAATAAGGAACCTGAGTCACATATCAATGTCACTATAATGAAATCCCCAGAACCTGGCCTGTTCCTGTGGAGCAGCCTCTGACCCTGCAGACTCCAAATTTCCCTGTCTATGAAGTTTAGTTATCTTCTCCCACCCCAAAACATTTGAGGAAAACAAATATTTATTTTCCCAGACAGTGTGTCCAGAAGACCAAGCATTCCTTCAGATTTTTTTTTTCCATTTCATACCAATGCTGCATGGAAACTTTTGAAAAACCAGTCTCTTTTAAAACATTCTCTCTTCCTTGCTGAAAAAGAACAGCAATCACAGAAGTCTGCACTAAGGAGAGGAAGAAATCCAACATATGAAGCACCACGTCTTTAAATATATGTCATTGATACGTATAAACACAAGTGCTGCCTCACTGCCAAAGGCCACGGAACAGATAGCAAGATAAACAAGAATGAAAAAGGAAGGTCTTGTTTGTTCTGAAAATCTAACTCATAATCCTTCCATTTATGGGGGAAAAAATACATCTGTCATATAGTGAAAATGAGATTTTGCCACAGCATCTCAGCGAAAGAAGTGAGAAAGGATTCAACAGCTGCAATAGGAGCACGAGGGAGGCTTGGGATTACAAAATTTGGAATTTTCCCCCCCATGATGAGCTACTGGCAGCATAGCACAGAGAGGAGCACTGGGGATCTGCTTCCTTCCAGGAAGAAAGCTTCAGCAATGCCAGGAGAAACGTCAGGACGGGATTGAGGCTCGCTGGGATTCTTGGCCTCCTGATCCCCCAGGCAGGGGAATTCCAGCTGTCCAATCACTCCATCCCTGAGCTAGAGCATGTCACACCATCCTTCCTTCTCCTGCTCCAAGCCAGCTCCCACAGCTTTCCCTAGCTACTCAGGCTGTACACAGGGAATGGATTTAAATTAATTCCAAAGACCTTTTTAATTTCGATTTCACTCCTGCTACCAGACCTGTGAGGTCCCACTGACCTCAGGAGGGGATGCCAGTGAGGTGAGACATTCAAGGGCTTTAATAACCTGAATTGCCACAGCAATTGTTTCTGCCATTACTAAAATGAAAACTCTAAGAATAATGTCCAGTAGCAAATAAAAGATGGTAGTAAATAACAAATAAAAAGAAAAACAAACCAACACACTGAAAGTCAGAAAGAATTTCCAGCTATAAATGCAAAGGGGATTTGATCAGCAAAAGTAATCGTCAACAATGAAGAAAATATTTCATCAGACTATTAAATGAACAGAGTTGGAAAACATCAGGAATATTACTGCCCAGCTCCTACATGGGCTCTTTCATCTACAGGCATCAGGACTCGTAACTCACAAGTCAGCAGGATTCACTATCTCTATCTGAAATTCCTTCAAAAGGAAGCACAAACAGGTGAAGTGATTTGCATCAGGCTCTCCACACCTCCCAAGCACCAGACCTGTACCTTACCCACCTGGGAATGTCCCCTCTTCAAGCCTTCCAGACACTGTGACTCACATCTTTTGAGATGAAAATTTCTCTATGAATCCAGCCTTTGAGCAGAAGTTCTCTCCAAACCACAGCCCTTCTACAACCAGATCTACTTACACTGATCCCAAAGCCCAGGAGGAACTTCTCTGAAACCAGTGAGATCTCACAAAGGAAAAGGATCCTTCATGACACATTAAGAAGCAGAACTGGGACAAATAAGAGATTAAGATGCTGTTTCCACATCTCCCTTTAAGTTTTAGTTTGATGGGAAGAGTTAAAAAAAAGCCCCCAAACAAGCAAATTTTAAAACCCCCACCAAAATAGACAAAAAAAAACAACAACAAAAAAATCAGCTATTACAACCTTTCAAATCTTTCAGCCATGACTTTTACAAGCCTCTACCACAGAAAAATTCATCTGGCTCACCTAAAAAGGCACAGTGAATTAAAAGAGGGAAAATACACACTGTACATTTCCTAAGTCCAAAAAAAAAAAAATCACAGAGGTGAAGAGTGATAAAGGAAATGTCATTTCAGCTAGGACAAATAAAGAAGTAATTTCTGCTTTCAGAACAAATTACAAAGAGAACTCAATTTATCAGTAATAACACATAAAATGTTCCTTCACTTACCAATAAAGAAAAACTGCTCTGCTAATTAAAGTTCAACAAAAAAAAAGCTTAACTCAGCTTCTGCCACTCACGATTTCTGCACTGTAAAAGCCAAGCCTACCAAAGTCTGATTCTCTGGGTTTGCACCCCAAGGAGGTGGAGGGAATGTGGTGGCCCCTTGTCCACTTTCCCCTCTTCTAAGTTTGAACTGAATGTTCAAAACCAGCTCCTCCCTACAGACCTGACCAGCAATCCCAGACTGTCCCCATCACAAAAGCTTTGGCATTAAAAGAAAAAAAAAATAGAAAAAAAAGAAAGAATTTTCATTCACAATCTGCTATGGCTCAGAAGGACTGAAACAACCAAATTTAACACACATTATTTTAAAGCCTTCCTGTTCTACCTATCAGTCTTGGAAAATAATGCAAACTTGCCCAGCATTACTTAGTTGTTGTTTTGTTTTTGGGGTTTTTTTTGGTTTTTTTTTTTTTTTCAATAAAGGAACATGTATTTTCTTATATAAAGAATGGCAGGTGGTGTATTTTATCCTTTGCCTTGCTTCAATTGCACTAATTATTAAGAACAACAACATCAGATGATGTCAACAATCCAAACCATCCCAACAGGACCATGGTGATACACTCAATCTGTCAAGGGGGATATCCCTGTTCAGGGTATTTTTCTGTCTCACAACTGAACTCTTGTATTTCCTCAATGAAAAGTTAAACATGTTATTTTAAAACTTCCTCTCAAGCTCTCTGTACCTTTGATAATGCAAAAATCCTATTACCTTTTTAACTCTTACTCATTTTGTCATTAACTGGGAAGCAGCCTTGCAACTGCTTCCCCGCAGTTGTTTCTTAATTTCCATCAATGATATGTATAATCATGTTACTCTAATCAAACAATTGCCTAACAAAGCGCTGAAGCCAAAACAACTGCACTCCTTTGAAAATTAACAAAAGGACATGTCCCACCGCAGGAGGGCTAACACAGATCCTTCTCCTGCCTGGGGTTTGCCCAAAAATTACACATATAAGCGTCTGCTGGAAGGGCCGTGTTCCAATGTGCAGTGGAAACTCTCCTGTTTTCAGTTTCAAAGCTGATCCAGGGTACAAAAGCTGTTCTCAGGACCTGTGTTAAACCTCCCAACTTCACTCCACTCTCCCTGCCAAAGCTTCCTGCAGAAAACAAAAACGTGAGCTCATCTGCCCACCCTTCCACCGCTCCGAGGGGGTAATTTTACAACAGCTGTTTAATTCTTCCAATTTATTTTTCCATCCCTCCACAAACCTTACCTACCCCATTTTTTTCACTTCTATTTCACCATTGTTATTTCCCGGCCGTCTCTCCCGTCCCCTCCCGCCCCGCCCGGTACAAAAACAAAGCTGCTTCCCACCCCCCCTGCATCCCCCCCCGGCTCC